>ML779800.1:530293-631358 GCA_009831015.1 Picea engelmannii
CATGATGTGATGTGTGACTAATAATTGTTTATGATAATTGAGTAAGAAAACTTATGATTCTAGCTCTACTTTCATCCAACCTCATATCCTCAAGTTTAGCCAATATCCACCCATATCATAACAAGTGCCATTGCATTGGCAATGTCCTTGTAGAAAAAAATTTGGTTTATATATTTGAATTCACATATAAATTTGAATTACAATATTCCTGGAGAATAAATAGGCTATATTATTGTAGAACAATTAGGCTAATGTAGTTTTTGTATTGTTATAAGAATCTTCTTCAAGATGCTTACATACAATGTTGTAATTCAAACTACCACTACAATGGCACTTGTTTAGAAAATGAAAATCAACTTTGCTAGATGACTTGTTTAGAAAATGAAACTCAACTCTACTACGATGAAATATATTATGGGCTACTTCCAAATCCTAAATTAATATTATTGTAGACATTATATTAGTGAGCCACAACAACATCATCCAAATTTCAAGAAAACACATGATGTTAATCATCACAATTTATCATTTTATATAATTTCCTTTTTAAATAGATTTCGTTCATGTGAGATAGTATAAACTATGGTACATAGCATGGCCTGCTCTTCGTTTAGAACCACTTGACATCTTCCAACTCTAAGGGTAATAGAGTTAACTATATTAACTCTATTAAATCCATTATTTGTTCTTAACCTTTAAACTTGATGTCTAGATTATTTTTCTATAGGGCCTTATAGGCATAAAACTTGTCAAAAACTTCACCCTTAAGTTTTAAGAAATAAACCCAAGTATGCCTAGAGAAGACATCAATTTGTTAGATTATGTAGCTCGGGTAGGTCCTTCCACACTAGGGGTGTCTATTAGTGTGGAAGGAGCCTACTTTATGAGTAGACAACACCTTATTGGAGGGGATCACTTCAGTTAACATGAGATTAAGTCACAGTCGTTGGATGTGACTTAAGTTGTCTCAATGTTTGATTTAGTCCCCACCATCAGATCTAGATCATGGGAATAAGATCTAAGGGCCATAAATGCATGAGAGAGAGGTTAGGGTTATAATATAACTAGAGAGCCTCATTTCTCATTTGATCTCAAGAGAGAAGCCAACCGACTAAGAGAGAAAGGTGTTATCACTAAAATTTCATCCGCAAATGGTTATAGGAATCCAACATCTCCAAACACCTATTAGTTCATCCATGGCCCAAAAATTTCATTTCCAAAGGGCACAAAACTATACATTTGGTTATAAAATCAGCATGCGCTCATAATACAAGTGAAGTGCACACACATGCGCCAGTCGAAAACTCCGGAAAAGTGCACATGCGCCCGATGCGCGACTGTGGACGCAAAAATCCATGCACATCTCAGAACGATGCATTTATGATTCTGGTTGGCCTTCCACCCACTTCTGGTTTAGCTCACAAGTCGATTCGACCCCCAAATTTGAGTTGAATCCTAGTGGGGGGTTGGTCAAAGACCTAAAGGGCCCCTTGTTCACACTCAAGACCGGTTGGATAATGCCTCAAAGATTTGCTATAAAAAGAGGCCATGGGTGCACTATATTTCCAAGAATCTATTTGTATTGTTATGCTGCATATATTCTCTTGCAAGGAACCTCTTTCCTCATTGGATCATACACTCACCATTTCATTGATCTATTCACATCACCTCTTGAGTGAATGAGATTTGGATTTCTTCACCATTTCCTTCTAGTTTTCCATTTGTAAGAAGAGCTCTCACATTGGGGATTCAAGAGCCCTCCCTTTCTCTTTGGTGTTATCCCACTAATACAATCTATCCATTGGTGGCATGAGTATTGGTCGATTGTTTGGTTAATTTTGGTTCTAATATCCTTATGCACTTTAGTTTAGTTTCTTTCCTTGTTATTAGCTTAATTATTTTTTTATTTCTTATGCTTGATGTTTCTAACTCTTGCATTCATTTATGCCATGTTCAGCTAACCCAACTTGAAAGTGTCCTTCTTTTGCTCATTTAGGTGATGAAAAGGATATAACATATTGGCGACTCCACTATGGATATCGCCAGCTCTTTCGAGATATGCACCCTCTACCCCTCATTATAACTGATTGTTTCATCCTTCACTAGTTCCTCTTCTGGTGGCTTCAGACCCCACTATTGCGTTCTATTGGAAGGTCCAGTGCTATTTTGAGAGGAAGGACGTTATGTCTTTTAGGACACGGGCATTTTTTTTCTTTATTCTCCCACGCGGACAAACTCTACCTACCCACATGTATGCTTCTTTAACAATTGATTTATGTATGATGCTCTTGTGATTACATGCGATTATGAGATATATTGTGAAGGTCTAAGTTATACAAACACTCTTGTTCACTTATTGCTCTCATCACCATTTGCACACATCCACTTTGCTAGTCGGACATCATAGGGGACCCACAGAATCCCCGTTGTTCCAGACGCTTGCTAAATCTCCCTCCTATTCTAGGGGGAGTTTCTAGTCTTGCCAACTCATCGACTCCACCTTCTCACACCCCTGTGAGTGCTACTGTATTGGGATCATCTTTTCTTGGTTCCACTTTACTTGGGTCCACTTCCCAAGGTCAATCATCCACTCACTCTCCTTTACACGAAAGCGGGGGGAAAACTTCTTCGGAAGGGGGAAGTGCAACCCCATCTCGACACCTTCAAGGGTCAGGTACAAAAAACACTCACGCAATGGCTGGAACTAATCCTTTGTCACCACTTCAGATGCCATACTTGGCTTCTCTCAATATACCGGATCTAAGGAAACTCATAAATGATCCTATATTGCACGTCCCCACATGGCCTGCAATGCCCACCAAACTACCTTCAGACATCCCCAAGTTTGAAGGAAAGGCAGGATACGACCCCGCCAACCATGTCATGACCTTCCACCTATGGTGTTCTTCAAACAACATCATGGATGACTCCGCCCATCAGCCAAGTGGTATGTAGACAAAAAATCAAGGTCCCATGTGACATTTGAATCTTTGGCCAAAGTAGTTTTGACCTTATTTCAATTACCAATCCACCATGATAATGGTCTTTAACTACTCTCCGAGTTTAAACAAACTTCAGCCACACATATCTCCGACCACATTCACGAATGGCGTCGATGACATAGTTTATGTAAAGCAGAAGCCACCAAGCAACAATGCCTTGGTTTGTTTCTCAAAGCACTTGTCTCCCTCCTCGCCAAAGATGTGGCCTTCACCTTCCCCCAAATGGAGTAGGAAGCCATCAACAAGGCTCAACAGTATGACCTCATTTACTCATAGTCAGGATACTTTTATATAGTACTACCTGACACCTCGAGACCCATACCATTCAGCCAGGACAAACCTAGGATGTCTCACTCTGCGGATGGATTGATTAGTACCATGACACACCAAAATATATACATCAAACCACAACCTATGTACGGTACACCCCAAGATCTATCGATATATGGAGGGTCATCATTTTACCCTCCTCCCTCTTAACAACCATCATATCTTGTTGTTCCCCATCTGTCATTGGGGGCACCCCCACTGGTACCCATGTCATATCCGATCTCTCAATCCAGTACGGGTCCACCCCCAACCCCTGGATATAACCCTAGCAGTAGTGGAAGTACCTCTACATATTATACGCCATATGGTTGCTATCCACCGAACAATCCATATTTCCCATTTCATGGTCCTCCCCAGCTGGTTAATCCTCCACTAGGACAACCACATGTCGACGTCAACTTTGTTTAACCCTTTCCCATTCAACAGGTTCATACATTTGAACAATTGAATATGGCCAATCCGACTCATAAGAAGAAAGGAAAAAACTGAAATAATGACAACCCAGGACTAGGAGGGAATGACCCCCACAACCATCCTGCTAAGGGAAACCAATACCAAGACCCCCAAGGGGGCACCAATAATAATCAACCACGACAAGGAAAGAACAACAATATTTAGACTAACTTCCCTTGCACTATATGTGGTGATATGGACACTATACTCATCATTTTCCCCAAATTCCTGATCTCAAATGGATGAGGGCATCCATGAAATCACGAGGCCCTTCGGTCCCACCTGCCCCTCAGAAGGCCCCACAATAGTATTTGCAACCACCACCTCTGACTATTTTGCAAAACCCCATACCATACCAAGGTGTGATGGAAACCCAACAAGTGATGAACCTTGCCCCACCACAAATTGGGCAATATCCAAACCCAGGTTCAACTCAACCCGAGAATCCGGTTGATCGCAGTGTCCTCCTCACCAGCAGAGAAATTATTCTGCAAACCCACAACCGCCAATACGGTATGCCTCCCAAATATACCCCAACCACCTCAGAAACACTACCAGCTACTACAGGACAACCATTGATGATTCCACGGCCTAACGCGGAACCCATTCCCTGCATACCACGTATGCCTTTATGGCGGAATGTGCATCACCCTCATGCTAGGGTTGCTCATAATTATAGTCTAGTTGATGACTTAGCCCAGTCTCCCGCAACCATGTCTATGTTGGAGGTCTTCCAAACCTGTCCATCACAGCGAAAATCCTTGCTTTCAGCCTTGGAGGCCGTCGACGCAGCTGACACGCATCTGATCACATTTGATTAGGATAGCAGAGAGCCACGTCTTCCCACCCAAGTAGCCTTCCAGATACCAGTTGAGATCTTGAACACCATAATTTATCGGTGTATCATCGATGAAGGTGCATCCACAAGCATCATGTCTAAACACGTATGGCAAAAAATTGGCTCCCCTGAGCTAGTACCCTCTACCATAACCCTTCGAGCTTATGATGGTCGACCAACATCTTCTGCAGGGCTTTGTCAAAATGTCCCCATAGAAATTGGGGAGAAAACCATCCGTATTAACATTGAAGTTATCGATGCCCATCTTGATTACAATATCTTGTTTGGACGCAACTACATGTATGCTATGAAGGCGGTCACCTCTTCTATGTTTCGTACGATGATGTTCCCCCATAATGGTAAGATCATCACCATAGACCAACTTACACATTAAGAGCCTAACCATTCCGCCAACATTGATAACATCCTGTCCTTTGTCTGTGTTATCTCGAATGATTTTCCAGTTGCTAACATTGGCCTTGGATTATTCCAAGACCCATCCATGTTAGGAACTTATCAGGGAGCACCACTGTTCCTAAACCCATCTTTTTCAGCACAAGTGTGTGTAGTTTCCTCTAAAGGAACAAACATCAGAGACAACACTCCTATCACTAAGTCCCCTTCCCATATCAAATTTCCACCAGCTAAAGAAATACTACCTCATAAGTTCCCTGAGAGTGCCACCACACCACTTATCAAGGATCCTCCCCCCCTCCAGGGGAAAATCCTGGTTTGGGAAACAGTCCCCTAGGCCATTACCCAAATTCCCTTTTTCTACACCCCACTCGGAGTCGAAGCATTCCAGGTAGCCGCAACTCTTACCCTTCTGAACATGGTACTCACCATCCATGTATGGTATCTACATCCACCCGAGGTGGTTCCTCAACTATCCCTCCCTCCTTAGTCAAAAGGGAATCCCAATGCAGATCCCAGTACTAACTCTAGCCACGCCACACTCACCCCCAATCGCTAGCACCACTGCTACGGCTAGGGTCATGTGGAAGAATCAATATCCCATCACTCCACTACCTCCCCGAGTTCAACTCCCTTGCGCCTTATGTGAAAGAAAAGGACACCCCACTCACAAATGTCTTTCTCTTCCCAAGATACGCAGTTTTATCCAGCTTCCTCAAGCACCCCTTTTTCTTGGCACTCCACCAAGTACGTCCCATACTACTACAGAGTCATCAACCACATGCAAATAAAATATACGAACCAATTTTTCTTGTGCCATATGCACAAAATATGGGCATTACAGTCTTCGTTTCCCATCTATTCCATACATCCGCCACACATTAGTCACGGAACGCCACACATATTTTCTTGAGCTTCCTCCATCAGTCCATACCAATTCTCCCGTGAATGTAATTCATTATATTTCTTCATCAATCCTTGAGAAAAGGGGAGGTCCATTTCCTCCCACCAAACTACCTCCCGATCGCCCATAGTGTCAGTGAAACTGGGATGGCATTATGGACCCACCGTCCATATCTAAGCCCTTTTTCCCACTTTCATTTTTTGGTACAGGAGCCCATAAGCTCTGTTTTCCAAACCATTTTCGGCCACTTACACAGTCATTTTCATTGGGTTATCATTTTCACTTTTCCCCGATGGAGCATCTTTCCATGACACACTCAGGTACGCATGCTCATGTTCAAAATTATCAAATAACTGTTATATGTTGTTTATCTTCAGACATTGTTCACGTCGGATATCCAGTTTTAATGTGTGCAGGTACTTGGTCATCACAATTCAACACAAGCCCCTTCAGGTATATGATCGACACTAGCATGTAATCATTCCCTCTGAATACCAATTGCATCTCCCAGTCACACCCTCTAACATTCACCTGTCGGGTCCTCATATCCAGATCTACAGTACTAACACCTCCACTGCAATTTGGTACTATCACCCGGTAGTACTCTTCCCCACATGAGTTGTCCCATTCAAAGTTCACCTTGGCACTTTGACACTCATGCTGTTTTCACCCTTTAAGGATGGGAGTGCCGATAATCTTATGCATTTTTGAGAATCAACCACATACTCCTTCTTCTAGCTTGCACAATGGACTCCCAGGTTATCTCATCATGGTTCTATTTTGACTGCACCTCTGTAGTATCATTAACAACCCATTTCATCCACAGTCAGTTTTCCCATCTGTCGATTGTCCTCCGTTCATTTACCTAATACAAAAACCCGTCTATGGGGCCCCCACCCTCCACTTGTTTTCCAAGAAACTTGCGCCCTCACCAGCCAATCCATCTTGCACTGGGGCACCCATTTCTGTATCTTCACACTTATCCCAAATTATTTTTTATTCATTTGGTAATTGTACAAAACCTTTGTTTCCCGCATTTACATAGCTTTCTATTGTCACCTTTAGTGACCTTCCTTTTCCGGCAAAGCAACCCCCGTCCCCCTTGGTTGGGGAATTTTTCACCTCTGACCCTTGTTGACATCATCCATAAACCCCGAGTATATTACAGTCCATACACCTTTAATCTTTGCGTTTGTCCATTTTGTCACACCTTTGGCACAATTTACCAGAGCCTAGTCGTCCCCCTGATGCTAGATTCAGTTTCACAGTTGCTACCACTCATCCTTTACATATATCCACAGCTAAGGGCAGTATTGAGTCTCACCACTTCTTGACTTCATCCATGTTCCTCATCAGTTTCTGATCTTATCCAGTGGATTTCATGAAGCCATTTTCTTCTTGGAGTCACGTCTCCCTTTCCTGTCGACATCAATATAGTTTTCAGACGGGCGGAAGTATATTAACTCTATTTACCTTTACAATGAGGAGTCTCAGATGACACAGAGAGAACCATCATTACTCTCTGCTTTTGTTGACCTCCAAAACATTCGACTTCAACACTTTCTCATGTTGCGGTGGGTCTTACTTCGTGACTATTGTAGTTGTTTTTTATACTCGCCGAAGACCTTTAAAATTTGTTGGGCTATCAATGCCTGTGAATGCTCAACACTTCTTACAGTTGCATCGCCTCTTTTCAGAGTTTGTTCACCATCAAAATTGTCCTCTGCCATTATCAAAACGCCCCGGAGGGAGCCATAGTCATCCACACCAACACAGAGTTTTAGTTACTAGCTTACACATTTTTGAGTTACATGACATGACCATGGGGCATGCCCGCCTCGTTTGTACACAGTTTTATTTTTTCCACACCTTGTGAAAGGTTGGGTCCCACAGGTTCCCCTCTCCCTCCAACGGTTCACTCTTGCAATTCCCCTCAACACTATTTCTTATAAAGGTACTCTCAGTAGAAGAAACATTGATGTATTTCGGCTATACGTATGTTCCTAACCTCACACATCAAGGGGCATCTGTTATCACTGAAATTTCGTCTGCAAATGGTTGTAGGAATCCAACATTTCCAAACACCTATTAGTTCATCCATGGCCCAAAAAATGCATTTCCAAAGGGCACAAAACTATACAACTGGTTATAATATCATCATGCACTCAGAATACAAGGGAAGCGCATGCACATGCACCAGTTGAAAACTACGAAAAAGAGCACATGTGCCCGATGCACGACTGTGGATGCAAAAATCCACACATATATTAGAATGGTGCATTTATGATTCTGGTCAGCCTTCCACCCACTTTTGGTTCAGCTTCCAAGTCGATTTGACCCCAAAATCCGAGTTGAATCTGAGTGGGGGGCTGGTCAAAGACCTAAAGGTGACCTAAAAGGCCCCTTGTTCACACTCAAGATCGGTTGGATAATGCCTCAAATCTTTGCTATAAAAAGAGGCCATGGGTGCACTATATTTCCAAGAATCTATTTGTATTGTTATGCTGCCTATATTCTCCTGCAGGGAACCTCTTTCCTCATTGGAGCATACAATAACCATTTCATTGACCTATTCACACCACCTCTTGAGTGAATGAGCTTTGTATTTCTTCACCATTTCCTTCTAGTTTTCCATTTGTAAGAAGAGCTCTCACATTGGGGATTAAAGGGCCCTCTCTTGGAGGAAAAGGGGACCCATAAGTCTCCCTTTCTCTTTGGTGTTTTCCCACTAATACAATCTATCCATTGGTGGCATGAGTATTGGTCGATTGTTTGGTTAATTTTGGTTCTAATATCCTTATGCACTTTAGTTTAGTTTCTTTCATTGTTATTAGCTTAGTTGTTTGTTTATTTCTTATGCTTGATGTTTCTAACTCTTGCATTCATTTATGTCCTGTTCAGCTAACCCAACTAAACTTGCAAGTGTCCTTCTTTTGCTCATTTAGGTGATGAAAATGATACAACAAAAGGCTCTTCCAAAGAGATCGTGCGACTGGTTGAGGTGGACCAAAGAAGAGGGTCGAGCAGGGTCAAGTGAGAATTCGAGTAAGGGCATCAGAGAGGCCAAGTAAGAACAAGAAGAATTCAAGTTGAGGCAAGAAATGGTATATTAGGGATGAGAAATATCCCACGAATATTTCCTTGGAAAAAATCACAACAAATCGCAACAAGCATAAGAGAGGATGTACAATTTGTACGGATTAAGGATGAGAGAGGGTTGTACTTGTAGAATATTAAAAGAGAAGGGTCATATCAGTGTGTTTGAGAGAAAGAGAGGTGAAGATATGCCGGAATCAAGCTAAGAGTGACCACATACAGCCAGAAAAGAAGAACCCAAGTTGTACTACGAGTTCAATACAGTCGTACGGATGCCCAGTAAAAGAAACGCAAATATGTATGGAATCGTACAGACTGTACGTCCTTCATTTTTTTAGTATAACTAGTATTTTGTATGTATCGCAGACTGAATTTGTAAATAATATTTTTCCAAAGGTGTGGGATTTCCAAACAATTGTTTTTACAATCTTTTGTGTGGTTGTTCATGCTATTATTCTGCAAATGATTATTAGAAGAAATTTGTGTTTTTAGTCAAGTTACTTGGATCTGAAATTTATAGTGTCTCCATATATGTCTATGTTATTTTTTTTTCATGGTATCAGAGCTCAACTTGTAACAACTCCAAAAGATCTTGTGAATTATTTTTCTCCAAAGACAAGGAAAAGAAAGTTGACCCAATTGCCAAAGAAACCCTAGCAAGCCAATTGAGGCTTCCCTTATCATAATGGTCAAGTTTCAACCCTGAGAAAGGGTGTTGAAGGGAGTACGGACTTTCTAAGTTGAAGAAAGGGGATTTCTGAGGAGGGTTAATATATTCAATTTAAGAGGGAGAAAATTAGAGCTAGCCCAAGTTTTCTCATCAAAAGTGTTGAACTGAGAAGGGTCTCCAGAAGATGTTGAAGTTAAGTAGCAAGATGACTACAAATATAAGATATGAGGATAGATTGGATGGTGCCTCCAACTATGTAAAGTGGAAGTATCGAATGAAGAATTCTCTTCAAGAAAGTAAGGTATGGGGTATTGTTGAGAAGAAAACCACAATCCCCACTCATCCTAAAGACAAGAAATTGCATTATTCTCTAGAAATCAGAGATCACAGGATCCTCCTAGATGGGGTGAAGGATCATCTCATACCAAATATTAGTGAGAAGCAACCAACTCATAAAATGTGGTCACATATGAAGGGGTTGTTTGAGGCTAAACATGCGAGCAAAATCATGGCTCTCAAGGAGAGACTTCAACACACAAATATGACTAAAGGGGAAGGTGTTGCAACCTATCTCACCAAATTGAAATAGCTACTAGATGAACTCCTTGAAGTGGGAATAAATATCTCCCCAGCTGGGATAGTTCGATCAGCCTTAAGGAGCTTCCCCAAGGAGTGGGATCCTTTTATTGCAGGAGTAGTGGCTAAATGAAATATTCTAGATTGGGACAGGTTATGGAATGATTATTGACAAGAAGAGATCAAAAGAGGCAAGGACGTGGATGAGGATTAAGAGGAGGATAATATTTCTCTCACCTCCAAGAGGGGAGCAAGAGGTAGAAGAGGAACAACCTTTAGAGGAGGTGTCGCAAGTGGTAGGACAAAGAAGGACCTCTCACATGTCTAATGATATGTGTGTGGAGAGTTCGGGCATTATGCCATCTAGTTCTCTCAATCTAAAAAGGGCTATGGAGAAAAAGGGAAAATAAAGGAGGTAGAAGCCTTAGCTAAATTTGAGGACAAGAATGAGGAAGAAGAGAAGCAATTAGCTTCTACAGCTCGTGAGTTCTCAAGAATTTTTTGAGACAAATATATTTTGTTTCTAGACATAGAAAATAGGCCTAAGGAAGGGTGGTACATAGATATTGGTGCCACATGTCATATGACATGTGAAATACTTTCCCTTTAGGATTTTACAACACAATACTCAGGTTTTTTGAGGTGTGGTGTGCACTCTAGCATGGTGGCATTCCAACGAAAATAGGTGGTATCACTATAGATAGAATCAAGCAGGATTCTAAGAGTTCCATGTGTACTTTATGTACCAGGTATGAGAGTTAGTGTACTCTCAATCTCATCCTTGGAGTATCAAGGCTATGGTGTCAGCTTCTTTGGTTGTGGTGTGCATATTCGCTTTGTTAGAGGTCAAGCACCAAGACCACCTATGATGATAGGCATCAGTGAGGATCATTTGTACAAGCTATGGGGAAAACCTATATACAACTTCAAGGATGGAAGTGATGAGACAATTGTATCACACTTAACAGAGAAGGAAGTTATACTCAAAAGGACCAATTGGTGGGAGTGGAATTCATTGGAGGAGTGGGGATACTCAGATGGTCTTAGTGTAGGTGATAGTATGAGCTACAAAGCAAAGAAAATTGAATATCGAGACTTAGAAAGGATGGTTCGTTAAAATTCAGAGGAAGATACTCACAGTGATGTGAATCATGGAGGAGGAAGCTCCAATGGTAGTAGCTCCCTCGCTAAGAGGGAATGTTAGATTATGTAGCTCGAGTGGGTACTTCCACACTAGGGGTGTCTAGTAGTGTCGAAGGGGCCCACTTTATGACTAGACAAAAATATATTGGTGGGGATCACTTAAGTCAACATGAGATTAAGTCATAGTCTTTAGATGTGACTGAAGTTGTCTCAATGGTTAATTAAGCCCCCACCATCATATCTAGATCTTGGGAAGAAGATATAAGGGAAATAAATGCATGAGAGAGAGGTTAATGTTATAATATACCTAGAGAGCCTCATTTATAATTTGATCTCAAGAGAGAATCCAACCGACTAAGTGAGAAAGGATCTTCCAAGGAGATCGTGCGACTGGTTGAAGTGAAGCAGAGAAGAGGGTTGAGCAGGGTAAAGTGATAAGTCGAGTAAGGGCATCAGAGTGTCCAAGTAAGCACAATAAGAATCCAATTTGAGGAAACCAAGGGTAGATTGGGGCTGGGAAAGAGCCCAAGAATATTTCCTACACAAAAATCACAATAACCCGCAGCAAGCATCTGAGAGGTCGTACAATTCGTACAGATTAAGGTTGAGACAGGTTCGTACTTGGAGAATATAAAAAGAGATGGGTCATATCAATGTGTTTGAGATAAAGAGAGGTGAATATATGATCCAGGTGGATATCGGTGGCCACGCACCTTTTCCAAATGGATCAAAACAATTTTCTGGCAATTTTGGCAATTTACTATTTTTAGGAGGTTTTAACTTTCGGGGCCATTTTGAGGGTCCAAATGAAGGTTTTTTGAGATAAAGGTTCTCAATGATAGCTAAAGGCATGATTGAGCTTCCAAAATGAATCTTCGCGACGATACCTTTTCAACGAGCTATCACACGCCTAAAATGGAGATCGTATGCAAAAGTTACGACCCCGGGAAGTTGATGTACTCACTTACCCAAACGGGGCCCACATGTCTTTTGGCACTTCATCTCCTAGGGTTAGGTTTTTGGATGTCTAGGGTTTTTGTCATTCTTGCTTATTGTAAAAAGGCCTTCAGAGCCTCATTGTAATCATCTTCTTGCGAATGCGAGTAGTCGTCACATCTCTTCTCAGAGATAAGTTGTCACCATTCTAGCGAGTCTTTCACTCTCTATTTTTACAGTCTCTGTACATTTCTTTCAATAATAGAAATCGTGTATTACTGTATATCTGTGTTTATGGTTGCATCTCTGATACATTTCTGTTATACTATAGATATCTGTGATATCTTTGTGCATTTCTTTATCATATCTCTGATCTCATTTCGTGCCAAAAATAATCTGGATCAATGGTATCAGAGCAGACTACTCTTGATCGTTTTTTCAGTGCATGTCCCTGACGAGGTCCGATTATAAAAATTTGGGTCTTGATCTTGTCTCTCTTGAAGGAAATCGCTTTCACACACCCAAGAAACCCTCAATGGCGGAAGAAAATAAAAACGACGGAGAAAACAATCCTATCAATTTGTTGCTTGAGCAAGCTCTCACGTGACAGAGGGACAAAATGATAGAGAATTTTTCCCACATCCTTCAATGCCTGTCTATAGCATCAGGCGCATCTTCATCAAGTGGCCACTTTGGAGGCACCTCGGCTTTCAAGGTACAAGTTAATTTTGATATTCCTGTGTTTGAAGGACAGATAGATGCAGAAGCTCTAGAAAAATGGTTAACTCTGCTAGAAGGTTATTTCTCTATTCAAAAAAATTTCGACAAAGAAAAGATCACCTTCGCACTCCTTAAAACCCTCCCTCATGTCAAATATTGGTGGGAAACTTACTGGGAGAAAAGTTCCATAGAGGAGTCTGAAATTTATGGGGCCGATCCCACATGGGATTTTTTTGTGGATGTGGTAAAAGAATAGTATTACCTTGTTGGCAACTATGAGGTCCAATACATGAGATGGACCACACTGCGGCAAGAGAGGGGCCAAGAAGTTCCAGAGTTCACCAATATCTTCCATACTTTGCGCGCCAAGCTGGGTATCAAAGACTCTGAGCAACATTTGGTTTTGAAATACCATGGGGCTCTACACAGATACATATAGACTGAAATGTATTTTTTGGAAATCTCATCACTCGATGCTGCTTATCAATATGCTGCTAAAATTGAGTAGAAATTTAAGCACCAGAAAAAATGGGAATTCGGGTCTGCAAATCTGCAACAACCAAAGTATGACAAAGACGGCCTTAACAAAAAGTCTCCTGAAAACTAGTCCAAGACACAGGAAAAGAAGGGTCACGGGAAGACAAAGAAGGACACCGCAAAATGGTGTGATTTCCACAAAAGCCCCTGGCACAACACCGATGAATGTCGCTCAAAACATTCATTGGTGGCCGAGATCAAAGACAAGGAGTTGAACCCTGATTCAGAATCTGATTCTAAAAATACTGGTAAAGGACAGATCATTGATGCAGACCCCACTGCTATTGTCGTGACCGCAGCAATTCAACCAGAAGAGCCAACAGATCCTGAAGAGGGAGAGCGCCTTTTTCATTCACAAATGTGGGTGAAGGGGACCCCGCTGCATTTTATTGTTGATAGCGAAAGCCAAAAAAACCTCATCTCAGCAGAGGTCGTCAAACAGTTGGGATTGTTGACAACACCACACCTGCAGCCATACAACATCAGGTGGCTACAAGGATGAGAGCTCTGTGTCAGCCAATAGTGTCGATTTTCATAGGGCATCCAACCCTTCAAGGATGAGGTATTATGTGATGTTGCCCCACTGGATGTATGTGATGTTCTCTTGGGACAACCATATATGTGGAGACGCCATGTTGTTTATGAGTCTCGACCCCGTAGTGTCATTATTACTTTGGGGGGTCATCTCTGCAGAATACCAGAGGTAGTTCCGACTATTTTTCATCCTAAAAAGTGCCGCAAGGTAGTATCTCATACTACAAAATTCATCTTCTTCACAATCTGTTCAAAAGGAGAACAAAAGGACACTGCAACCACTACAGGCTTGCCCAAAGAACCTTCTATCCAACAGAAGCAGGTCAACAAGGCTGCAACAATGTGTGAAGATTCCTTCTGCACATCATCCTCTCATGTATCTCGACTTGTTGAACAACCTCAACCTCAATAGGTTCGTGACAGATTTCCACAAACTGAGCAACGCGACGTCTCCAACAAGACAAGCATCTCACCAAGATGCAGATTCAACAAACGTTTTTCCCTCTCCCCCGAGAACTCAACGCAATGGAGACCATTTCTTCCTAAGGAGGGAGGATTGATCCAGGTGGATATCAGTGGCCACCCACCTTTTCCAAATGGATCAAAACAATTTTCTGGCAATTTTGGCAATTTATTATTTTTAGCAGGTTTTAACTTCCGGGGCCATTTTGAGAGTCCAAATGAAGGTTTTTCGAGATCGAGGTTCTCACTAATATCAAAAGGCATTATAGAGCCCCTAAAATGAATATCCTCGATGATACCTTTCCAATGAGCTATCACACGCCTAAAACGGAGATCGTATGCAAAAGTTACGACCATGGGAAGTTGATGTACTCACTTACCCAAACAGGGCCCACATGACTTTTGGCGCTTCATCTCCTAGGGTTAGGTTTTTGAATGTCTAGGGTTTTGGGCATTCCTTCTTATTGTAAAAAGGCCTTCAGAGCCTCATTTTAATCATCTTCTTGGGAATGGAAGTAGCCATCACATCTCTTCTCAGAGATAAGTTGCCACCATTCTAGCGAGTCTTTCACTCTGTATTTTTACAGTCTCTGTACATTTCTTTCAATAATAGAAATCGTGTATTACTGTATATCTGTGTTTATGGTTGCATCTCTGATACATTTGTGTTATACTATAGATATATGCAATATCTTTGTGCATTTCTTTATTATATCTCAGATCTCATTTCGTGCCGAAAATAATCCGGATCAGTGGTATCAGAGAAGGCTGCTCTTGATCGTTTTTTCAGTGCATGTCCCCGACGAGGTCCGATTATAGCAAGTTGGGTCTTGATATTGTCTCTCTTGAAGGAAATCGCTCTCGCACACCCAAGAAACCCTCAATGGCGGAAAAAAAAAAAAAACAACGGAGCAAACGATCCTATCAATCTATTGCTTGAGCAAGCTCTGACACGACAGAGGGACGAAATGATGGAGAATTTTGCCCACATCCTTCAATGCATGTCGATAGAATCAGGCGCATCTTCATCAAGTGGCCCTTTCAAGGTACAAGTTAATTTTGATATTCCTGTGTTTGAAGGACAAATAGATGCCGAAGCCCTAGAAAAATGGTTAACTCTACTAGAAGGTTATTTCTCTGTTCACAATTTTTTCGACAAAGAAAAGATCACCTTCGCAATCCTTAAAGCTCTCCCTCATGTCAAACATTGGTGGGAAAACTACTGGGAGCAAAGTTCCACAGAGGAGTCTGGAATTTATGGGGCCGATCCCACTTGGGATTTTTTTGTGGATGCAGTAAAAGAACAGTATTACCATGTTGTCAACTATAAGGACCAGTACATGAGATGGACCACATTGCGGCAAGAGAGGGGCCACGCAGTTCCAGAGTTCACCAATACCTTCCATACCTTGTGCACCAAGATGGGTATCAAAGACTCTGAGCGACATTTGGTTCTGAAATACCATGGGGCCCTACACAGATACATCCAGGATGAAATGGATTTTTTGGACATCTCATCACTCGGTGCTGCTTATCGATATGTTGTTAAAATTGAGTAGAAATTTAAGCACCAGAACAAACGGGAATTTGGGTTTGCAAATCCGCAACAACCAAAGTATGACAAAGATGACCCTAACAAAAAGTCTCCCAAAAACCAGTCCAAGACACAGGAAAAGAAGGGTCATGGGAAGACAAAGAAGGACACAAGTAAATGGTGTGATTTCCACAAAAGCCCCTAGCACAACACCGATGAATGTCGCTCAAAACAGTCATTGGTGGTCGAGATCAAAGACGAGGAGCCAAACCCTGATTCAGAATCTGATTCTGAAAATACTGGTAAAGGACAGATCATTGACGCAAACCCCACTGCTATTGTCGCGACTGCAACAATTAAACCAGAAGAGTCAACAGATCCTGAAGAGGGGGAGCACCTTTTTAATTCACAGATGTGGGTGAAGGGGACCTCGCTGCATTTTATTGTTGATAGCGGAAGCCAGAAAAACCTCATCTCAGCAGAGGTCATCAAACAGTTGGGATTGTCGACAACACCACACCCGCAACCATACAACATCGGGTGGCTTTGGTAAGGACGAGATCTCCATGTCAGCCAACAGTGTCGATTGTCATACGGCATCCAACCCTTCAAGGATGAGGTATTATGTGATGTTGCCCCACTGGATGTCTGTGATGTTCTCTTGGGCCAACCATATATGTGGAGACGCCATGTTGTTTATGAGTCTCGACCCCGTAGTGTCATTATTACTTTGGGGGGTTATCTCTACAGAATACCAGAGGTAGTTTCGACTATTGTTCCACCTAAAAAGTGTTGCAAGGTAGTATCTCATACTGCAAAATTCAGCTTCTTCACAACCTGTTCAAAAGGAGAACAAAAGGACACTGCAACCACTACAAGCTTGCCTAAAGCACCTTCTATCCAATAGAAGAAGGTCGACAAGGCTGAAACAAAGTGTGAAGATTCCTTCTGCACATCGTCCTCTCATGTATCTCAACTTTTTGAACAACCTCAACCTTAACAGGTTCGTGATAGATTTCCACAAACTGAGCAACGCGACGTCTCTAGCAAGACAAGCAACTCACCAAGATGCAGATTCAACAAACGCTTTTCCCTCTCCCCCGGGAACTCAACGCAATGGAGACCATTGCTTCCTAAGGAGGGAGGATTGATCCAGGTGGATATTGGTGGCCACCCACCTTTTCCAAATGGATCAAAACCGTTTTCTGGCAATTTACTATTTTTAGCAGGTTTTAACTTTCGGGGCCATTTTGAGGGTCCAAATGAAGATTTTTTGAGATCGAGGTTCTCAATGATAGAGAAAGGCATGATTGAGCCCCCAAAATGAATCTCCTCGATGATACCTTTCCAACGAGCTATCACACGCCTAAAACGGAGATTGTATGCAAAAGTTACGACCCCGGGAAGTTGATGTACTCACTTACCCAAACAGGGCCCACATGACTTTTGGTGCTTCATCTCCTAGGGTTAGGTTTTTGGATGTCTAGGGTTTTGGGCATTCCTACTTATTGTAAAAATGCCTTCAGAGCCTCATTGTAATCATCTTCTTGCGAATGCAAGTAGCCGTCACATCTCTTCTCAAAGATAAGCTGCCACCATTCTAGCGAGTCTTTCACTCTATATTTTTACAGTCTCTGTACATTTATTTCAATAATAGAAATCGTGTATTATTGTATATCTGTGTTTATGGTTGCATCTCTGATACATTTCTATTATACTATAGATATCTACGATATCTCTGTGCATTTTTTTATTATATCTCCGATCTCATTGCGTGCCGAAAATAATCCGGATCAAGATATGTTGGAATAAATCTCAGAGTGACCACCTACAGTCAGAAAAGAAGAAACCGAGTTGTACTATGAGTTTTTTACGGTGGTACGGATGCCCAGTAAAAGAAACCTAGATCTGTACGGAATTGTACAGACTATACACCCTTCATTTTGTCAATATAACTGGTTTTTTGTATGCATCTTAGACTGAAGTTTTAAATAATATTTTTCCAAAGGAGTGGGATTTCCAAATAGTTATTTTTACAATCTTTTGTGTAGTTTTTCTTGCTATTATTTTGTAAATATTATTAGATGAAATGTGTGTTTTCAGTCAAGTTACTTTTATCTGAAATTTACAGTGTCTACATATATGTCTATGTTGTTTTTCACAATCAAATTTAAGAAATACTTGCACCTAGAGAATGAAAGAGGAGAAAGTGGACCAGACAAATCACTGTGAACAAGCTGCAAAGGGGTCAAGGCATGTCAAGAGGCACATTTTTCAAAAGTTTCCCAATGATGTCTGTCGAGAACACAACTGACACAAACACCATATCTTCAAAAAACAAAAATAAGACAAATAACCATGTGTTTATTACATAGTTTTTGCAATGAGTGATAGTTTAGATGACCAAAACGCTCATGCCAAAGTTTTCTCAAGTCATCTCTATGAGAAACAAAAACTAATGGAAAAGATGATGACCCAAAGTTTTCAAACTTGTACAATCTCGTAAGATCATCAACAATTCTAGTTGCTAGGACATGCTTAGGATCTTTTAAATTCTTGATTATAACTTGGTGAGATGAGAAATCTATGGTTCTATCTTTACCTGAATGAGTGCTCTGATACACTGATAGAAGGTTGTAGGAAAGACTTGGAACACATAATACATCATTGAAATGACCATTATTTACCTGATTTGTTACAGACCCTACAACACTAAGATATCTATCATCACCAACAAATATTTTATTGGTGTTACATTCATTAAGAGCATAAAAAGATGGATTTATCCTTATCCATATGATAATATACTCCAAAATCAATAATCCACTCATCAGAAGAAGAAGTAGAAGTTGCATTAAAGGAGAAACCAAAAGCAAAAAGTGTGTGTCCTTGAGAAGAAGAAGAAACAATATTAATTTCATGTTTCTTAAGTGTTTCTTCTATGACTTCCATATTTTTTAAACATTTAGACTCCACATCACCATCCTTCCCACAAAATTTGCAATGTCTCTCAGTCTTCTTACTTTTTTATTTTTCTCCTTTGACACCAATAGGAGAAGAAGTTGGAAGAGAGGGTTTGGGACCTTTGTTTTTCTTGTTGTTGTGGCAAGTATGTTGATTCTTGGGATTATTGAATTTATCTTTCTGCTGGGCCAATAAGGCTTTGTTGGATTTACCTACAGTTTTGATCAATCCAAATTGCTCAAGCTTAAATATTTCTCTCGAATAATAGCATCGCAAAAGGAATCAAGGGCGAATAAGCACTCCCTAGAGCTTCTATGGTGGCATAAAAGGTAGATACAAAGACATAATATGCATTACCAAGCTTAGCAAGAATAACATATATACATTGGTCTTCCTTCAGATCTAGTTTGCAGTCTATACATAAAAGTATAAGTGTTTTGAACTTAGATAAGTAATCTTCAATGCAGGAAAAATCATCGGGACTTAAAGTCAATAATTAATTTTATAATTGATGAACTTGAATAATAATGTGTTTACCTAACACAGCTTAAAGTTTTTCCCAATCTGCCTCAGGGCATCAATTCATTGAAGGTGAAACCTTAAATTATGAGAGATGGACATTTTGATCACTCCATATGATTCATCCCTCTTGCTATCCAATTTGACTTTATTTTCATCATCAAAGGGTTTTTTTTGTTTTCCAATATAATCCAGTACAATCCTTTACTTCTTAGTACATCCTCTAGATGGGATTTCCATGGGAAGTAGTTGGTACTGGTAAGAAAAATATCACTGGGAGAAGTCATATTAAAATATGTAGAGGAATATGGATTTAAAGGTTAAAAATGATGGTTTGGATAGAGATCTCTCAAAAAAATTGGCTACTTAAAAAAAATTAACGGCACTGAAAACAGACTTCAGATTTGAAAGTTATGCCCTTTTGAAAAAAGACATAAACGATAACCAAAGAGTCATGTGGCAAGTAGAAGTTGGTCCATGTGGTGATTTTCTTTCTTATGTAACTTTTTCTATAAGCTCACTTTTAAATAAGTATGAACTGGCCCACTTTTATAGAATAAGCAAGAATCACTTTTACAATAAAGTTATTTTGTAATATAAAGTTGCATGTAAAATGTAACTTTAAAAATAAATACTAAAACTAATTTATAGTGATTTAATTTTAAGAGACTTGAACTCAAGACCTATTATTTAATAAAACAACCTTAAACCAAGTGAGGTAGTGCAAAACACATTATAGTCTTAAGAAGGAGGATGGGGGGTGTTATTGTTGTGGAAGACAACCTTAAAGTGTGTGCTGAAAAAATACTTATTTTCATGTTCACACACACACACACAAAAACGCTTCTCGATAACAACAAGGGGTTAGATCTCGGTTAGCTTACCTGGAAAATACAATTTTTATCTCTGTTTCTAATTTAATGAGATCACATAGAGTGCACGACAAATATCATAAACAGACAAGAAAACACTTTCTACTATGTTTCTGATTTTTCGAGATCGCACAAAGAACAGGGAAAAGAGCATACGCAAATCAGAAAGAGTAGCAACCCAAAAACAAAAAAAAAAACCAAAAAACCAAAATATTATCTCTGTAAAAAGTTAAAAGGGGCATATCTAGGCTTTATACCTCCATATTTGACTGAAATGGTCATATCTTGGGTAAACATAAACCTTTTCAAGTGAAACGAAAATCAATCCTATCTGAAATGAGCACTCCAAACGAAATGGAATATTCCCCTTAGCCCAAAAATGTACATAAATAGAAGAAACCATAAATGCAACAACATGGCTTCAAGATCTCAATATACAATGGGAGTGGGTCTTCAAACATGATCTGATACCATGTTAGACAACATAGGTATTACAACAAAGGATGAACACCTTTAGTAACCACTCACACAACTAGATCACATATCAACACACCATTTTCTTTATGTGGTAAAACCCTTGTGGGGAAACATCCACAACCCCAACCAATGTGGCCACTTGAGACAATTTATCAATGCAAAATAAAATATATTATAGAGAGTTATACACAATTGATCATCAACAAATGACCCTCCATGCTCTTTGAATATAGATCATGGACTAATATGGTATTAAGCCACAGATCAATGTAGTCATTGTGATCGAGGAGAATATGAGACGTCGAATCATTCTATGTCGGGAACATATTGTGAATGTTCGATTACAAATGCATACAAATGCATACTAAATAAACACACTAAGAAACACACTTTAACCTAACAAAACATTGGACCATGTTGATCTTAAATAACTCCTAAGTGTTTAAATATCATAACATATGGTAGGTAGGACCTACTCCTCCTCCTAATCCAACATGGAAGGCTCATAGAGTTTCAGATTCCCCACATTCACTACTTAGTAAATGTGCATGTATGGGGGTAGACAGATTCTATAGGCGTTATCTCCCACCTTCTCTAATATCTCGAAAGGGACATACCATAGAGCATTGATCTTCTTACCAGGACCCTATAGTCTTTCCTCATTCAAGTGTAACCAAACCTTGTCTCCCACTTTGAATTATTTCTTGGTTTTGTGTTGATCATGTCTGGCCTTATACTTTTCCCATGACTTCCTCAACATCTCTTATACTTGCAAATGGATCTTCCTAATCTTCTCAACAAATTTTTATTCTCTCAATGCATCTCTTGTGACATATTCCTTCACACCTTCTTGCTATCCATAAACAAAATCTAAGGGCAAAGGAATAAAATAACCAAAGAAAATTTTAAAAGGGGACTTATCGGTAGAAGTATGGAATTCTTTTTTATAAGAGTGTTGAATATAGATCAAATTTTCATTCTAGGTATTTGGATTCTTCTAATTATAACCCCTTAAAAGATGAACCAAAGTCCTATCGAATACTTCTATCTTCCCATTTGTCTATGGATGGAATGTTGTAGATCTCTTCAACTTAGTTTCGTATCCCAAAGTGCACCCAGACCTATTCAAAGAACATGTTAGTTTCTTCTTTTCCTTTGATGGTCTTTTTACAAGGCATAAGAATGCACATCGTGTTCAACCTGTCAACTACTGCAACAAGATATTCATGTCCCTTCTTGTTTGTTGGTAAATCTCCTACAAAATCCATGGAAATGCTTTCCCAAGGTTGAGTGGGTATAGGTAAGGGATGGTATAGACCTTGCTTTCTATTATTGGGATTTCTGGTACAACAAAGTATGCATCGTTTGTTGGATATAAAGTCAACAATATAGGTAATGTTCAACGTGGAATTGATAAAGGATTAACATTTGAACAAGGAACCACCAACTTGGGGATAGTTTCTAGGAAACTATTATTGTTGACCATCATGGCCCTTTGGGACTCTTAGTGAGATCTAGACCCTTGATGGGTGGAAGACCAATGGTGAGGATTAATCCCCATGGTATAAGTAATATTTCAAAGATGTGGAGGAAGGGATACATTTGGACCATAGATAGGAAAATATCTATGGTGGATAATAGGCATGAGATCAATGATTTAACCCTATGTAGACAGGTTGAGGGGATACATGGAACCAAGTGATTGGTGCAAGTCCTAAAATTGCACCCACAAGGGAGGGGAGGGAATCTTTGGACCTACATGAATCTCTACCATTGATCGTATTTTATATCAACGGTAGGGGAAAAATCTTGGGGAAAGCTACATGGAAGTTAGCATTATGTGATAGCAACAAAATGTGATAGGTGATACACTCCTAGTGCTCTAGTTTTAAATTAGTGGACTAGTATGGAGGGGTCTAATAGACCCACAAATATCTATGTCATCAATTAGAATTTATATCCATGCATGGAATTTAACTTGTCATGAAAATGATCATGAGTTAGCACCTTTAGGGCTAGTAAGAATGGGACACTTGGTAGTTTCTAAGTGGTGTAGTTTATAAAGTTGCACTCACCGAGATGGGGTTCCTTTGGACTCTAGGTGATCACATTCATTGGATGGATTTGAGATCCATTGTAGTGATTGCACCTATGGTAAATCTAACCAAGACTTACCCTAAACGATCAAAACCCCACGTCCAATTACATGTTTCCATGTGGTAGGTCTCATGAGGCCAATATGGCCTAAATAAGTAAAAAGAAAAAAATTAATGAAAGGGAATAAAAGGGAAATATAAAGAAAAATGTAATGAAGGAAAGAAAGGAGAGAAAAGATAGAGAAAGAAAATAAAAGAAAGAAAGGAGATTACCTTTGGCCATGAATGAAGAAAAGAAACTAGGTACCATAACATCAATAATAAATGGGCTAGGTACACAAAATTGTATAGATAATCCTTCAATGAGGGATTTTGCAGGTTGACTATAAAGATAAGGTGGCTCAGAAGAATAATTTTTTTCTTTTGAATACCTTGACGACGAAGGGAGGCATATTCGTACATGATAGTTACATAGCTTAATGTTATTGCATGGATTGGAAAAACACCTTTTTTGTAATAAATTTACAAAAAAATTTACTTGACCTATCATTCATATCATTATTTAATCATACCTTTCCAACCTCATATCTTCAAGTCACTAGATAAGTGTTTCATAGCCAAAATCTACCCATGTCTATATCACAACATCATATTTCTCATTATACTTCCTCATTCAAATGCAATGTCATATGTTTATCCTCATGCAAAAATAATATAAATCATACATGTCATCATATGCATTACAATAATAATGCAAGTTATATCTTTCCAATCATCCATTTAGAATGAAACTAAATGATACATGACTTTCCATCACGTCTTATAATCATAACACAAATCATGCATACCTAATGATCATAACATATTAAACCATACATGTCTTACCATTGCATGACTTAATACCATAACATAAACCATATTGTTGGGATATTTCAACACTAGGAGCTAGGTTATGTTTAACTTGGTCAAAAGTGGTTTTATGTTAAATTGTGCTTTTAGTTTGTTTCTTTAGTGTTCTTTTATACTTTACTAACTTGGAAATCACAATCATGACTTGCACTTGAGTGATCTAACAATTCAAACATCTCCTCAATATTAACGACACTTGACCCATGGCTTAACACTCAATTGGTCCATCATCTCTATTTGAACAGTAAGGAAGGTGACAATCATGGCTTACACATGAGTGATCTGACAAGGCCAAACATCTCTTTAGTATTAATAACAATTGATCAATGGATTAACACCCGATTGGTCCATCATCTCTATTTAAAGAGCACGAAGGGTTAATTGTTGATGATAGATGATGTTAGAGATGTTCTTGTACATATTTCCTTCATCAATTAGTTTCCTAAGTGTTCTGGATAATTTTCCTCTTTGAGAGTATTAACCATGTAAATCATGGTGTTTTGATATTTGATATGTGTGTGCAAGTGTTCGACCTATGTTGATATACCCTATTTTCAAACATGGTATTAGAGCTACTTTAAAGACTTGCTCTTAAATTGTTGATCAACAACTTGATCCTTTGTCATTGCATGTAATAAGGGCCTTTTGTGTTTTGTGATTTACAAGTATATTACACCTGGATGATCATTTCCAACTACAAACACCTTTCATTCCATCCAAAAAGGTTTTCTCTTCTCCAAGATATGGTCACTTCTCTACAATGATTTGATAAAAGCAATAAAAATATTGATTTATAAAGTTTTGATTTAATATTTTTGTTCTTTTGTTCTAAGTTATTTAGCATTTTTTAGATTTTTTGAATTTTCCATTGTTGATATATATGTATCTTCTTTTCTCTACACTTCGAGCAAACTGATTGAATTAGAAACAAATCTAGCAGTTTGGGGCCCATCTTATTGCATTACTTTTCTAACCAAATACTAATAATTCAAACTTCATTTTTAGTTACTTGGTAATATCTTTGTTTTCTTTTCCAAGGCTTGTTTTGTTGTTGTTGGCCTCTATGTGCAAAATATCAAGATTTTAGCGTAAGCCTCCCCTCAATCTATGTGTGGGCCCAGTTCCACTTATTTGTGATTGCCAAGTTCCCTTCTATGTTGGGCTCTTTTGTTCTTAAAATATAAACTTCCCCTTTCTCAACCTCACATGCAACAAGCTACCTCATATGTTTTATGTTGTGTGGTTTTATATGGGTGCCCTTTTTTTGAAGAAGAGGAGGGCTCCTCACCTTGGAGAACCCACTACTTTGGGTGTTACCCAACATATCCACCCACCCTTTGGTAATGACACTTTCCTCCAATTTTTATTGATATCTCCTTTTTGAGGCATAACAATAGAGACAACAAGAGTCCATGGTGTTTCCAAAAAATACAATGAACTCTAAGAGCCTCCCTATCTAAACTACCAGCTAAAGAACACACAAAGATAATGATTTTACAATCTAGGAAAATAATAAAAAGAGAATAGTAATGCACATTACTTCTAAACCTGTCACCTTTAATGTTGATAGCTTACATGTATTGAGACAAGATCTGCATAATCCTACATCTAAGCTCACATTTTGAGGGACTTATACCAAACTAATGGGAGTAAGGAAAATTCAATGAGGAATGATAGATGAAGGAATGGAGAGAATAAATGCATCCTCGAATGTTCCAAAGGATTTTGAAAATGGGACATGAGGAGTGAGGGAATTTCCACCTTATAACATAGGGTTTCGATGTGGGGTGTGAAATCGCCCTGTTTTCCTTGCCAATGTTAGACACTACCATATAAACCTTGTTGCTTAACCTCATGGGATGAAGCATAAAGGAAACAAATCTCCCCCTCGCTTGAAGAGTATGATTCATTCACGGTGAAGAGCTCTAATGTTCACCATAGCCTCTACATGAGTGTTAAGGTCTCTTTTGACATGGAAGAAGGAGACTCTCGTGAAACATTGAATCCATGGGTTTATGTGCTTGGCTATTCTTATAATTCTTAGATATGAGAAAGTAACTCCTAACATGAGGGTTCTCATGATGGACATGGAGTCTCAAATAATGGTTATTGGGTCTCTCAATGTGGCACTTCAAAACATAAAAACATAAATCTCTTGCTAAGCTGCTAAGGCATCAACTTGATTATTTGCAACATGTGCAATACCTCAAGCATGTCACAACCTCCTAGTTTCCTTCACAACCTAAAATTTTGACTTTCTTAGATTAATTTGTCTTTCTTAGATTGATTTGTCTTTCTTACTTGTGCTTCACTACTGGACTTGGTTTACAACTGGCAAGGTCGTGGAAAAGGGTGCGAAAATGTCAAAGACGCGTTAAACGCAAAATAATTAAACCGTTGTGCTTGTCGGATATCCCGGATTGTTAGTCGTGATTCGCCCTGTCACAATCACAAATATATTTAAAAAGAGCGTAGTCAAGAGGAGCTCACCCGAAACCTCCGTTAGCAAGCTATCAAATAAACCTCACCGGGCTGACATCAAATTTGAAAAGGGAGAGGTATATTTCAATTTGAAGCATTAACTTTTTTAATTGTTGTGTTCAGAAAGTAAAATCAATTACATTTTTCCATTCAAATGTCAAACAAATGCACAAGATTACATACGATCCACCTCAGATGTCATCTCTTTGAAAACCTCTCATACGTCAGTACTATATGCTTATGGTATTTATTGACATGGTAGAAATATATCTAATTAATATATTAATAAAAGACAAATATATCATTTAAAGCTTTAAGTTTTCTTTAGGAAAAAGTCAATTAAAGCTATCTCAACCATAATTTGTTCTTATTAAAAACAAAGTAATACTCTAATTTGCTGTGTTTTTGATAATGGATTCATATTTTAATTTGTTATGTTTTTTTTATAATGAATAGAGTATCACTCAAAACTCTCAATTTTTTTTAAATGATTCGTTTCCAAAAAATTCTATAACAATAATAAATTTTAAATATTTTAAAATTTGGCGAATATAGTTTAAAAATGATTTGCGCTATAAACCTAATTTTCCATACTAGATCATACAAATACACTAATGCAAAGAAATGAAAAATATTAAACTTTGGCATGATAGTTGTCATTGCCTATTACGGTTTTAGTAACGTAGGTTCAGTATTTTTTTTTGCCATTCACACTGGGAGGAGGATGAATAAAATAGTCCACCAAGCTCTCAGCCCGATATCCCGTTTCTTTAGAGAGAAATCCAAAATACCCGCAAGATTCCATGACTTGACCTAAGGAAAAACGAACCTCGCTCAGGCCAATCAGCCTACCTGCTGCGGACCTAAGCTAAGTACTCTATTTCTAAGCGAAAGAGGGCTACAAACATACCGCCCATCTAGCATCGTCATCGTCTTTTTTGTGTGCCTCCCCAGATATCTTCATTATCTTATTGTCTCTGTGCATCCAATATCAATGGCTTCCTCCTCTATCTCCACCTCTCTGTCTCCCAGCAGCAATTCCAATATCAAATACGATGTGTTCATAAATCATCGTGGGCCTGACGTAAAGAAAACCTTAGCCAGCCATCTGTACCATATACTCCATTCGCATAGATTCCGAACCTTTCTGGACAAGCAAGAAATGCAGGCAGGACAAAACTCAACTTGTCAAATAGAAGGAGCTATTACAACGGCATCTGTTCATATAGCTATTTTCTCTCGAGGATATGCGGAGTCACAATGGTGCCTCGATGAGCTCTGGCTGATGTTAAAGTCGAAGGCTACAGTTATTCCAGTCTTTTTCCATGTTAAGCCTTCTGATCTACGGATCAGGAGCAGCGGCACGGATGGAGTTTATGCTGAAGCCCTGCGAATTCATGCAAATGAAGGGAGATACAACCCACAAAGAATTGAAAATTGGATAACAGCGCTATTGGAAGTTTCGTCTTTAAGCGGTTTCGAGCTTGAAACGTTTAATGGGTTAGAACTCGAACTGCCATTGTTCTTATTAGCTTAATATTATTGATAAAGACAGCTTTTAGTCCTCATTTTTTGTTTGTTTTGCTTTGAATAACCAGCGACGAAGGCGAGCTCGTGGACAGGGTAGTGCAAAGGGTAAAGCAAACGGTTAAAAAACCACAATTGTATGTGGCTAAACATCCAATTGGTTTGGGTAAAAAGCTACAAGATTTTGAGGAAACAGTATTGCAGCAGCAGCAACACAGCGGGGAGACCAAGGTTGTGGGGATTGTGGGTTCTGGTGGTGTAGGGAAGACAACCTTGGCAACAGAGTTCTTTAACTGCAACAGGTCAGCTTACAATCAATCGTGTTTTTTGGGAGATGTGAGAATCGAAAATTTGCACTCCTTGCAGAATAAACTCCTCCGAGACATGAGTACTTCATGGGATCTGAATACACTTAGTGTCGCTGAAGGTATATCGGAGCTTTCTCGTCGTCTCTTGGGTTTTAAAGCTCTCGTAATTTTGGATGATGTCGATGATGCCGAGAAGTTAAAAGCATTATTTTCACCTCTGAAAGAGGCCCTTAGTTCTGATAGCTTAATCTTACTTACATCTCGCAATAGGGATGTTCTATCAAGCAACGGAGTCTCTTCCATTTACAAGCTGACAGGCCTCGATAGAGAAGATTCTCAAGAGCTTTTTTGCTTGCACGCCTTTCACAGTGCTCTTCCTGTTATAGGATTTGAAGAAATGGTTACTAAGTTTTTGGATGCGTGCGATGGATTGCCGTTATCTCTCGAAGTGCTTGGGGAGCAACTTTACCAAAAAGATTTGAAGAAATGGAAAGCCCAGTCGTGCAAAATAATATCAGATATAGTACTTCCAGCCGATATAGAAAGCAGTCTTAGAATTAGCTATGACAGTCTTGATAAGCAGGAAAGAGAGATCTTCCTAGATATTGCCTGTTTCTTCATAAAAGAAAATAGAGATATGGCTATAAGAATATGGGACGCATCCCGCTGGCAAGGAGAGCTGAATCTTGAGAACCTAGAGTGCAAGTCTCTTGTGGAGATTGACAGTAAAAACTATATAAGAATGCACAATCACCTCAGAGACCTGGGCAGAAATTTGGCGGAGAAAGAGCTTCCCACATATCACCGTCGCCTCTGGCGTCCCACTGACAACCTTTTTCATAATGCGTTCCGCCAACCAATTGTACGCGTTTGAATCCAATTCTGAATTCTACACTCGTACCCAAAGAAATGTGTTTTTCACCTTGTGAATTCTTAACTTTGTAAGTATGTCAACATTGTTTCTAACAGTTTTCAGTTTTGAATTTAGTTGCGCGGAATTAATATGGTTGAAGGTATATCTGGCCAACCATCCGACAAGCCTCTGGTGCTCGGCAATCGTATCGTTGATATGAGCGGGTTTCACCTGTTGAAGGCTCAAGGTGATTGTTTGGGAAGCATATCCAACCTGCTCAGAGAGTCCAAGCTTCTATGGCTTCGCTGGGATAGCTATCCATCCTCTTCCCTGCTGTTCTGGATCCCAATGGAGAATTTAACAGTTAAATTTGTGTTTTCATGGTTTATGTTTTCGTTTTTGCTGATAGGCATACTTCGGTGGTGGTTTTAAAATAACTAATTTAAATTTGTTTTAATTTCAGATTTATGATTAAAATTTGCAATTATTTTTTTTAATTTAAAATATTTTTTCTTCAACAGCTAAAACATCTAGACCTGCAGCAGGCAAGAATAAAGGAACTATCATTTCCCCAAGGTATCTGCCCCAACCTTGAACATCTCAACATCAGCTTTTGTGGAGAATTGGTGAAGGTTGGAGCATTGCCAACAAAACTGACATCACTGCAGTTGCAAGAATGCTCTGCAGTAGAGAAAATAACAGGGCTTCCTGATCTTGCAAAACTTCGACTACTGGACATCAGCGGGTGTAACGAAATAAAGGAGCTTCCGGGTCTTGAAACGTTGACATCTTTGGAGGAGTTCAGGGCATTTGAATGTAACAATCTAAAAATGGGTGTAAGGGAGTTGGCCCAAGAGATAATTGAAAGAAATAGAAGCAGATTATCATGAGACTTCTCAATCATTTTTTGTTTCGCTTTCATTCGATTGTCTTCCCAGCCATGTACAAATGGAAATCCATAACTGCATTTAAGATGGGCAGAACATCCGTATTGTTTCAGCGACTCTTTGTTTTGCCGATAAATATTAAGCAAATGACTTATATAAATTCATATATATATATATATGACCTATATAAATGTATATATATATAACCTTTAAAACTGATAATCATCTTGATGTCATGTCCGACTAAATTTTTTTTTATGATAACTGAGCAAGAAAACTTGTGATTCTCACTGTAATTTCATTCAACCTCATATCCTCAAGTTTAGCCAATATTCACCCATGTCTCGTGCATAAAAGTTTTGTTCCATATATTTAAATTCATGTATAAGTTTGGATTAAAAAATAGGTTATATTATTGTAAAAAAATTATACTAATGCAGTTTTGGTATTGATATAAGCATCTTCTTCAAGATGCTTACATACAATGTTGTAATTCAAACTTATGTATGAATGTGTAATGAGATTTGTAATGCAATGACACTTGTTTAGAAAATGAAACTCAACTCTACTAAAATGACCTGTTTAGAAAATAAAACTCAATTCTACCACTATGACATATATTATGGGCTACTTCCAAATCCTCAATTATTATTATTGTAGACATTAGAGTAGTGATCCAAAGCAACATCATCCAAATGTATAGAGAACACATGATGTAAACTTATCATCACAATTTATCATTTTATATAATTTCCTTTTTAAATAGATTTCCAATCTAGACAGTAAAAACTATGGTACATGGCATGGTCTGCGTTTTGTTTAGAATCACTTGACATCTTCCAACTCTAAGGGTAATGGAGTTAACTCTATTAACTCCATTATTTGTTCTTAACCTTTGAACTTGATGTCTAGATTGGTTTTCTATAGGGCCTTATAGGCCAAAAACTTGTCAAAAACTTCACTCTTAAGTTTTAAGAAGTAAACCCAAGTGCGTCTAGAGAATTCATCAATCAAAGTTAAGAAATACTTGCACCTAGCGAATGAAGGAAAATAAAGTAGACCACACAAATCACTGTGAACAAGATGCAAAGGGGTCAAAGCGTGCCAAGAGGCACGTTTGTCAAAACTATCCCAATGATGTCTACAGAGAACACAACCGGCACAAACACCATCTCTGCAAAAAACAAGAAGAAGACCCATCACAATGTGTTGATTACATAGTTGTTGCAATGAGTGATAGTTTAGATGACCAAACCGTGCATGCCAAAGTTTTCTCAAGTCATCGCTATGAGAAAGAAAATGATGCAGACCCCCTACCTCAGCAGGGTCTGCGACCTCCCGGTCTCTAGATCGTTCCAATTCTGAGTCAAAATGGCTCTTCGGGCTCCTGCTGAAACCCTTTAAACGAATCCACAGGTCCCTTACTGAAACCCGCTTGTGCGTCTGAGCACTAAGCGCGAGCTTCACTCCCACGTGATCACCGGATGTGACCAAAGGCCTTATCCAAAAGGCACTCATCGCGTTTCGCAATATTGCGAATCGGGACTCCCTGTCTCATGACTCCTTCACTCTTGAACTCCCGGTTGCCGAAATGCTGAAAAGGGCTTAACGGCTCTAGATCCTCCCTTAGCCTCTGTCCACGTGACCACCACTCTGTGACCATGCGCTTAACGTTAAAGCACTACCAACTTTCGCGATTCAGGGAATCGCGATGCAAGCATTCCTCCTTTCCCTTTTGAATCACCAGTCCCCGAAACCCGGTGATCTTGATCAACGGTCCAGATCCTCTACTTAGTCAATGACCAAGATTGAATCTCGACTATCTTCCTTTCGAGATTTTTGCGGGGTCCTCCCTTCCCAACACCCGGTGGCTAAAACCCCGACCTCCCAAATCTCTACCATGCGTCCTCGACAATAGACGATTCTCGTTATTTCACGATTCTTGGGATGAGTGTCAGCTGACTCTCCCCTCTATTTTCCCGAAGTTCGAACCCCAGTGGATTCCATATCTTCGCCACATGTCCTCTGAGATGGATGCTCCTAGTTCTTTCGGGACTTCTCTCTTTTGTTGTTACGGGGTTTAAAACCTCGCGCACCTTCTCCCGGATTCGTCTGCTATCGGTCCTTGGTGCTAGATCTGACGACCTATATCCTTTCTCCTGTGTACCTCCCAGAGACTAAACCCCATGCACGTATCCTTCATCCAGCGGCTCTCGGGCCACTGCGCTCTAGATCCAACGACTGACGTGATTTCACAATCTTGGTGATTGCAAGTATGGAGTGCAGGCTCCTCTACTCCTCCAACCTCTAATTCTCGAATGTGTGGATATCCAAGGGTTTAAACCCCATGCGCCTTCGCCTGATCCAACGGTTTTCGGGTATTGGTGTTAGATCTGACGGTTCAGATCTGTACTCCTTGTGCTCTCTCCTCCTACTGCCTGGACATGAAACTCAACGGTCCAGATCTTCTCCTCCATAATTGATATACGGTTGTTGTCCCTCCTTCTTTTGAGCTTTGCATTTCTCTTCCTGGCTTGGAAGATTTCGACATTTCGAAGGACTCGACCTTCGATCTCCTCCTGAGATTTTTCAACTGTGAAACCTTGAGGGGTTTCTCAATCTTTTGCTCCTCTCGGCTATTGCTCTGTGTGCAAAGGAACTGTTCCTCCTGAGCTTTTGAACTTGAGACAAGTTCTCTCCATGCACACTCCTTGTGCTGCTGAGTATTTCGCTAAATTCAAGTCTGAGAAGTTTTCTTTGAAAGAAAACTCCCTCCGCCCACTTGGCGTTCTCTTGGCTCGATGCACACCTTGTAGAGATTTTCCTTATAGAGTGTTCATTAACTCTGTCTTCCTCGAACTCGATAAAGAGTTCTTCCTGTGCACTCCTTGCACCTCTACTGATGAAGGTCCAATGTTCTCCCTCCTGAAATTTCCTGAGGTTGCCTCACCTCTATCAATGCACACCTTGTGGACTATGTGCACCCCTTGCACTCGAAAAATCAAGGACGAGAAGAATATAGAAACTTCTCAAATGATTCACCAATTATGCATTCAAAACATGAAATGCATGAAGACGTGTAAACACACACAAACAATTCATGGAAGGAAAAACTTCTCTTCTATTAACCTCAGAAATGCCTATACAAGGCTTACAAAGGCTAGACTGTAACTAGTCTCAACTCTCTCTCCTGAGAGCTCTCTGCTCTAGTCTCTCCTTTCCTAACTCTCTACTCTCCTACTATTCTCTAACCTCCCTAATTACAAAGAGGGCTCTCTCGAGCTTATCCTCATCCACCGTCTCTGAGCTATCGCTATCGGTAGAGCAGCTCCATACCATCTACAACTACATTCCATAAATGGATGCCCAGTATTGACTACATCCTGGGCTTGCTGCAGGCTACCATTTAAGGCAACCTCAACCACTACCTATACAAAGGCGTGGTCTGGCATCTACTGCCTTACAACATGAATGATCTATATTAGACCATATTTCAAAATTTCAAGCATGGGAGGGTCGATGCCTCTCCCTTTCTCCATAAACATGCGTTGAATGTGTTGGTTGACTGGCACACTGCTGACGTGGAGCAATGCTCCTGCATCATACTCCACAACTGGGAAATTCATGAGATCCTCTTCTCCAGTGTTGAAATCCACCTGGATCCCAAACCTTCCCTTGGAGCTGTCCACTTGCTCCATTGCTTCGCTGCTGCTGCTGCTGCTTCTTTCTCTTCTTCCCTGGGGAAGTTGTAGGTTCCTTGTTGTTCATCTTCCTCCTGCTGACTTCTTCTTATGTTGACATCAACATTAGCCTCCTGATCTTCTCAATCACCCTGTCCAGCTGGTCCAATGGTTGTCTCTTTGTATGCATCCTTCTCTGCTGCACTTCTTCCTCCTTATCAATGGGCAGATCTACCTAATCTCCCATGCTATCGTTATTTCCCTTTGTGGAACTGAGTGGCCACTCTGTTGCAGAATCCAATTCTACAGTCTCCTCACTGAGCATTTTTTCAACTTCCTCCTCTGACAGACTAGCTCATGTATGCTTCTCTTCTTGTGTTGGCATAATTATAATTCCTTCCAGCTCCTCCCCAGGTTGGTATGCTCCTCTATCTGCTTCCAACTTAGCCTGTTGGATGTGCAATTTTTGCACCATCACCCTCCTTTCCAGGGCTTCCAATTATTCATACAGATCAGCAAAATCCATGTTGTCTGCTTCCTCTTCTGTTGCAAACTCCAGTGTTGTAGTCATTTCTGTTTCAGCTTCCTGGCTGAAAATTTTGAGCAACTCGACTGAATGCTCTTCTTCTTCTCTTTGGGTAGCTTATGATATCTGCTCCATTTCTTCCTCTTCTTTGACAGTATCTGTTGGTTGTCCTCCTACTGTTGCTGCATCTGCAACACAAGCTCTTGCCTCAACTGGGTTGTATGGCAGGAATACCTCTATTCCTCCTATGATCAGAACGCTCCTCTAATCTTCCTCTGCGATAGAAGTATTCAACTTCTCATCATTTTCATTCATATGTTCTGCAAAACCACATGAATCTTCACTTATCAACACTCCTTGTTGACCTGAACTCACTCCTGAGTCCCTGAGACTTTCAGATAGTCTCACTTCTTTCCCCCTGCCCACCTAGCATCCTAGGAATTTACTATTGCCCACTTGGCAGTCTATGAAACCAACTGGTCCCATCCCATTTCCCACTTGGCAATCTGAACTTTCACCACTGCCCCCTTGGTAGTATGTGATACCTTCTGCTGATCTCTTCCCATTGCCCACCTAGCAACTCGAAAGTTCACTTCTGCCCACCTAGAAGTTTATGAGATCCTCTGTAATCTCATATCATTTCCCTCCTGAAAATATAAATTTCCATGGTTGTCCTCCTAACAGTCTATGAGATCCTCCAATGATCTCATTTCATTGCCCACCTGGCAATTCAAAAATTCATCCCTGCCCTCCTGGCAGTTTATGAGATCTAAAACTGATCCCTCTTCCTCATCACTAAGGGTTTCTTCGACTTTTGGATCACAGATGCAAACCAGCTATGTGTCACTGAGGATTTTAGCATAACTCAACCACTTCCTCAACTCTTGTCGTTGTTTCCTGGCTAACAAATTTTGAACAGGCCATTTGGCTTTCCTGTTTAGAGGCCATTCGTACCTCCAGTGTACTTTTTCCTCTTGTTGCATCTTCACTATCAGTTGTTCCATTCTTGCTCTTATCTCAGCGAGTTCCTCACTAATTTTTGCTTTGGTTTTCTAATGGTGGTCTCCTCTTCCACCGCACTCATGGCCTTCAGTATCCATCTCCATCTTCCACCTGCCCTCCTGGCATGCCTATTGTTTACTCTGCAGTTGAGAGCATATCCATCTTATTTTACATCTCACCTGGTTGTTCAATTTTTTTTTTGTTGTTGTGTGCATGCAACAACCTCCTCATAGAGCATCGGTACTCTGCTTCCTTCACTTGCTGTCTACAGGCAAACTCTTGTTTTCTGATACTGGTTGATGTTATCATATTATCTCATTTTCTTCCAACTCTTTCTACCTGCAGTGTAAAGACATAAAAACCATCTCTGATACCACTTGATGCAGACCCCCTACCTCAGCAGGGTCCACGACCTCCTGGTCTCTGGATCGTTCCAATTTTGAGCCGAAATGGCTCTTCGGGCTCCTGCTAGAACCCTTTGAACGAATCCACAGGTCCCTTATTGAAACCCACTTGTGCGTCTGAGCACTAAGCGTGAGCTTCACTCCCACGTGATCACTGGTTGTGACCACAGGCCTTATCCAAAAGGCGCTCGTCGCGTTTCACAATATCGTGAGTTGGGACTCCCTGTCTCATGACTCCTTCACTCTTGAACTCCCAGTTGTCGAAATGCCAAAAAGGGCTTGACAGCTCTGGATCCTCCCTTAGCCTCTGTCCACGTGACCACCACTCTGTGGCCATGCACTTAACGTCAAAGCGCTACCCGCTTTCACAATTCAGGGAATCACGATGCAAGCGTTCCTCCTTTCCCTTTCAAATCCCTGGTCCCCGAAACCCGGTGATCTTGATCAACAATTCAAATCCTCCACTTAATCAATGACCAAGATTGAATCCTGGCTATCTTCCTTTCGAGATTTCTGCTGGGTCCTCCCTTCCCAACTCCTGGTGGTTGAAACCCTGACCTCCTAGATCTCTGCCACGTGTCCTCGAAAATGGATGATTCTCGTTATTTCACAATTCCTGCGATGAGTGTTAGTTGACTCTCCCCTCTATTTTCCCAAAGTCTGAACCCCGACCTCTTCCAGATCTTCGCCACATGTCCTCTGAGATGGACAGTCCTGGTTCTTTTGGGACTTATCTCTTCTATTGTTATGGGGTTTAAAACCTCGCGCACCTTCTCCCAAATCCATTTGCGATCGGTCCTTGGTGCTAGATCTGACGGCCTAGATCCTTTCTCCTGTGTATCTCCCAAAGACTAGACCCCGTGCACGTATCCTTGATCCAGCGGATCTCGGGCCACTGTGCTCCAAATCCAATGGCTTACGTGATTTCGCGATCTCGGCGATTGCAAGTATGGAGTACAACCTCCTCTACTCCTCCAACCTTTGATTGCCAAATGTGTGGATATCCAAGGGTTTTAACCCTGTGCGCCTTTGCCTGATCCAACGATTGTCAGGTATTGGCGTTAGATCTGACAGTTCAGATCTGTCCTCCTTGTGCTCTCTCCTCCTGCTGCCTGGACATGAAACTCAATGGTCCAGATCTTCTCCTCCATAACTGATATACGGTTGTTGTCCCTCAATTCTTTTGAGCTTTTCACTTCTCTTCCTAGCTTGGAATATTTCAACATTTCGAAGGACTCGGCCTTCGATCTCCTCCTGAGATTTTTCAACTGTGAAACCTTGAGGGGTTTCTCAATATTTTTCTCCTCTCATCTACTGCTCTATGCGCAAAGGCATTGTTCCTCCCGAGCTTCTGAACTTGAGACATGTCATCTCCGTGCACACTCCTTGTGTTTCTGAGTATTTCGCTAAACTCAAGTCTGAGAAGTTTTCTTGGAAAGAAAACTCCCTGCACCCACTTGGCATTCTCTTGGCTTGATGCACACCTTGCAGATCTTTTCTTCATAGAGTGTTCATTAACTCTGTCTTCCTCGAACTTGATAAAGAGTTCTTCCTGTGCACTCCTTGCACCTCTACTAATGAAGGTCCAATGTTCTCCCTCCTGAACTTTTCTGAGGTTGTCTCACCTCTATCAATGCACACCTTGCAGACTATGTACACCCCTTGCACTCGAAAACTCAAGGATGAGAAGAATATTGAAACTTCTCAGATGCTTCACCAGTTATGCATTCAAAACATGAAATGCATGAAGACATGTAAACACACACAGACAATTCATGGCAGGAAAAACTGCTCTTCTATTAACCTCAGAAATGTCTATACAAGGCTTACAAAGGCTGGATTGTAACCAGTATCAGCTCTGTCTCTTGATAGCTCTCTGCTCTGGTCTCTCCTTTCCACCATCTTGAGCTATCGCTATCGGCAGAGCGACTCCATACCATCTATGGCTACATTCCATAAATGGATGCCCAGTCCTAACTACATCCTGGGCTATTTGCAAGCTATCATTTAAGGCAACCTCAACCACTACCTGTACAAAGGCGTGGTCTGACATTTACTGCCTTACAACATGAATGATCCGTATTGGACCATATTTCAAAATTTCAAGCATGGGAGGGTCGACGCCTCTCCCTTTCTCCATAAACGCGTGTTGAATGTGTTGGCTGGCTGGCACGCTGCTGATGTGGAGCGATGCTCCTACATCACAAAAACTAATGGAAAAGATGATGACCCAAAGTTGTCAAACTTGTACAACCTGGTAAGATCATCAACAATTCCAATTGTTAGGACATGCTTAGGATCTTTTAAATAACTGATTATAAATCGGTGAGGTGAAAACTCTACGGTTTTTCCTTCGCTTGAATGAGTGCTCTGATACACTGATAGAAGGTTGTAGTAAAGACTTGGAACACATAATACATCATTGAAATGACCATTATTTACCTGAATTGTTACAGACCCTACAATACTAAAAGATCTATTATCACCAACAAATATTGTCTTGGTGTTACATTCATTAAGAGCATAAAAATATGGATTTATCCTTACCATATGATAAGATGCTCCAAAATCAATAAGCCACTCATAAGAAGAAGAAGAAAAAGTTTCATTGAAGAAGAAACCAGAAGCAGAAAGTGCATGTCCATGAGAAGAAGAAGTATAAATAATGATGCCATGCTTCTTCATTGTTGTTTCTATGGCTTCCATCTTTTTTAAACATTTAAACTCCACATCACCATCTTTCCCACAAAAGTTGCAATGTCTATCAGTCTCCTTACTTTTGGATTTTGCTCCTTTGTCACCATTAGGAGAAGAAGCTGACAGAGAGGGTTTGGGACCTTTTTTTAGCTTGTTGTTGTGGAAAGAATGTTGATTCTTGGGATTCTTGAATCTATCTTTCTATTGGGCCACTAAGGCTTTGTTGGATTTACCTGCAATGTTGATCAATCCAAGTTGCACAAACTTATCTTTCTCTCGAATAATAGCATCGCAAAAGGACTCAAGAGAGAATTCTTTATAAGAACTCCCTAGAGCTTCTATGGTGGCATAAAAGGTAGATACAAAGACATAATATGCACTACCAAGTTTAGCAAGAATAACATATATGCATTGGTCTTCCTTCATATCTAGCTTGCAATCTATACATAAAATTCTAAGTATTTTGAACTTAGATAAGTAATCTTCAATGCAAGAAAAATAATTGGGACTTAAAGTCATAAATTAATTTTGTAGTTGATGGGCTCGAATAATATTGTGTTTACCAAACACACTTGATTTTTTTCCCAATCTTCATCGGGGGCATCAATTCCTTGAAGATGAAACCTTAAATTATGAGAGATGGACTTTTTGAATAGTCCATATGTTTCATCATAGTATTATCCCATTTGACTTTATTTTCATCATCAAAGGGCTCTCATTTTTTTCCCAAGGTAATTTGATACAATCCTTTACTTCTTAGTACATCCTCCAGATGGGATTTCCATGAGAAGTAGTTGGTAATGGTAAGCAAAAAATCACTAGGAGAATCCATCTTAAAATATGTAGAGAATATGGAAAGGTTGAAACTAATGATCTCGATGGAGATCTCTCCAAAAAATTGGCTATTTAAAAAAATGGCACTAAAAAGAGACTTTAGATGTGAAAGTTATGTCATTTTGAAAAAAGACAATAAACGATAACCAAAGGGCCATGTGAAAAGTAGAAGTTGGTCCATGTGGTGATGTTCATCCTTATCTAAATTTTTCTATAAAGTCACTTTTAAATAAGTATTAAGTGACCTACTTTTATAGAATAAGTCAGAATCACTTTTACAATGAAGTTACTTTGTAAGTTAAAGTTGCATGAAAAAAGTAACTAAAAAAATAAATATTATTTAGCTACTTTATAGTGATTTACTTTTAAGAGACTTGAACTCAAGATCTCTTATTTAATAAAACAACTTTCAACCAAGTAATTTGGTGAAAAACACATTATAGTTTTAAGGAGGATGGGAGGTGTTGTTGTTGTGGAAGACAACCTTGAAGTGCATGCTAAAAAAATACTTATTTTCATGTTCACACACACATAAAAAAAGAATCTTCTCGACAACAACAAGGGGTTTGATCTCGGTTAGCTTACCTGGAAAATGTAATTTTTCTAGATCTGTTTCTAATTTACTGATATCGCACAGAGCACACAACAAAGAACATACACAAACAAGAAAACACTTTTTGTTTTGTTTATGATTTGTTGAGATCACACAAAGAACAGGGAAAAGAGCATACAAAAACCATAAAGAGTAGCAACCTAGAAACAAAAAATAGAAAACAAAAATATTATCTCTATAAGAAGTTAAAAGGGGCGTATTCAAACTTTATACCTCCAGATCTGACTAAAATGGTTGTATCTTGGGTAAAAAAAATCCTTTTTGACTAAAACAAAAAGAAATCCTAATTGAAATGAGAACTCCAAACATAATGGAATATTCCTTTCAACCTAAAAATGTACATAAATAGAAGAAACCATAGATGCGGCAACATGGTTTTAAGATTTCAATCTACAATGGGAGTGGGTCTTCAAACATGCTATGATACCATGTTCGAAAACATAGGTATTCCAACAAAGGATGAACACCTTTAGTAACCACTCACACAACTAGATCACATATCAACACACTGATGTTTTTATGTGGTAAAACCCTTATGGGGAAACATCCATGGCCCCAACCAACGTGACCAATTGAGACAATTTATTAATGGAAAATAAAATATATTACAGAGAGTTACTCATAATTGATCATCAAAAATGGCCCTCCATGCTATTTAAATAGAGATCATAGACCAATCAAGTATCAAGACCCAAATCAATGTAGTCGTTATGATCGAGGATAATATGAGTCATCGAATCACTCTATGTCAGAAATATATTGTGAATGTTGGATTATAAATGCATACTAATGCATACTAAAGTAACACACTTTAACCTAATGAAACATTGGACCATGTTGATCTTAAATAACTCCTAAGTGTCTAAATATCCTAACATATGGTAGGTAGGACCTACTCCCCCTCATGATCCAACATGGAAGGCTGATAGAGTTTCATATTCTCCACATTCAATATTGAGTAAATGCACATGTATGGGGGTAGGTTGAGTCTATATGCATTATCTCCCACCTTCTCCAATATCTTGAAAGGGCCATACCATAGAGCCTTGAGATTCTTACCAGGACCCTGTATTTTCTCCTTTTTCAGGTGTAACCAAACCCTACCTCCCACTTTGAATGACTTCTCGGTTCTGTGTTGATCATGTCTGACCTTAAACTTTTCCCATGACTTCTTCAACATCTCTTGTACTTGCAAATGGATCTTCCGAATCTTCTCAACAATTTTTTGTTCTCTCAATGCATCTCATGTGACATATTCCCTCACTCCTCCTGGCTATCCATAAACAACATCTGAGGGCAAAGGTAGAAAATAACCAAACGAGTTTTAAAAGGGGACTTACTAGTAGAGGTATGGAATGTTTTTTTATAAGAGTGTTGAATATAGATCAAATTTTCATTCTAGGTCTTTTGATGCTTGTGATTGTAACCCCTCAAAATATGCACCAAAGTCCTATCGAATACTCCTATCTTCCCATTTGTCTGTGGATGGAATGGTGTAGATCTCTTCAACTTAGTATCCATCTTCTCCCAAAGTGTAGTCCAAAAGGAACTAAGAAATATAGTATCCTTGTTTGAAATGATGCTCCTTGGTATCCCCAAGTGAACCCAAACCTGTTCAAAGAACATGTTTGTTGATTATTTTCCTTCGAAGGTGTTTTTACAAGGCATAAGAATACACATCTTGTTCAACCTGTCAACTACCACAAAAAGATAGTCATGTCCCTTCCTGGTTGTTGGTAATCCTCCTACAAAATCCATGGAAATGATTTCCCAAGGTCAAGTGGGTATAGGTAAGGGATGGTATAGACCTTGTTTTCTATTATTGGGCTTGTTGGTACAACAAAGTATGCATTGTTTGTTGGATATAAACTCAACAATATAGGTAAGGTTCAAGGTGGAAGTGATAAAGGATTTGTAAGTTTTAAACTTGTGAAGTAAAGCAATGCATATAGATTCTTAAGAAAAAACATAAATTAATCAATGGCTCATACACACAATACACAAAGATTTACGTTGGAAACCCTTAACCAGGAGAAAACTAGCCTTCCTTGGTGTCGTACCTTTCAACGTGTCATTGTATTAATTTAACCATTCACAAGAAAATATATACAATATTTTAGGTATTCCGTATCTACCAAAACCCTAATCCCTTAATCCAGGATTAATTTAGAAAACCGCTAAAAATAGCAAAATCTACTAAAATAGCAAAAACTGCCCAAAAACAAAAATTGGGGCACTGCCCCGAATGTTGCGTGTAACCATGGGGGGGCAAACCTTTCCTCCCCAGGAAAGTTCCCAATGCACACAACATACACAGTTATCGAATCTGACGTGCCCACACTGACACATGCAAAGAATATAACACATACCCAACATGATTAACATTTGGACAAGGAACCACCAACTTGGGGATAGTTGCTAGGAAACTATTAGTGTTGACCATGGCCCTTTGAGACTCTTAGTGAGATCTATACCATCGATGGGAGAAAGATCAATGGTGAGGAGTAATCCCCATGGTATAAGTAATATTTAAAATATGTGGAGGAAGGGATAGATTTGGACCATTGTTAGGAAAATATTTATGGTGGATAACATGCATGAGATCATTGATTTAACCCTATGTAGACATTTCAAGGTGGATATGTGGAACCAAGTGATTGGTGCAAGTCCTAAAATTGCACCCACGAGGGAGGGGAGGGGAGGGGAGGGCGTCTTTGGACCTACATGAATCTCTACCATTGATCATATTTTCGATCAATAGTAGGGGACAAATATTAGGGAAAGCTACATGGAAGTTAAGGTTATGTGATAGCAGCGAAATGTGATAGGTGGCATAGTCTTAGCGCTATATTTTAAAATTAGTGGACTAGTATGGAGGGGTCTAATTGACCCACAAATATCTATGCCATCAATTATAATTTAGATCCATGGATGGAATTCAACTTTCCATGAAAGTGACTGTTGGAGGCAGGCCAAAATAGAAAGAAAGACAAGGCAGGCCAAAGCGGAAAGAAAGATGATTTTGGGGAAAGAATGCATGCACAAGGAAAGCGACAGCTGGAAGGAAGAACAACACGTGCGCATGCAAGGAAGACCTAACAACGGTAGGGTTAGGGTTTTGGTAATGCATTGTAAAGGTTGAAGAGCCAGAAAACGTATAAATATATATACTTAGGTATCATAGGGGGGTTATTGTTTTGTAAGGGTCGGAATATGATAGAGATAAGTTGAGCTATTGTAGCAATCCACTATGTGATATTTTGTTGTATGATCCATTTTGTACAAGCTGTTGAGCTAGAGAGGATGAAGAATAGTAGATCTTGAGGGTTAGATCGCAGGCTGGGGAGCCTGGTGTGATTTTGTCCGCCTCATATAGATCTTACCCAACAGTGGCGGATTGTAAAGCACATGATGTTGTAAATGTAGAAATACTATAATAAAAGAGATGACAGCCAAATCTTTGTGGACATAGCCTAGGAGGGGGTGAACCGCGGTAACATCTGTGATGTGTGATGAATGTATGCATATCTTTATTGTCTTCAGTTGTTATTTTTATGCTTAATGGATGAGTTGTTACATTTCCTTCTTGTTCGTCAATAAAAGTACATTGCGTTTACGATTTATAATAATGGTTTAGTATACACTTCTCATATCTCACACTCACTCCTAGGCTGTAAACACTTGAGTCTTACAGCCACCCATTAAAGCTATCTCAGGTGAGACTGTGAAACACATTATATGTGTTGTGTTGCCTTCTGGTTTACCAAGAGGGTCGATAGTTTTAGACGCTTTGTTGGAAACCTAAACAGACATGAACCCTGGGTCAATAAACTCAGACATAATAGAAGAAGAGTAAACCAACAAATGGTTCTGTTGTCGTTGGTAGGAACAAAAGAGGGTTGAGTAGATGAGATAAGTTGAAGATCTAACAGAGGCAGATCAAGAAAATCTTAGGGCAGAGAGCAATGAGCCATTAGAAGGGGTTGTTGAGACCATGGAATCCCACAAAAACAGAGATAGAAACTTGTCTAAGGACCAAAGAGATGGAGTTTTCACAGGAAGATAACAAAAACCCTATAATAACACCCCAAAAATATATTGAGAAATACATGTTTACTGATTTACATGAAGTCTTTTTCTGTGATTTTCCACATTTATTGCAGGAGTGGATACTAAGGTTGAAGGATAACCATGCAACGAACCAGATTCTATAGTTAGAGTGGACCCTAGTACATATCGAGCAGTTACGATAGGTGAACAACAAATTCACCCACACAGTAGATTTTTGGCTTGACAATATTGTGGCAGGTTTCATAACAGAATTTGTAGTCGACACAATGAACTCGTATAGTGCAGCAGAGAAAGAATTTCTACGAGGACCTCGAGGAAGGTACATTAGATCGTTGTATACGTCTATTAAGATATTGTTATACAACAAAGTTGTACTGACAATGGAGTCAGGCAACTAAATTTCTCTGCGTGCATGGGGGAAGGGGGGAAGCACTAACAAAAAGAGGCAAAATGGAAGGAGGAAAGGATAAGGGAAAGAAGGAGGAACCCTTGGACCTGATCATGATGGAGGACGACCAGATCTGGTGGATCTTAGATACAATTGGAAAGATGCGTAGCGGAGTACCCTACCAATACAAGGTGAATACCAAGAAGAGAGTCATAGCCGTGATGGAAGGCTTGGCGAGTGATGAGGAAGAGGTAGAGGATCTCCGAGCTGTGGAGAATATTGAGGAAATCCTGCGCAAAACATATGAGAGGAAGACAAGATGTCCAATAACAAGAAGAGAAGGTAGCAATCCCATCCATATTAATGTCAGTGTGGAACCCATAAACCTATGTGAGACTAATACACCAAAGAGAACACCATCATTTAGACAACCGAAGTTCCGAAGAAATCTGACAGCAGGAAGTACATCTACACAAGGAGCAAGAACTGGAGGAGCCAGTTCAGGCAACACTAGTCAAGTATCTACACCACACGAAGGTAGTAGTTCAACATTAAGAATGGTAGGACATGATCCCACCATCAGGTTACCAGAATTTCAAGGAGAAGCAACAGAAGACCCTTAGAAACACTTGTTCATTTGTGCAAAGATCTGGGAAGCAAAGCAGATCACTGATGAAGATACCAAACTTGCGCAGTTATCTATTACGCTAAGAGATCGTGCACTAGATTGGTACATGAGTCTCGACGCAAATAGTGCACCGGGGATGACAAGGACACTGACAAACATTAAGAAGTTATTGATAAATGAGTTCCAAAAGCCGAGCTCAAAGGATCGATACATGAATGAGATAAGAGAAATCCGATAGAAACTAGGATAATTTGCATGGGAGATTGACCAGAGATTCAAGCGACTGAAGGGGAAATTGAAATACCTCATGACCGATATGTAGCATCAACACTTGTTTGTTAATTCACTGCTCCCACACTTAAAATACCCATTGCGACAACAAAAGTTTCAGACGCAGGCAGAGGCTCTACAAGCAACCTTACAGCTAGAATAAAATCAATATCAGTAGACAGATCCAACTATTGAAGAACTAAAGGAGGATTTGAATAACTTAACATTCCAACTCAACCAAAATAAGAATAAGGATAAACAAGAAGTCGATTGGTGTACTACATGCAGGACGAAAGGACACCACAAGAATGAATGCCCATCATTCGCGCAGTATATGGCAACAAGAATGTCAAACCTGTTACCAACAAGAGGACCATGGTGTGAAGTATGAAAGAAACCGGGTCATGACCCATATCATTTCCCGATGATGTAGAAATACCAAACAGTCCCAAAGAGTTCATATTGCACCTTTTGCAAGTCAGTAGGCCATGACGACAAATATTGTAAGACTATGGAGTTGATGCGAGAAAGGACATCATATGCATATAGAGTGCAGGCCAAAATGATGACTGGGAAATCCACACCACAGTTTAATCAAGTTCCAACTCCATACAACACTGCACAACAACCATATAATAACACGCAGGCACAGTACAACACAACACAGCCTCAATACAATATTGCACAGTATAATCAAGTACCTCAATATAACGTGCCAAGAGGAGATAGAGCAGGCTACATAGGTGGAGGACGAGTGAGAGGAGGTTTTGGACGAGGTCAAGGACCAGTCGTATGTCACAATTGTCAATAACCATGACACTATGCAAGGGAATGTCCACTTCCACCAACAACTTGTATGTATTGTCGTGCATCAAACCACAATACAGAGGAATGTCCGACACTACTAGTAAAGATTCAGGAAAAGAGAAACTAGAGCAATCATAATGTTCAATGGATCTCAGTTGAAGCAAGGGATGAAGGATGAAACATCAATATAGTTACTCGTGGAGGAGCTAAAACAGGGGACGACGTTGTTCAACAAGAGCCAACACAAAATCAATAGGTGAAGAAGAACGTCGAACCAAGGAAGAAGTTTGACGCGCAAAAGGAGAAGGAGATATTTAAGGAAGCCAGAAAATATTTCCAAAAGGAGGATATTGTGATGACTTCAACTGTGCAAAAAAGTAAGGAAGCACTAGAATATGAAATGCCTTTGTTATTGGATTATACCAACGAAATACATTCCATGGGACAAGTAAGTACAATCAAAGGCTTTTTGGAATCAAGTGTAAAAGTATTAAATGATCCATCATCTGTGAAAATATTACAAAACATACTAGAAAAATGTAGTATAGAGATAGAAGGAAAACTAGAACCAAAAACATTCAATCACCTGCATACTAGGAGAAGAACCAGTAGGGAGTTTAGACTTAATGCAAACATTGGAGACTTCAACATGGGAGACATCATACTATATTTGGGATCCGAGGTCAATGTATTACCAAAGAAGACATGGCAATGCATGGGAGAGCCCACATTAGGATATTCACCTGTACAATTAAAACTGGAAAACCAACACAGAGTCCTACCAATCGGGATACTAAAAGGAGTAACAGTAGACCTGGATGGGGTACGTACTAAAGCATATTTTGAAGTCATTGAAATAGTGGATGGCACAATACCATACCCAACGTTTCTTGGTTTGGACTGGGCATTTGATAACCAGGCCATAATCAATTTGAAGACAAGAAAGATCACATTTGAGTAAGGAGAATACATGGTCATTGCGCCTTTAGATCCATCGAAAGGGGAGAGGTTTGTAGAACCTACTTGTTTGGACTTAGAGGAAATCGGCCAGTTGTACAGAACAACTGTGTGCGATGAGGATTACTTAAACCCCATTGCATATGGAATACTCAGTTGGCGGAGCATTACTTCATGTGCAATAGACTCAGACACCGGTTTAGAGAACTGGAAACAAAGGCTACATGAAGTGTCCATGAGAAGATGTGCAAGAATAGACTACACAGTAAGATGGGTAGGCACAAAAATAAGGGAACCACCCAGTTTCCACAGAATAAACGATTTGGAAACATTCTTAGCACAGTATGAAGACAAAGTTTTAGAGAAATAGATATGTTTATCACTTGATATAGCACTCAAGGCCACACCTTCAATATGGTGGGGCACACAGAAAGAGACAATCACAGATTGGTACCAATGTAAGCAGTTACTGTGCATAAGGTTTCACGCGGAACAAAAAAAACAACAAGAAACAGAAGTATGATGGACAAGGGGCACCAAATAAACACTTGGAGGAGTGTAGAACATTGTGGAAAATGACACCCCCAGAGAAATGGCCTCATCATTTTATACACACCCTGGAGGGAATACTAGCGAACTGGTATACAGACCAGGAATTGTGTAAAGGAACTACGACCTGGACGACATTGCAACAGAATTTTACAGTCACTTTCTCGTTCGAGCATGAGAACCCCAACATAGATGTCGCTCTTAAACATATAAGAGGAGTGATATTCATCAAAAAACCAAAAGTAGAACTTATCACAAAAGAACAACAACGGAACAAACAAACAGTTAAGGAACTATTGTCATGTTACCATGTGCAAGAAGAAGCACCAGATGAAGACGATCCACGCGATACTTAGATAGAAGAAGCAGAAGGAGAAAGAGAAGTGGAAGGACCACCTATAGAATCAAAATTTATTTCCACGTCGATCAAGGTAAAGAAATTCATCATTGGGACAGCTGAGCACCCCAAGATGGCCAACATTGAAGATTACTGGGATGAACAAATGGTAGAAAGCATAACAAAGTTATTGCACGAATACAACGACTTGTTTCCCACAACATTAAAGAGATGAAAGGTATAGCCGGAGAGCTAGGAGAAATGAAGATACCACTCAGAATTGAAGCGATATTGATCAGACAGTGACCATATAGATTAAATCCGATATATAATAAGAAAGTCAAAGCCGAGATCAACATGATGCTCGAAGTCGAAATCATAGAACCGGTCGAAGAATCAGAATGGATAAGCTCGATGGTATTGCATGACAAGAAACAAGGAGGGATCAGGATATGCGTCGACTTGAGGAAGTTGAACGATGCATGCTTGCATGACCCATTCCCTACACCTTTCACAGATGAAGTGTTAGAAAACGTAGGATGACATGAAGCTTACTCATTTACTGATGGATTCTCAAGATACCATCAGATCAAGATAGCATAGGAAGATAGATACAAGACCACATTTGCGATAGAGTGGGGATCCTACCGGTACACAGTCATGTCGTTTGGACTGAAGAATGCACCAACAATATTTTCCAGAGTAGTCATTGCTGCATTTAAGGAATTCATCCACCAGTTTCTCAAACTATACTTGGATGATTGGATAGTCGATAGTTTGTTAAAAGAACATGTAGAAATCTTGTGACTGATGTTAGAAATATGTAGACAGTGCCATATATCACTAAACATAAAGAAATGCATATTCAGAACACCGTTTGGGATACTATTGGACCATATCGTATGCAAACAAGGTTTACTCGTAGATCCTGAAAAGATCATAGTAATTGTTAACTTACCAACACCAAAAATAGTCTGTCAGCTAAGAGTGACATTAGGACACATAGGATACTACAGGAAATTTATCAAAGTATATGTGTAGATTACTACACCAATGGAAAATATGTTAAGAAAGGATACAAATTTTCAGTGGAATGACGAGTGCCAACACGGTCTGGACACCCTGAAGGAAAAGATGGTCACCGCGCCTATACTAGTATTTCTAGACTGGGAAAAGACATTCCACATCCATGTAGACACATCAGCCATAGGACTTGGAGCTATCTTGGCGTAGCCAGGATAGGGGGATTTGGATCACCCCATAGCCTTTGCAAGCAAAAATCTATCAGAATCAAAACATAACTATAATACTACATAGAGGGAAGGCCTAGCTATGGTCTATGCACTGAAAAAGTTCAGACATTACTTATTGGGAAAACACTTCAAGATGTTCATAGATCACTCAACCCTGAAATACCTAGTCAACAAGCCAGTGTTGAGGGGTAGAATCTGTCAATGGTTACTTCTATTTAAATAATTTGACTTTGAAGTAATAGTTAAGCCAGGAAAATTGAATGCAAGACCTGACCACCTATCAAGAATCACAAATGGAGAAGAACCTACGAGTTTAGAAGACAAATTCTCGGACGCACATTCATTCTCAGTCCAGATTGTTGATGAATACTTCATAGATATCATTCAGTACTTGAGTAGAGGTACCGTGCCACAGGAATACAACACCGCACAGAAGAAAAACCTGGTAGTCTGCGCCACAAACTATCAATTGATTGCAGGACACTTATATAAAATGGGCGCAGATAGCATATTGCACAGATACGTGTTAGAACACGAAATACCAAGAGTGTTAGCAGCATCTCATGAGGGAATCGCAGGAGGACATTACATAGGTAAAGCTACCACGCAGAAGATATTGCACATAGGACTATGGTGGTCGACGATTCATAGAGACTCGAAGGAGTACTGTCAAAGATGCAATGTTTGTCAAAGGGTAGGTAAATCCAACATAAGGGAAGAGATGCCATTACAACCACAAGTAACATTATAGGCGTTCGATAAGTGGGCAATAGACTTTGTGGGACCAATCAACCCACCAACAAAGATAACAGGAGCTAGGTACATTATCATCACGACAAAGTACCTAACAAGATGGGAGGAAGCCACACTAGTAAAAGATTGTAGCGTAGAAACAACAACACACTTTTTGTTTCAACACGTAATCACTTGATTTGGATGCCCAAGAGTGTTGATGAGCGACCAAGGCATGCACTTCATAAACAACACCATCAGTGCTATGACTGAAGAGTTTGAAGTCCATCATCATAAGAGCACACCATATCACCCACAGGAAAATGGCACAGTGGAAGCATTTAACAAGATTTTGGAGAATTTGTTGACAAAGATTTGTAACGTCAACAGGGACAAATGGGACCTTAAAGTACCAGAAATATTGTGGGCCTACATGACTACGTGCAAAAAGTTGACAGGGCACACACCATTTAAACTGGTCTATGGCCAAGTAGCAGTAGTACCACTAGAATTTTTAGTACCAAGCTTGCGTGTAGCATCCATCACACACATGACAGAGCGAGGCATAGTTCTTGAGAGGCTAAACTAGATAATGACCATGGAGCAAGATTGAATCTTAGTAGGATTCCACCAATAAGTTCAGAAAGCTAGGGACAAAGCTTGGCATGATAGACACATCAAGAAGAAAAATTTCAAGGAAGGCAATCTAGTACTGATGTATGACAACAAATCATTTCAGCACCCAAGAAATCTCAGGATGCATTGGTTAGGACCATACGAAGTAAAATTTGTCACAGATGGAGGAGCGGTACAGTTGAAATACTTATCAGGCGCGGAACTTAGAGGGATGATCAACGGGATCCGATTGAAGATGTTCAAGGACAGTTGACCACCCACTGTGCAGTAAAAAAATAAAATTGTTAAACAATACCAACAGAGGCAAAGTGTGTCAAAAGATCATGCACACTTAAGAATACAAAATCGATGAGGAGAAGGACAACGACCACGTACAGAGGGAAACAAGCGGGAAATGAAAAGGCAACAAAAAGTAGTACGACAATACGGAGTTAGGCGAAATTGAAGGTTGGAAAGGACCGAAGGGACACCACATTAATCGCACCAATTGGAGTCAGCAAGGCAGAGTAATGGCAAGTACGAAAGATTCAAAGGTGCATTGAACCCATCATTAAGGAAGTGTCCTAAAAAAGCTTCATGCAAAACCCATACAACACATGGATGCGGGAGCAAAGAGTCCATTTGTGAAAAGAGTGAGTTCACAGAGGTCATTGAGACCATTCTAATTCAACAAACATTCGTCAGTCACCTCCATGGCACCATCAAATCAAGAAAAAGCAAGCTAGAGTGCCAGACCAACCAGAGTTCAGACCAGGTCACGGGTATAGTTGGAAGAAAGTGAATAGAAACCGCTGGAGATCGTCAATTTTCACGAAATCCCATCTCCAGACACAGCACCGGTGAACCCTACACCTATAGTGGAAGAAACCCAACAACCATCACGATAGGGCATGAACATAGATAGGTTGGCAGAGGTACAGGCGTAGCAGAACCAGAATGCAGAAACCCTGAAGGAGGTGAATCCAGAGAACACTGAAGCAACTCTGAAAATCAATGGAACAACAAAAAATCATGAAGCAAAAATCGAGCCAGATGAGTCAAAAACCACCGTGTCAGATCACCCACCAGAAGGAATAGTAGAGGAGGTTACAGGTTGGCTAGAAGGGTATCTCGAAGCATAAACAACAACTGCTAGAACCTTGAGCCAGCCATCACCGCTGAACAAAGACAAGCAACAGGTACCTAGGTCACCTCGCAAGGAACCAATCATAGAAATCATACTACCACGTATACCAGATGGGCTACAAGTGGGATCAGACTTGGTGGATCATATTGATAAGCTAAAATAATCGGACCACGATATAGAAAATGCAGACAAGTTTTTGGAATTTTCAAAGAGAGTGTACATGGAGATGGTGGGCATAAATTTGGTTGGGGAACCGATTGATCAACCACTTCGTTGGGAAATAAGGTTGGAGAAAACATGAATCTTAGGTCTATTGGATATATTGCATTTTGGCAGAGGTCAGTATGCAGGTGAGTGTATCAAACAACTGCTAGTATTCACACATGGGGGAGACATCTGGTTGGATAAGCTCGTATCGATAGACGTAGAGCTTATTGAAAACATAACATGATTTCCATCTCGGGGCATGGATCCAACGTAATTTCTAGATGAAAAAACCAAGGAGAAAGCCCTAGCAGAAGAAATGAAGAAGAAATATGGCACCAACCGGGGGACAAAAGGAATTATTCTTAAGAGGATCAATGATGTTGCCACACAAATGGGCGCAAAAATATCAGCATGTAAGCTAATGAGAAAATTCCATAGAGAGGAAGTTCCAGCTGGGGTTGTCACAGTTGAAGCCCAATGCGCCGAGGGCACCACAATGAGCTGGGAACCATATCTCTTGAACTTATTCCTGGATGATTGCAAGGATGAGCAGGATCTAGGAACAAAGCTTCACTATTCATGGCTAATCATGTTAATAGCCTTTATGGGATGGAGAGAACCAAGGTATGTAAATTTTTTTACCAGAACCAAGCCGAACCAAGGAGCGAGATACTTACTACTGAAAGCCACGTCGGATGCTAAGCAAAAAAATATGAACGGGTCCATATTTAAAGGATACCTACGTGACCTGCAGAAAGCCATCTCCAATATGTGGAGGATCACACCACAGGCTGCTGCGTGGTATTGGGACATTGCCAACTTCAAGGCCACACGCCACACAATGTGGATATAGACGCGGAAGGATCTCAATAAAGAGTGGTTACAAATGTGCTATTGTATCACAGAAGGTGACATCAACATGGTCATCAACGAATGGGACGACGAGTGGAAGATTCAAGTCCTCACCTAGGACTTGCCAGACAGAACAATAGAAGAAGAGGCAAGGCAGGGAGAAACATAGCCTCAGAAAATCCAAGTTCCCAAGAAATGAAGGACGGGTTAGGAAAAAATGACACAGACAAATGAAGGCACAACGAAGACGAGGACCCAGAAGGGGAAAAAGGAGAATGCGTAGTCGACCAAAGAACAACAGAATCAGGCTGAAGCAATACAGGGGACTACCCCAAGTCCCAAATCACAGGAACCGGGTGGGAATAAGAGGCCATATACGTAGATAGGAGGAGCGCGCAAGAAAACAAAGGCACAAAGAACACTGCCATAATACACGATCATGGACGATGATGGAGAAATGATAGCTCGAATGGTCCAGGATTTTCTAGTTGAGGACTTTGACAATGTTGTGCACCACAGGGATAGGATTCAAGAGAAGATGGCAGACATGCGGCAGTTCCTCAAACAAATTGAGGAATTACACACAACAGGCAACAACATGGGAATAGGGCCATCAACACTGCAGACAAAGGAAAGATTGGAAGAAGGAGAGCGAGTTCCAGTCCATACAATATTGCAGTCGAATGCAACATTCCACATCACACCCAATATGTTGTGCATGGACGATATCATGGGGCAGACACCCCTAAAATACTTAGCTCAAATCCAATTGGTGTTGACGTGGATGCCATCCAGGGCACTACACAAGTTCCAGGTCAGTGTAAACCACGAGGTATAGTCTCTTGCATGTAAAAACTTAGTCGAATTGTAGCATGCAACAGAGAAGCGGGATGTGTTGGAAATAGTCTATGAGTAGGATAAGTTCTTGACCCAAGAGGAAAAGGAGCGCGGGAAATGATTGGAGAAAAAGGTGGCAGGAACCTACGAGAATATTCCAAAGGCCACGCAAGGGGAGAAAATCATAGCAACAGAACATATTGATCAGATTGCGCAGGCAATTGATCAATACCAGAATGAGATCAAGAATCTTCGAGAACAGCTCACACCCACTACTCCACCTGCAGTGAAGGAGTAAAGGAATCAGGAAGAAGAACAGTTGCAGTAGATAGAGCAACAGGTTAGCACAACAACTGACTTGTTCGAAAATGCAGCACAACTTTGGACAAAGCTAGAGGATGATCATAAAGTCCAGAAGTGGGATAAGGAGGAAGAAAGGATAATCACAGCTATCCAGGACCTCAATCAGAGGCAAAAGACAATGTCAATCATGGTGCACGTCAAAGGGGCGCAGGACATGAAGAAATTGCAAGTAGAACTGACCATTGCACAGATAGAGAAGAAGGAGTGTCAGGCTCAAATGGAACCTTTCTAAGAGAGGGTAGCAGAAGTCCTGGCATAGGCCGAGGAAGACAAGACACACATAGGACAGATCCAGGAAAAGTGTGCAGAATTGATCAAGGACGAAATTGCAGTGCAGGTAGTGGACACACTCAAGGAGAAGACTGTGCAGGAGAAGACACATGCAACAAATCTCAAAGAGAAGTTCCAGGCAATCACCGGGGAGATCAAAGAATTGTGTTAGGTGGCTCGGGATGAGCCACATGTCAGTGTTGGGGGCATGTTGGAGGTAGGCCAAAATGGAAAGAAAGGCGAGGCGGGCCAAAGCGAAAAGAAAGATGATTTTGGGGAAATAAAGCATGCACAAGGAAAGCGACAACTAGAAGGAAGAACAACACGCGCACATGCAAGGAAGACCTAATGATGGTAGGGTTAGGGTTTTGGTAATGCATTGTAAATGATGAAGAGCCAGAAAATGTATAAATATAGATACTTAGGTATCATAGGGGGGGTTGTTGTTTTGTAAGGGTCAGAATACGATAAAGATAAGTTGAACTATTATAGCAATCCGCTATGTGATATTTTGTTGTATGATCCATTTTGTACAAGATGTTGAGCTAGAGAGGATGAAAGAGGGTATATATTGAGGGTTATATCGCAGGTTGGGGAGCCTGGTGCGATTTAGTCCGCCTCATATAGATCTTACCCAATGGTGGAGGATTGTAAAGCACGCGACGTTGTAAATGCGGAAATACTATAATAAAAGAGCTGAGAGCCAAATCTTTGTGGACATAGCCTAGGAGGGGGTGAACCACGGTAACATCTGTGTTGTGTGATGAATGTATGCATATCTTTATAAGTGTCTTCAGTTTTTATTGTTATTATTAATGGATGAGTTGTTATATTTCCTTCTTATTCGTCAATAATAGTACATTGCATTTACGAGTTATAATAATGGTTCAATATACAGTTCTCATATCTCGCACTCAAGCCTAGGCTATAAACACTTGAGTCTTACATCCACCCATTAAATCTATCTCGAGTGAGACTACACAGCACATTCTGTGTGTTGTGTTTCCTTCTGGTTTACCAGTAGGGCCGATAGTTTTAGAGGCTTTGTTGGAAACCTAAACAAACATGAACCCTGGGTCAATAGACTCAGACATAATAGAATAAGAGTAAACCAACAGTGATCATGAGTTAGCACCTTTAGGGTTAGTAAGAATGGGACACTTGGTAGTTTCTAAGTGGTGTAGTTTATAAAGTTGCGCTCACGAGGATGGGGGTCCTTTGGACTCTAGGTGATCACATTCATTGGATGGGTTTGAGATCCACGGTAGTGATTGCACTTATGGTAAATCTAACCAAGACTTACCCTAAAGGAGTAAAACCCCACGTCCAATTACATGTTTCCATGTGATAGGTCCCATGAGGCCAATAAGGCCTAAAGAAATAAAATAAAAGGAATAAAAAGAAAAAAGTAATGAAAGGAAATAAAAGGGAAAGATAAAGGAAAAGGTAGTGAAGGAAAGAAAGTAAATAGAAGAAAGAAAGGAGATTACCTTTGGCCATGAATGAAGAAATTAAACTAGGTACCATAACATCAATAATAAATGGGTTAGGTACACAAAATTGTATAGATAATCCTTCAATGAGGGATTTTGCAAGTTGACTATAAAGACAAGGTGGCTTAGAAGAATCATTTTTTCATTTCAATGCCTTGACGACGAAGGGAGGCATATTTGTACATGATAGTTACATAGCTTAATGTCACTGTATGGATTGGAAAAACATCATTTTTGTTAGAAATTTACAAAAACTTTTACTTGACCTATCATTCAAATCATTATCTTAATCATACCTTTCCAACCTCATATCTTCAAGTCACTAGATAAGTGTTACATAGCCAAAATCCACCCATGTCTATATCACAACATCATCTCTCTCATTATACTTCCTCATTCAAATGCAATGTCATATACTTATCTCATGAAAAAATAATATAAATCATACATGTCATCATATGCATTACAATCACAATTCAAGTTATATCTTTCTAATCATCCATGTATAATGAAACTAAATGATACATAAATTTTTGTCACATGTCTTATAATCATAACACAAATCATGCATACCTAATCATCATAACATATTAAACCATACATGTCTTATCATTGCATGACTTACTACCATAACATAAACCATATTGTTGGGATATTTCAACACTAGGAGCTAGGTTATGTTTAACTTGGTCCAAAGTGGTTTTATGTTAAATTGTGCTTTTAGTGTGTTTCTTTAGTGTTCTTTTATACTTTACTAATCTGACAATCACAATCATGACTTACACATGAGTGATCTAACAAATCAAATATCTCCTCAATATTAACAACACTTGACCCATGGCTTAGCACTCAATTGGTCCATCATCTCTATTTAAAGAGCATGGAAGGTCACAATCATGGCTTACACATGTGTAATATGACAAGGCCAAACATCTCTTTAATATTAACAACAATTAATCCATGGATTAACACCCAATTGGTCCATCATCTCTATTTAAAGAGCATGAAGGGTTATTTGTTAATGATAGATAATGTCAGAGATGTTCTTGTAACATATTGTCTTTATCAATTAGTTGCCTAAGTGTCATGGATCATTTTCCTCTTTGAGAGTATTAACCATGTAAATCATGGTGTTTTGATATTTGATATGTATGTGCAGGTGTTCGACCTATGTTGATATACTATATTTTCAAACATGGTATCAGAGCTACTATAAAGACTTGCTCTTATTGTTGATTGACAACTTGATCTTTTGTCATTACATGCAATAAGGGCCTTTTGTGTTTTTCGATTTACACATCTATTACACCTGGAGGATCCTTTCCAACTACAAACACCTTTCATTCCATCCAAAAAGGTTTTCGCTTCTCCAAGATATGGTCACTTCTCTACAATGATTCGATAAAAGCAATAAACAAAATTATTTATAATGTTTTGATTTAATATTTTTCTTCTTTTGTTCTAAGTTATTTAAAGCATTTTTGAGATTTTTTGAAATTTCCATTGTTGATATATGTATCCTCTTTTCTCTACACTTCAAGCAAACTTATTGAATTAGAAAAAAGTCTACCAGTTTGGGGCCCATCTTGTTACATTACTTTTCTAACCAAATACTAATAATTCAAACTTTCTTTTTAGTTACTTGGTAATATCTTTGTTTTCTTTTCCAAGGTTTGTTTTGTTGGCCTCTATGTGAAAAATCTCAAGATTTGAGCATAAGTCTCTCCTCAATGTATGTGTGGGCCAAGCTCCACTTGTTTGTGAGTGCGAAGTTCCCTTCTATGTTGGGATTTTTTGTTCTTAAAATATAAACTTCCCCTTTCTCAACCTCACATTCAACAAGCCACCTCATATGTTTTATGTTGTGTGGTTTTCTATGGGTGCCCTTTTTTTAAGAAGAGGAGGGCTCCTCACCTTGGAGAACCCACTACTTTGGATGTTACCCAACATAACCACCCACCCTTTGATAATGACACTTTCCTCAAATTTATTTTAATTGATCTCTCCTTTTTTAAGCATAACAATAAATACAACAAGAATCCATGGTGTTTCCAAAAAACACAATGAACTCTAAAAGCTTCTTTATCTAAACCGACTAGTTAAAGAACACACAAAGATATTGATTTTTATAATCTAGGAAAATAATAAAAAGAGAATAGTAATGCACATTAAATATAGGAAAATAATAAAAAGAGAATAATAATGCACATTAAATATAGGAAAATAATAAAGAGAAAATAGTAATGCACATTACTTCTAAACCTGTCACCTTTAATGTTGATAGCTTGCATGTATTGAGACAAGATCTACATAATCCTACATCTAAGCTCACACCTTGAGGGACTTATACCAAACTAATGGGAGTAAGGAAAATTCAATTAGGAATGATAGATGAAGGAATGGAGAGAACAAATGCATCCTCGAATGTTCCAAAGGATTTTGATAATGGGACACGAGGAGTGAGGAAATTTCCACCTTTTAACATAGGGTTTCGAAGTGGGTTGTGAAATCGCCCCGTTTTCCTTGCCAATGTTAGACACTACCATATAAACCTTGTTGCTTAACCTAATGGGATGAAGCATAAAGGAAAAAAATCTCCCCCGGCTTAAAGAGTATGATTCATTCACGGTGAAGAGCTCTAATGTTCACCATAGCCTCTACATGAGTGTTAAGGTCTCTTTTGACATGGAAGAAGGAGACTCTCGTGAAGCATTGAATCCATGGCTTTATGTGCTTAGTTATTCTTGTAATTTTGGGAGATGAAAAAGTTATTCCTCACACAAGGGCTCTAAGGGTTCTAATGATGAACATGAAATCTGAAATAATCCTTATTGAGTCTCTCAATACAGCGTCAAAACATAAATTTCTTGCTAAACTTCTAATACATCAACTTGACAAGCATGTCACAACCTCCTAATGATGGGTTTCTCAATACAGTTCTTCAAAACATAAATCTCTTGCTAAACTTTTGAGACATCAACTTGACAAGCATGTCACAACCTCCTAATTTCCTTCAGAATTTTTAATAATCCCCTGCACCTATCACCCCTGAATATTTGACTTTCTTTTGAAAATTTGACTTTCTTACATTAATTTGTCTTTCTGACTTGTACTTCACGACTTGACTTGGTTACAACTCGTAAGGTCATAGAAAAGGGTGGGAAAATGTCAAAGACGCGTTAAATGCAATATATATTTAAAAAAAATAAAAGTTGTAGTCAAGAGGAGCTCAGTCATCATCGAAACCTTCGTGAGCAAGCTATCAAATAAACCTCACCGGGCTGACATCAGATATATTTGAATTTGGAGAATTATTAGATTTTTTTAATGGTTGTGTTTAGAAATTAAAATCAATTATATTTTTCAATTAAAATGTCAAACAAATACACAAGATCTAAACCGTTGTGCTTGTCGTATAATTACAGACGATCCACCTCAGATATCATCTCTTTGAAAACCTCTCGGATGTCACTACCATCTGATTATGGTATTTATTGTCTTATCATATTAAAAATATATCTAATTAACATATTAATAAAAAACAATAATATCATCCAAAGGTTTATTACAATAATATATAATAATATATCTATATATCTAATGGTATGCATTTACGTTATCTCATGACAAAATCAATTAAAGCCATCTCTATGACAAAGTCAATTCAATTAAAGGTATCCAACTGCTTTTTATTTTATTTTTGTTTTTTTATAGTGAATTCATTTTTTAAAGGTTATTTCTGGATTTTTATTTTAATTTATTTGTGAATATACTATTTTAATATTTTAGTTTTTCGTATTCTTAACGTTGAATGAAATGCTCATTGGAAAAGTTGAACATTTCAAAACAGATTTTTAAAACACTTGATTTTAAAATTTTAAAATTTGTATAATGTAGTGAAAAAGTTATAGAATTAATTTTAAAATTTGTATAATGTAATAAGAAAGTTCTACATTGAATTTAATGAATTTTTAAGATAGTTTTACAATTAATTTTAATTTGTATAATGTAGTTAGAAAGTTTTACAATAAATTTTAAAATTTGTATAATGTAGTTAATATAGTTTAAAAATGTATTTACACACTTGTAAATTTTCATTATTACAATGGTAATTTTTTATACTAGATCATATAAATACATTATTGATGCAATGAAATTAGTTGAGTTTTTTTTTTTCCATCCACAGTGGGAGGTGTCCACCAAACTCCCAGCCATATATCCCATTTCTTTAAAGAGAAATCCAAATCCCTGCAAGATTTTATGATTTGACTTAAAGAAAAACAAACCTTGCTCAGGCCAATCGACCTACCTGATGTTAGCCTAAGCTAAGTACTCTATTTATAAGCGAAAGAGGAATATAGACATACCATCCATATGGTATCTTCATCGTCTTATTTGTATGACTCTCGAGATATCTTCATCATCTTATTTTTGTGTGTGCACCCAATATCAATGGCTTCCTCCTCTATCTCCACCATTTTGTCTTAAAGGAGGAGGTTTGAGAATCCTTACAAATGCGGTTGTATGACTCTCACATAATCATACACAAGACACGAGTTGCTACTCTAAAAACTTAATTCTTTCATTGATTCTCAAGCAGTAATTAAATACACAAAAAATTGTTAACAATAAGACTCATAATGATAGCTCATGCAAAACTAACTCAAACTCTACTAGACTCTAAAATTAAGACTTTCCTAAAATATCTAATGCATGACTAACCAGAACTCTTCTATCGTCTAAATTCAAAACTTTCCAAAAATTGTAGGGGGAGTAATTATTTTCTAACACTCCCCCTTAATTACTACTGCTAAATGATTTAGCGTTTACAAGACCTAAATTATGTCTATGAAACTCAAACACATCTTTTTCCAATGGATTTGTAAACGTGTCATCCAATTGGTCTTTTGATCTACAAGATTTCGGGTAGATTTCTCCATTACAAGTTCTCTAATAAAATGATATCTAGTATCAATATGCTTGCTTTTCTAATGGAAAACATGATTCTTTGATAGATATATTGTTGAGCTATTGTCACAATACATTGGAGTCGGTCCTTGTTATCCGTGTAGAAGTTTACCCAATACTCTACGTAACCAAACTGTTTGATGTGTTGTTGTTGTGGTTGCTACATACTCAGCTTCTACTGATGAAATCGTCACAATGGGTTGCTTCTTGGATGCCCATGAAATCACACCTGAACCAAGATGGAACACATATCTTGAAGTACTCTTTTTGTCATCAAGACTACCTGGAAAATCACTATTAGTGTATCCAATCAAAAAATCATTACTAGTGTTGGAATATAATATGCCATATCCTATTGTTCCAGTGATATATCTCATAATTCTTTTGCCAAATTGCCAATGTGTATCTTTTGGAGACTCCATGAACCTGGAAATCAAACTGACAATATATATAATGTCTGGCCTAGTGCAGTGAGGTACATAAGACTGCCAACCAATCTCTTGAATAGAGTTGGATCTACATTGGACCCCACATCCTCTTTACTAAGCTTTGTCCCTATTGCAATTGGAGTTGGTGTTGGTTTACAATTCATCATCCTGAACCTCTTCAACACATCCATGGCATACCTTGCCTGAAATGCAAAAATTCATGAATCTGATTGAAGAACTTCAATACCAAGGAAGTATCTAATTAACCCCAAATAAGTGATTTCAAATTCTTGTTTCATAGTTTCTTTAAACTCGTCCACTGAAAAATTTCCTATGAAGATCATATCATCAACATATAAGCAAATAATCAATATTTGACCATGCTTATTCACCTTTATATACAATGTGGGCTCATTGTTGCTTCTGTTGAAACTTGTACTTATCAAATATGAATAAATCTTGCTATACCAAGATCTAGGTGCTTGCTTAAGCCCATAAAGAGATTTCTTCAATCTATAAACTTTATCTTCATGTCCTTCAATCACATATCCTAGTGGTTGTTCCACATATACTTCTTCTTCCAAAATACCATTCAAGAATGCCGACTTGACATCCATTTGATAAACTTTCTACATGTTTTGTGATGATATGGCTAAACAACTCTAACTGTATCTAACCTTGCCACTGGTGCAAAGGTGTCACCGTAATCTACACCAGGCTGTTGTGAAAAACCTTTTGCTATCAATCTGGCTTTGTTCTTTTCAACCTATCCTTTCTCATTAAACTTGGTTTTGTAAACCCATTTTAAACCAATGCAATCTTTATCTTCTAGCAATTCTACAAGATCCCATGTATCATTCTTATCTATGGAATCAATTTCTTCATCCATTGCTTGGACCCAATTATCTTCTTTAATTGTTTCTTCAAAACATGTAGGTTGACAAGAAAACAATGCAAAATTTGACTTCATATCTAGATCTTCATATCTTTCTCTTAAACTTCTAGTCTTTCTAGACTTTATGGAGGAATCTGTAGAATCAAATACACTTCTTGATTGAGAAGTGGGAGTAGACTAGGCTACTGGGCTAGATGACTCTCCTTGAAAAAAAATTCTTGGAGTTCTTGTTGGAGTATCTCTGATTGGTGATTGAGGTTGCAAACCTTGATTTCCACCTTGTGCAATCTGCTCATTTGCTTCATCTTTTGCTTGAGGTATAGCTACTCCAATAGATATAGTCTTATATATGCTTCCATTCCATGCTTCATCTTCTTTGAATTCAACATCCCTGTTGATTATCACCTTCTTTGTCACTGGATTATACAATTTATATGCCTTGGACTGATCACTGTACCCAAGAAATATGCATTTTTCACTTCTGTCATCTAACTTCCTCCTCAACTCTTTAGGCACATGAGCATATGCCATACAACCGAATACTCTGAAGTGTGCTACACTGCAACTCATACATGTCCATGCTTCTTGTGGAACTTTGTTCTTCACACTTTTAGTAGGAGACCGGTTCAAAACATAAACAGTACAAGCTACTGCTTCTCCCCAAAAATCATTTGACAACTGCTTTTCTTTCAACATGCTTCTAGCCATATTTATAATGGTTATGTTTTTCCTTTTAGCTATACCATTTTGATGAGGTGTATACCTTGCTGTAAACTGTATTTTGATCCCGTGTTTCTTGCATAAATCATGAAAAACATGTGAATCATATTCATCTCCTCTGTCTGATCTCAATACTTTAATATGATGATCGCTTTACTTCTCCATCATTTCCTTGAATTCTCTGAACCTGTCAAAAGTTTATGATTTCTTTTCCAGAAAGTACACCCAATTATTTATGTTATAATCATCTATGAAGGTTAGGAAGTAGTAACTTTCTCCTAGTGATTTGGTTTTGATTGGACCACATAGATATGTATGAACCAACTCCAATGGTGCCTTTTCTCTATAAGACACCCCTTTAGGAAAACTATCCTTGTGCTTCCTTTCCATAATGCAACTCTCACATGAACTAGATGGCTCTTGAATGGGAGGAAAAAATTCAACCATTTTTTTCTACTGCAGTAGTATAAAACCACCAAAATGTAGATGAACAAATATGATATGCCACAACCAAAAATATTTTGAACATGTTTCCTTTCAGGCAAGGGAGACAACATGTCTATCATAATTCATGGAAATAGGATACATTCTATTCTTTTTCATATTCACCCTCGCAATCAACATCTTACTAGGAGGTTTATCATATATGAAACAATCATCACCCTTAAATATTACATCATACCCTTTTTGAGTAAGTTGGCCAATACTAATAAGATTTTGTTTCAAATCTAGGGCATAATACACATATGGTATGTGTCTTTTCTTACCTTGTTTGGTTTGGATGTTGAACATTCCTTTTCCCATGACTTTTAGAATGTTGTCTGATCCCAACTTGACTTCAGTCCTCATTGAATCATCCAAATCTGTGATTAAGCTTTTGTCTCATGTCATTTGATTGCTACATCCACTATCTAACAACCAAATATCATTAGCAGTCTCTTAAGCAACATTACAAGTAAGGAATAATGTTAGGGACCTAACCTACCTAACCCATCAAGTGGGTAGAATAATATATTTCCATGTAATAAATTTCAATATTAATAAGGCCAAGCAATAAGGAGGAATACGCCAAATGTAAGAAGACCTAATAGAAGCTTCTACTTCTAGAAGGATCTTCCTCTAGATTGTTCTTTTGGATAGATAGATTTAGTATAAATATGAATCGAGGGTATGAGAATTTTTGTCTTGGATATTATTGTAATAGAGCTCTGCTCTTCTGGAGGTTGCCCCCTCGAAGAGGCAAGTGAACATTTCTATCAGTAATCAAAGTGTTATTTCTGGTGTTATTCTAGTATTATTGTGGTGTTGTTTTGGTTAAATCATTGTTTATCTACCATTTCTAGCTAACTATTTATGTTCTGCATACTATTTTATATCTGGAATATTACAAGTGGTATCAGAGCACTTTCCTCTACATAAAATTGTGGGTTAATTTTTTTTTAGGGTAGAGACGTATTCTGACGTCTTTAAGCTACATATATTTTTCGTTATGCGCATAAACCAACGGTCATGGATTCATACACACAGGAAATACAAATGGTTCTTAAGGGCACATCTGTTGGCCACCCTTGTAACCCCTGTTGGTACCCCTTCGAGTGGTAGTGCATTAGACAACACCTACATATGGATCGACCTAGATCTCCTGAAGCCCTCCATAGATAAACCGATCGGTCACCTGACTGCTATAGTGTCACCGAGAACAACACTGAGGACATGGTCTAGCCTCTTTAGTTGGTTCCCTGAGATATTGGGTTGAGTACTATTGTTGGACCCTGCACATATATCAGAGAGCTATAGCAGAGGGAAAACCCTTGAATACCTTAACCCTGGGTAAGGAAGAAAAAATATATCCAACAAGATCTATTTTTGTGCTACGGTGTCTTCTGCATTCTGGTTGTGAAATTACTACACATTTCTTCCTGTTAAGCATTTGGGCATTTCATCACTACAGTATTCTTCAAGCCAGAGTTTAACTCCATAGGAGTAAAAATAAAAATAAAATAAAAAATAAAGAGTATAGTGGTCCCGCCGGCACACTTATTTGGGACCTATTCCATTGGATTCCCCTTTTCTCCCTGATCCCAGTCATACCCTTCATTTTTAATCCTTTTTGTTTTAGTGGACCCGACCCCTTCCCAGTTTCCCTATTTTTCCGCCCATTCCATTATATTTCCCTTCACATACTGATCATCGTGGTACCTATCACTTTTAAGTCCTTTTCTTGTGGTCCCACCCACCCATTTTTTTTCCCTTACTTGCACTTCCCCTCTTCAAATGGCCACCACTCACAACCAAGAACTCCAAGCTTCCATCAATGAAGCCCATGTCTCCATCGAACATATCACATTTCAAATGGATTCTACCCATTCCCACATTGATAAATTAGAGCACCAATTTCACAACATGGAAGCCAACCTCACCACCCAATTTACATCCCTCCAGTCTGTTGTCAATCAATTGTTGAACTACCCTATGGGTCCTTCCTCATCAGACCAACCCAATGTTGTTGATTCCTCTCAATCTCCGCAATTTCAATCCAACTCCTTTCATCATGAATCCCATCTTCCCCGCATAGAGGTCAATAAATTTGATGTCTTCGATCCTACGGGTTGGGTCACTCAAATGGAAAATTATTTTTCTCTGCATGGTATTATTGATGAGCTGGAAAAACTTCGCTATGTTGTCCTCTATCTATATTCTGAACGCTAGCAATGGTGGCAATGGAGAAAAATTCACGTCATGGGTATATTGCCTGGACCCAGTTTGTTGTTGATATCTATGCTTGCTTTAATACCGATACCCACTATCTCAGTCGTTTGACCAAGTTGAAACAATCAGGAACAGTGGAAGAATTCATCACTGCTTTTGAGCATTTGGCCTTTCGAACAGAGGGCATGTCAGTTGTGTTCTTTCGTGAATTCTTTATCAGTGATCTCAAGGATGAAATCTGATCCCAAGTTCTCATGGCCTGCCCTCCAACCTGGTTGGAAGATACTCAACGTGCTAAAGAGGCCTAACAAGTTGTTTTTTCCTAGAAAAAAAAAAAAACCTTTTCTTCCTCACCGTCGACCACTAATCCTAACCCCCCTGTCACTCCCCTCAAGGTCCAGAAACTAATTAGGGATGAAATGGCTAAACGCCAACTGAAGGGTGTTTTCTATAATTGTGATGAAAAATATTTTCTGGGGCACAAATGTAAGGAACAAAAACTATTTATGGTCATTTCCGAAGATGTTCCTGAAGAGGATGTGACAGTTCCCCTTGTTGAAGAACTCTCCCTTCTTGATGCCACCCAAGAGCCTGTTGACCCCCCTAAATTTGACCCACTTATTTCCTTGCATGCCCTCACTAGCTTCTTGGCCCTACAAACTCTCAAGTTCATTGGCTACATTAAGCACATGAAGGTTATAATCCTTGTTGACAGTGGTAGCACCCACAATTTTATCCATCGTCACATTTCCCAGGAAATCAGTTGCTATATTTGTGCTGTAAATAATTTTCAAATCATGATAGCCAATGGTGGGTCCATGAAATGTAGTGGGCATTGTGAAAATGTTTGTCTTCAAATTGTACATTACCAACTGAAATCTCATATGTTTTCCATTGACATGGGAGGTTGTGACATTGTGCTAGGTGTTGAATGGTTATGCACTTCGGGGCCTATTCTTATGGATTTTAAGGAATTAACCATGCACTTCCAACATGAAGGAGAAAGGTATCAATTCCAAGGTCTCACAGTTGGTTCTCCTGAGATCATTAGTTCCCATTGTATGGAAAATCTCCTCAATAAGGGCCACTCTGGTATCATTTCTCAACTCCATTCTATTCAAGCTGTTGAGACACCCTCTATGCATCCTGACCTCCAAGCTATCCTTTCCACACATCAAGATGTTTTTTCCACCCCTCAGGGACTTCCTCCTTCTCATGATGTTCATGATCATTCCATTCCCCTTGTTTCTAGAAGTCTTCCTCCCAATGTTCGCCCTTATCGTCACCCCTTTTCCCAAAAGAATGAAATTGAGAAAATAGTGTAGGAATTGCTCCAAGCAGGTGCTATCCGCCCCAGTACCATCCCTTATTCTTCCCCTGTGGTCATGGTACTTAAGAAATAAGGTAATTAGCGCATGTGTCCCGACTTTTGTGCCCTCAATAAGCTCAACATCAAGGACAAGTTCCCCATTCCTGTCATTGATGATCTCTTGGATGAGTTGAGTGGTGCTCAATACTTCACTAAACTTGATATGCATTCTGGCTACCACTAGATACGTATGCAAGAAGCTAACATACCCAAGACTACCTTTCGAACTCATGAGGGTCACTATGAGTTTTTGGTCATGCCCTTTGGCTTGTGTAATGCCCCCTCCACCTTCCAAAGCCTCATGACTCATGTCTTATGTCATTTTCTTCGTCATTTTGTCTTAGTTTTCTTTGATGATATTATCATCTATAGTAAAACTTGGCAATCTCATCTTTCCCATGTGGATCAAATTCTCCATCTACTCTCGCAACACCAGCTTTTCCTCAAATGCTCTAAATGTGCCTTTGGAGCCTTAGAAGTAGATTACTTGGGTCATATTGTTGGAAAGGATGGTGTCCAATTGGATCCTAAAAATATTGAAGCAATGCAGGATTGGACTCACCCCAAGACTATCAAAAGCTTGCATGGTTTTTTGGGTTTAACCGGCTAGTATCGCAAGTTTGTTCGGAATTATGGGAAGATTGTGACCCCTCTCACTGCTCTCCTTAAAAATAATTCTTTCACTTGGACTCTCGCAGTGGATCAGGATTTTCAAGCTTTGAAAGAAGCTATGTGTACTACTCTGGTCTTGGCCCTTCCTGATTTCACAAAAACCGTTGTCCTCGAATGTGATGCCTCGAGCAGAGGAATTGGAGTTGTCCTTATGCAAGAAGGAAAACCTTTGGCCTTTACTAGCAAACAATTGCCTGAACGCCATTTGGGCCAATCAATCTATGAAAAGGAAATGTTGGCTATTCTACATGCAGTGGATCTCTGACACCCTTATCTCCTGGGGAAATGCTTCCAAATTAGGACAAATCATCAAAGCCTCAAGTATTTTATGGAGCAATGACCTTCCTCCCTAGAGCAACAAAAATGGGTAACTAAGATTTTTGGTTATGATTATGAGATAATTTACAAGAAAGACAAAGAAAATGTGGTTGCTGACACTCTTTCTCGAAAATATGAAGATGAAGGGTCCCATTTTTCCCTCTCATTCATTGTACTAGATTGGCTCCAAGCTGTGTGCCAAGAATGGCTACATGATCCTAAAATATCACATATGATCCAACAATTGAAATCCAACTCTCTAGTTTCCCTAGGGTACTCTTGGCACAATGATGAACTTCGCTACAAATTTCGTTTGTATTTAATAAACATACACAACTTAAATCCACAGTGCTTTATGAGATTCATGTTACTCCCACAGCTGGGCATTCAAGGTTTACCAAAACCTATGACCGGGTCAAACGTTCTTTTTTCTCGGATGGTATGAAAAAGGACGTTCTCACTTTTGTAGCAGAATGTGATGTTTGTCAATGTAACAAAGGAGAAACCATCAAACCTCCTGGCACACTCCATCCACTTCCGTTTCCACTCGCTATTTGGAGGGACATCTCTATGGATTTTATTGTGGGATTACCAAAATCAGGAAATAAGTCTGTCATCAAGGTGGTTGTGGATCGTATTTCCAAGTATGTTCATTTTTGTGCTCTTCAACACCCATTTACCGCATCAACTGTAGATCAACGTTTCAGGGCTCATATCTTCAAGCTTCATGGTATGCCTCATTCTATTGTTTTTGATCGAGATCCAACTTTCACCAAACAATTTTTGGAAAGAACTGTTCAGACTCTAGGGCACCCAATTGCTTCTTAGCACCCCCTATCATCCCAAGACTGATGCTCAAATTGAAGTCGTCAATAAGTGTTTGGAGACTTATTTGAGGTGTTTTGCCTCTGACAGGAAAAATCAATGGGCTCAATGGTTATCATTAGCTGAATGGTGGTACAACACTTCTTACCATACATCTACTCGCATGACTCCTTTTGAAGCAGTATATGGCCAAAATCCACCTTTAGATCTCTCCTACATGCCAGGTGCATCAAAGGCTAGGCGGTTGACCAAACATTTATTGTTCGCGAGACTATTCTCCGTACCCTCAAAGAGAATTTGGTCATGGCTCAGAATCACATGAGGCAACAAGTCGATTAAGGTCATTCAGAATGACAATTTTCTTAAGGAGACTAGGTATTTCTTCAGCGACAACCTTATAAGAAAACTTCACTCAAGGGCAAACATTGTCAGAAACTGGTACCCAAATTTTATGGTCCTTATACAGTTCTCAAGCGTGTTGGATAGGTGGCCTATCAGTTATCTTTACCCAATCATTCTAAGATCCATCCTTTTTTTCATGTCTCTTTCTTAAAGAAGGTGATTGGAACTAAGTTCCAAACTCAAACCAACCTTCCCGAGTTGGATGAAGAATGATCCATTTGGTTGCAGCCACAAGCAGTTTTGGACCAGCGAGAGTGTTGTCTTCATCAGCATACCATCAAGGAAGTGTTAGTTCATTGGAAATATACAACTCTGGCAAATGCCACCTAGGAGCCTGCTAACATTCTGCAGCAATTTCCTCATCTCAAGCCTTGAGGACAAGGTTGATTCTAAGGGGGAGGTCATGTGAGAGACCTAACCTACCTAACCCCTCAAGTGGGTAGAATAATATATTTCCATGTAATAAAGGTCAATATTAATAAGGCCTACCAATAAGGAGGAATAAATCAAATGTAAGAAGACCTAATAGAAGCTTCCGCTTCTAGAAGGATCTTCCTCTAGATTTTTCTTTTGGATAGATATATTTAGTATAAATAGGAATAGAGGGTATGGGAAGTTTTGTCTTGGATGTTATTGTAATAGAGATCTTCTCTGCTCGAGGTTGCCCCCTCGAAGAGGCAAGTGACCATTGCTATCAGTAATCAAAGTGCTCTTTCTGGTGTTATTCTAGTATTATTTTGGTATTATTTTTATGTTGTTTTGGCTAAATAATTGCTTATCTGCCATTTCTAGCTAACTATTTTTGTTCTGCATACTATTTTATATCTGGAATATTACAAATAATGAGTCTACAATGGTGTTAGAATAATTTGCATCATGTATGCTAAGGTCAACCTTCTTCTTCCTACACTTATGTGCATAATGACCCAGCGTGTTACAATAAAAACATTTAACTTTAGATTTGTGATACCTCTGATTTGGTTGAGAGCTTCCACTGTTGCTCCCCCTTAAGCTATGAGGATTTTGATATGGTATCCTCTCTTTTTCTGAACTATCCCTCTGGTTGTTTCTTCCATTGTTTTGGCCCCTGCCTCTTGAGTTTGATCCTCCTTTGCCTCTTGAGGTCAAAACCTGAGATCTGAATGTGTTTCTCAAGGAATCTTCATACATGTTCGTCCTTGATTCATGGGATAACAAGGATCCCAACAACTCATCTATTGATAATTGTGCCAAGTCCTTAGACTCTTCCATGGCTATGACAATTGCATCAAACTTCTTAGGTAAGGTTCTAAGCACCTTCTCTACCACTCTCTAATATAGAATCTCTTCACTGTTCATCCTTAATTGATTTACTGTGTTCATGACTTGGGTCATGTACTGGTCCACTGACTCAAACTCCTTCATCTTCAAATTCTCAAAATTCATTTGTAAAGTTTGCAACTTCACTGTCTTTACCTTGCTAATACCCTGATAGTTGGTCTCTAAGATGTCCCACGTTGTCTTTAAGAATATTTCTACTAATATATTGAGAAATATGCATTCATCCAAGCCATTTTGGATGAGATAGAGGTTTTTTTCATCCTTCTTCCTATTATCTTTGAGCTGATCCTTTTGAGAATTGGTCAAAGCTCCCTTGATTGCATGATCTGCTAGTTCTGTATAGCTGTGAACTGCAATATCTCAAATATCCTGAGAATGTAGTAATGCCTTCATCTTGATTAATCTGTGGTTGTGCTAGTTAAAACCATATTTTTCTAAAAAAAAATCATTTTCAACAAAAATAAGGTGAAGAAAACCCCCAAAACTTTATTTATTTATTTTTATTGATGCCCACAAAAGAAATATCACCAATCTCTTTTAAAATTATTAAAAATGAAAATTATTCCACTAGTTCCCTTCTCATAGAACTTAGAAATGTCACCAATCTCTTTTAAAATTATTAAAAATAAAAATTATTCCACTAGTTCCCTTCTCATAGTATTTTCTTTTAATTTAATAAAAAGATTTCAGGATTACCTTCTCCTCATCAATTAGTGTAATTTCCCAAAACAAAAAAATGTAACACATTTCCTTTAAAAACCTCCTTTACAATCAAAATAATGGAAAATATTCCACGACCTCCTTCTCATGGAATATTAGTACCCAAAACTTTTTTTAATTTAAACAAGGGTTGCATGGCAACTCAGTCCCCGCCAAGTTAGTTGCGAAATACATGTTGAACAATGAAACTTAATATAACTAAATGCACAAGTAATGAATATTTTTTGTCAAAAAATAATAATTGAGGGTTGTTTGTTATTCAAAATGTATAATAAACTGTAAGTTGAATGAAACTATAATATTCATAAATATAATAAATAAATTATAAATATAATATAAATATAATAATAACACTTCAATTCTATCAATCAATTAAAAATGAGAAACACAAATATTTTTATTATATTTTAAAATAGATATTTGTTTTCCTATCTTAAACATTACATTGCATATACAAATTTATGGTCAAAAGCAAATTAATGTCACATCAAAAACAAACTCATTGCTATAATCCCATGACAAGGGACTAATAATACTTTTATAATATAGTTGTGATAGTTATAATTTACAACCAAAAACACCTTCATTATAAATGTAGATCAAAATCAAAATCTATTGAAGAAATCAAAGTCTTATAAAACAAATCCATCCCCAACTTAAAACAATTAATGAGAAAACAAAAACTCATAATATATATATTAATTTTTTTTAATTATATATATATATATATATATATATATATATATATATATATATATATATATATATATATATATATATATATATATATATATATATATATATATAGACACACACATGCTATATACACATTCCACTCAAATTTACTTTTTCACTCATTCTACGTTTTAGATTAAATAGATCCTGAAATAAAGAAAAAAAAACGTTCTCTGTCACGTCAAATTTCAGCCTTTCCAAGGCTGGTACACAGGATGGTAGATTTGCTTAAACAATCTCCATGCATAATACATGACCATGTGGCTCGTGATATTTGAGTCTGAATGCACGGATGGAGCCCTTATGCCGAAAAGGATTGGGCAACGCAAAAATGGACAAACTCTTTAAATATATAAAGAGGGATGGCCAAAATATTTTTCGGGGCACAAAAGTAAGGAACAAAAACTATTTATGGTCATTTCCGAAGATGTTCTTGAAGAGGATGTAACAGTTCCCCTTGTTGAAGAACTCTCCCTTCCCGATGCCACCCAGGAGCCTGTTGACCCCCTAAATTTGACCCACTTATTTCCTTGCATGCCCTCACTAGCATCTTGGCCCCACAAACTCTCAAGTTCATTGGGTACATTAAGCACATGAAGGTTATAATCCTTGTTGACAATGGTAGCACCCACAATTTTATCCATCGTCACATTTCCTAGGAAACCAGTTGCTATATTTGTGCTGTCAATAATTTTCAAATCATGATAGCCAATGGTGGGTCCATGAAATGTGGTGGGCATTGTGAAAATGTTTGTCTTAAAATTGTACATTACCAACTAAAATCTCATATGTTTTCCACTAACATGGGAGGTTGTGACATTGTGCTAGGTGTTGAATGGTTATGCACTTCGGGGCCTATTCTTATGGATATTAAGGAATTAACCATGCACTTCCAACATGAAGGAGAAAGGTATCAATTCCAAGGTCTCACAGTTGGTTCTCCTAAGATCATTAGTTCCCATTGTATGGAAAATCTCCTCAATAAAGGCCACTCTGGTATCATTGCTCAACTCCATTCTATTCAAGTCGTTGAGACACCCTCTATGCATCGTGACCTCCAAGTTGTCCTTTCCACACATCAAGATGTTTTTTCCACCCCTCAGGGACTTCCTCCTTCTCATGATGTTCATGATCATTCCATTCCCCTTGTTTCTGGAAGTCTTCCTCCCGATGTTCGCCCTTATTGTCACCCCTTTTCCCAAAAGAATGAAATTGAGAAAATAGTGTAGGAATTGCTGCAAGCGGGTGTTATCTTCCCCAGTACCATCCCTTATTCTTCACGTGTAGTCATGATACTTAAGAAATAAGGTACTTGGCGCATGTGTCTTGACTTTCGTGCCCTCAATAAGCTCACCATCAAGGACAAGTTCCCCATTCATGTCATTGATGATGTCTTGGATGAGCTGAGTGGTTCTCAATACTTCACTAAACTTAATATGCGTTCTGGCTACCACCAGATACGTATGCAAGAAGCTAACATACCCAAGACTACCTTTCGAACTCATGAGGGTCAATATGAGTTTTTGGTCATGCCCTTTGGCTTGTGTAATGCCCCCTCCACCTTCCAAAGCCTCATGAATCATGTCTTATGTCCTTTTCTCCATCATTTTGTCTTAGTTTTTTCTGATGATATTCTCATCTATAGTAAAACTTGACAATCTCATATTTCCCATGTGGATCAAATTCTCCATCTACTCTTGCAACACCAACTTTTCCTCAAACTCTCTAAATGTGCCTTCAAAGCCTTAGAAGTAGATTACTTGGGTCATATTGTTGGAAAGGATGGTGTCCAGGTGGATCCCAAAAATATTGAAGCAATGTAGGATTGGACTCGCCCCAAGACTATCAAAAGCTTGCATGGTTTTTTGGGTTTAACCGGCTATTATCGCAAGTTTGTTCAGAATTATGGGAAGATTGTGACCCCTCTCACTGCTCTCCTTAAAAATAATTCTTTCACTTGGACTCTCACAGTGGATCAGGCTTTTCAAGCTTTGAAAGAAGCTATGTGTACTACTCCGGTCTTGGCCCTTCCCGATTTCACAAAAACCTTTGTCCTCGAATGTGATGCCTCGGGTAGAGGAATTGGAGTTGTCCTTATGCAAGAAGGAAAACCTTTGGCCTTTACTAGCAAACAATTGCCCGAACGCCATTTGGGCCAATCGATATATGAAAAGGAAATGTTGGCTATTCTACATGCAGTGGATCTTTGACACCCTTATCTCCTAGGGAAACGCTTCCAAATTAAGACAAATCATCAAAGCCTCAAGTATTTTATGGAGCAATGACCTTCCTCCCTAGAGCAACAAAAATGGGTAACTAAGATTTTTGGTTATGATTATGAGATAATTTAGAAGAAAGGCAAAGAAAATGTGGTTGTTGACACTCTTTCTCGAAAATATGAAGAAGAAGAGTCCCATTTTTCCCTCTCCTTCATTGTACCAAATTGGCTCCAAGCTGTGTGCCAAGAATGGCTACATGATCCTAAAATATCGCACATGATCCAACAATTGAAATCCAACTCTCTAGTTTCCCTAGGGTACTCTTGGCACAATGATGAACTTCGCTACAAATTTCGTTTGTATTTAAGTAAACATACACAACTTAAATCCACGGTGCTTTATGAGATTCATGTTACTCCCACAACTGGGCATTCAAGGTTTACCAAAACCTATGACCGGGTCAAACGTTCTTTTTTCTGGGATGGTATGAAAAAGGACGTTCTCACTTTTGTAGCAGAATGTGATGTTTGTCAATGTAACAAAGGAGAAACCATCAAACCTCCTGGCACACTCCAACCGCTTCCGATTCCACTCGCTATTTGGAGGGACATCTCTATGGATTTTATTGTGGGATTACCAAAATTAGGAAATAAGTCCGTCGCCATGGTGGTTGTGGATCGTATTTCCAAGTATGCTCATTTTTGTGCTCTTCAACATCCATTTATCTCATCAACTATAGCTCAATTTTTCATGGCTCATATCTTCAAGCTTCATGGTATGCTTCATTCTATTGTTTTTGATCGAGATCCAACTTTCACCAAACAATTTTTGGAAAGAACTGTTCAGACTCCAGGGCACCCAATTGCTTCTCAGCACCCCCTATCATCCCAAGATTGATGGTCAAATTGAAGTCGTCAATAAGTGTTTGGAGACTTATTTGAGGTGTTTTTCCTCTGACAGGAAAAATCAATGGGATCGATGGTTATCATTAGCTGAATGGTGGTACAACACTTCTTACCATACAACTACTCACATGACTCCTTTTGAAGAAGTATATGGCCAAAATCCACCTTTAGATCTCTCCTACATGCCAGGTGCATCAAAGGTCTAGGCGGTTGACCAAACACTTATTGTTCGCGAGGCTATTCTCTGTACCCTCAAAGAGAATTTGGTCATGGCTCAGAATCGCATGAAGCAACAAGACGATTGAGGTCGTTCAGAATGACAATTTGCTTAAGGAGACCATGTATTTCTTCAACTACAACCTTATAAGAAAACTTCACTCAAGGCCGAACATTGTCAGAAACTAGTACCCAAATTTTATGGTCCTTATACAGTTCTCAAGCGTGTTGGATAGGTGGCCTATCAGTTATCTTTACCCAATCATTCTAAGATCCATCCTTTTTTTCATGTCTCTTTCTTAAAGAAGGTGATTGGAACTAAGTTCCATACTCAAACCAACCTTCCCGAGTTGGATGAAGAATGATCCATCTGGTTGCAGCCACAAGCAATTTTGGACTAGCGAGAGAATTGTCTTCATCAACATACCATCAAGGAAGTGTTAGTTCAGTGGAAAGATACAACTCTGGCAAATGCCACATGGGAGCCTGCTAACATTCTGCAACAATTTCCTCATCTCAAGCCTTGAGGACAAGGTTGATTCTAAGGGGGAGGGCATGTTAGAGACCTAACCTACCTAACCTCTCAAGTGGGTAGAATAATTTATTTCCATGTAATAAAGGTCAATATTAATAAGGCCTACCATTAAGGAGGAATAAGTCAAATGTAAGAAGACCTAATAGAAGCTTCCGCTTCTAGAAGGATCTTCCTCTAGATTTTTCTTTTGGATAAATATATTTAGTATAAATAGGAATATAGGGTATGAAAAGTTTTGTCTTGGATATTATTGTAATAGAGATCTGCTCTACTTGTGGTTGCCCCCTCGAAGAGGCAAGTGAACATTGCTATCAGTAATCAAAGTGCTCTTTCTAGTGTTATTCTCGTATTATTTTGGTATTATTGTTGTGTTGTTTTGGTTAAATCATTGCTTATCTGCCATTTCTAGCTAACTATTTTTGTTCTGCATACTATTTTATATCTGGAATATTACAAATAATGAGTCTACAATGGTGTTAGAATAATTTGCATCATGTCTTCTAAGGTCAACCTTCTTCTTCCTACACTTATGTTCATAATGACCCATCGTGTTAGAATAAAAACATTTAACTTTAGATTTTTCATACCTCTAATTTGGTTGAGAGCTTCCACTGCTGCTCCCCCTTAAGCTATGAGGATTTTGATATGGTATCCTCCCTTTTTCTGAACTATCCCTCTGGTTGTTTCTTCTATTGTTTTGGTCCCTGCCTCTTGAGTTTGATCCTCCTTTGCCTCTTGAGATCGAAACCTGAGATTCAAATGTGTTTCCCAAGGAATCTTCATACATGTTCGTCCTTGATTCATGGGACAACAAGGATCCCAACAACTCATCTATTGATAATTGTGCCAAGTCCTTAGACTCTTCAATGGCTATGACAACTACATCAAACTTCTTAGGTAAGGTTCTAAGCACCTTCTCTACCACTCTCTAATATATAATCTCTTCACTATTCATCCCTAATTGATTTACTGTGTTCATGACTTGGGTCATGTCCTGGTCCACTGACTCAAAATCCTTCATCTTCAAATTCTCAAAATTCATTTGTAAAGTTTGCAACTTCATTGTCTTTACCTTGCTAATACCGTGATAGTTGGTCTCTAAGATGTCCCACGTTGTCTTTAAGAATTTTGCTACTAATATATTGAGAAATATACATTCATCCAAGCCATTTTGGATGAGATGGAGGTTTTTTTCATCTTTCTTCGTGTTATCTTTGGGCTGATTCTTTTGAGAATTGGTCAAAGCTCGCTTGACTGCATGATCTATAAGTTATACATAGCCGTGAACTACAATATCTCAAATATCCTAAGAATGTAGTAATGCCCTCATCTTGATTAATTTATGGTTGTGCTGGTTAAAACCATATTTTTCAAAAAAAAATTCATTTTCAACAAAAATAAGGTGAAGAAAACCCCCAAAACTTTATTTATTTATTTTTATTAATGCCCACAAAATAATATCACCAATCTCTTTTAAAATTATTAAAAATGAAAATTATTTCACTAGTTCCCTTCTCATAGAATTTAAAAATGTCACCCATCTCTTTTAAAATTATTAAAAATAAAAATTATTCCACTAATTCCCTTCTCATAGAATTTTCTTTTAATTTAATAAAAAGATTTGAGGATTACCTTCTCCTCAATTAGTGTAATTTCCCAAAACAAAAAAATTTAACACATTTCTTTTAAAAACCTCTTTTACAATTAAAATAATGGAAAATATTCCACGACCTCCTTCTCATGGAATATTAGTACTCGAAACTTTTTTTAATTTAAACAAGGGTTGCATGACAACTCAGTCCCCGTCGAGTTAGTTGGGAAATACATGTTAAACAATGAAACTTAATATAACTAAATGCACAAGCAATGAATATTTTTTGTCAAAAGATAATAATTGAGGGTTGTTTGTTATTCAAAATGTATAATAAACCGTAAGCTGAATGAAACTATAATATTCATAAATATAATAAATATAATATAAATATAATATAAATATAATAATAACACTTCAATTCTATCAACCAATTAAAAATGAGAAACACAAATATTTTTATTATATCTAAAAATAGATATTTGTTTTCCTATGTTAAACATTACATTGCATATACAAATTTATGATCAAAAACAAATTAATGTCACACCAAAAACAAACTCATTGTTATAGTCCTTTGACAAGGAACTAATAATACTTTTATAATATAGTTGTGATAGTTATAATTTACAACCAAAAACACTTAAATCAAAATCTATTGAAGAAATCAAAATCTTATAAAACAAATTCATCCCCAACTTAAAACAATTAATGAGAAAACAAAAACTCATGAATATTAAATATATATATTAAATTTTTTTAATTATATATATATAGACTATATAGACTATATACACATTCCACTCAAATTTACTTTTTCACTCATTCTACGTTTTAGATTAAATAGATCCTGAAATAAAGAAAAAAAAAAACGTTCTCTGTCACGTCAAATTCCAGCCTTTCCAAGGCTGGTACACAGGATGACAGATTTGCTTAAACAATCTCCATGCATAATACATGACCATGCGGCTCGTGATATTTGAGTCTGAATGCACGGATGGAGCCCTTATGCCGAAAAGAATTGGGCAACGCAAAAATGGACAAACTCTTTAAATATATAAAGAGGGATGGCCAAACCTCAACGATAATGATGGAGCAATACTGAACCGATTGGGCTCTGGATGTATACCAAATCAATGGTCAAATTTATTGGATGAAAAGTTCTATCAACCAGAGAGACGGTACTGACAGACTGTACTCACATTTACAAGGGGTAAGTATTAATGCCCTGCATTTACAAGGGGTAAGTATTAATGCAACCACACTTACGAGGACCCAGTATTAACATAGGCGACGGTGATTATTAATGCGCGTCGTCATAGAGGCATTAACGCTTCAAAATTAAAGTCTAATAGGAATTTATTAAAAAACAAATTGAATTATTTTAATTATTTTAATTTTAATAGAAAATATTATCCAAATATTCCTATATTGAACATTAAAAATCCAAATAAATTAAAAGTCAAAACTGAAAGTAATAGTTAGTGAATGACTAACTCATCGCTATAGTCGCTCTGCCTTTGGCAAGGACTAATAACGGATGTATGATAATACCTTCTACACAATTCGTATCATGCCCCAAAAATAATGTGGAACTGCTTTCGAATCCACTACCTCCAAATTGGAAATGGCGCTACCTCATAATTTGCTGCTACTCAACGAATAGCAGCGGCGATTTCTTGAACCGGGGGGGGGGCTCGGCTTCTTCAGCGGACAACGCGGAAGCTCTGTTTTACCTCGGCAAATTTGTTGGGGAGACTTTCTTGGTTGCTAGTGGTAGTCTTCTTGGCCCTTCAACGAATCAACGACGGTTTTTTTGGGTCTGCTTGAAAACCCTCGCGATTTTGTGTGTATGCCGCGATCTTTATGTAGACAACGACCTCTCTCTGGCCCTTCAATCTTCTCTAACCCCACGCTCTTGGACTCTGCGGAAAAGTCCTCGTGGTTTCTCCTCTCCGGCTTTTCACCCTTGGTTCTGATACCACTTTAAAGGAGGAGGCTCGAGAATTCCTTATAGCTGTGGCTGTATGAATCACACGCAATCACACTCAAAAACCGGAACACAAGACGCGAGCTGCTACTCAAGCTGTAGTTAAATACACAAACTTGTTAACAATAAGAGTTACAAAGATAGCTCATACAGAACTAACTCAAACTCTACTAGAAATTAAGACTTTCCTAAAATATCTAATACATGATTAACTCTAACTCTTCTATCCTCTAAATTCAAAACTTTCCAAAAATTAAATTATAGGTTGTCATTAGCTATTAGGTTTTATTAACCTAGGTTGAGTAGTTTTTTTACCATTTACATTGTTTTTTACCATCACACTGAAAGGTGTCAACCAAACTCCCAGCCGAATATCCCATATCTTTAAAGAGAACTCCAAATACCCTCAAGATTCCATAACTCGATCTAAGAAAGAACAAACCTCACTGATGCCAATCAACCTAAATCCAAATACCTTCAAGATTCCATGACTCGACTTAAGGAAGAACAAAACTCGCTCGACCTACCTACTGCTGGCCTAAGTTAAGTACTCTATTTAAAAGCCAAAGAGGAATACAAATGCCAAAGAGGAACACAGATATACCACCCATATGGTATCTTCATCGTCTTATTTGTATGTCTCTCCAGATATCTTCATCATCTTATTTGTGTGTACCCAATATCAATGGTTTCCTCCTCTATCTTCACTGCTCCGTCTCCCATCAACAATTCCAATAACAAATAAGATGTATTCATAAATCATCATCGAGGACAAATATGATGTATTCATAAATCATAGACTTAGAAATAATGGGGCAAGTGTCACTTACAAGAGTCAGTTGCAAGAGTCAGTAGCGTAGTTGAACTCTACTTCACTTGATGTAGATCCTAGTTATCTGTGGTTTGTTGTAGCCGACTAAGTAGAGTTGTTTCCTATATAATGATGTAATCAATATTCATTGAATAATATAGATAATGAGCAGAGTCTCACCTGTGTGTTGTTTCGCCTAATTCTAAGTTGGTATCAAAGTCACGGAAGTGAGGAGCCGCAGAAGTTAGGTGCGTCAATTTCTAGAAGTCCCCAGGTCCCTCCTCTAGAAGGGTGCTAATCCCCAGGTCCCTCCTCTAGAAGGGTGCGACGACATACTACTCAAACTTTATGCACGTTTGAAAACCTAAAATTTCCTCACTCATGTGTATTACATTGCGTAAATCCTTAAATGTTTCCGCACTCCAAGTGAATTGTGAGGTGTAGACTCGCCGCACTCTAATGTAGCGTGAGGTGTCTAAGCGCGTGTGTTTGCGCAGGTCGCATGGTTTCAATCTGGAGAAGGGATGCGATTTCGAGGAGCGACAATGTCAGTTTTTTGGTAAAGCGTGAGTTTTACTGCATGGTAAGGAGAGATCGCATGGGCTCCTAAGCTTAGAGCTTTAGTGAAGGCACTCACACCATTTTTTGCATGACGGAAACGCCATTGAAGGTTGAAGAAAAACGTGAAGTTTTTTTCTGCGTGAGGTTGATGTGTGAAGGAGGTGAAAGTTTTATCGAAGTTTCCAACCAAGAGGTGAATTCAAGATCTTTGGCCACTGATTACTTCTAATTTTGATTCGAACGCATTGAAAACATTGCCACGATTCTTTCTGCGTGAGATTAGATAATCTGCCAGAGGAGATCAACAATTTGATTCACGTCAACACTTTGATTCATGCATGCTTCATGTAAAGGAGATCATTAGTAAGTGAGGTATACTTTTTTCTTATTAAAAGTGGATTTTTTCTTTTGAGGTATAACCTCTTTTTTATTAAAGTGGATATTTTTGTGAAGTATAAACTTTTTTAAGTGGATATTTTGTGAGGTATAAACTTTAAAAGTGGATATTCAAATTTATTCAAGAGAATATCATTTGTGAGATTTCTTGTGTGAACATTTGTTTTATGAAAACAAAAGTTTGTTGATTTGGGCATTCAGAAATCCAGCACAGGCACCTAGAGAGGAAGGGTGTGCTGAGGTTATTTGCATATTCTTGGTGATTCACCTTTGGTGATACAATGATCCATTATCTGATTGAACGAGCAAACACTTGCATAGATGGTGAATTTGCTAGCAGAAACCTACCTCAACGAAGCCAACAAGTTAGATGGCTCGAATTTCATTAACTAGAAATTCAAGATGCAGACCTTGACGGAGGGCTATGGTGTCTGGACTATTGCAAAGGGAACTGAAGAGAAACCAAATGCGGTTGCAGGTGCGACAATAACATAGATCCAAGATTGGGAGAAGCGTGCAAACAAGGCAAAGGTATTGTTTCCTATGTCTGTTAAAGATAACATAATTCCACATATTAGAGAATCTAACACTTTTGCCGAAACGCGGACAATGCTTAAAGCCTTGTATGGAACTAGCAACACAAATCACATTTTGTTTCTGAAAACTAAATTGCTAGGCATTAAAATGGATGGAAATGAATCTATTAGTTCATTTTTGGGTCGCATTAAAGAGGTGAAAGACAAGCTAGGAAATATAGGAGAAATTGTTTTCATCACTGATCTTGTCACTATTACCTTAAATGGTATGCTAGAAGATTATCAGATGTTCATAACAGGTCTCGCAACAAGGGAGAAACCTCCTACTTTTGAAGAATTGACAAGAATTTTGCTGCAAGAGGAAGAGAGGCACAGGAATTTGAAGCCTCAGAATTCAGATTTGACATTGTGGTCAAATAAGAGATCTGCGAGAGGCAGATCAAGAGAAAGAGGTAGAGGAGGATAAAGAGGCAGATGAGGCATTTCATCACAGAGAAGACAATCTCCAAGGCCGAATCAAGGTATGCAATCTAATCGGACTGAGTCAAAGAGTTGTTTTTATTGTGGTCGACCTGGACATATTATTATAGACAGTCATAAGAAGAAGAGTGATGAGGCTAGGAATAAACCTAGAACACATTCAGGCCATTATGCAGAAAAATCTTCAAATCATGATCTCAGATTGTTTATTGCTAGTGATGATATTGATGAACCCCCGGATTTTAATTCACGAGATCTTAGACTATTTGTGTCCAACGCTGCTTTATCTACCGAAATGGATGATATTGATGCCTGGTTTGTGGATTCCAGAGCATCAATACATATGACTTGTAAAAAGAACTGCTATGCTAATTTTAAAGAAACACAAAATGGAGCCAACATATATCTTGGAGATGACCGTGCTCATCAGATCAAGGGATATGGAGACATTCCTGTGACATTTCTAAATGGTACTATTTGTCACATTCGCAATATGGTGTATGTGCCAGGGATAAAGAAAAATTTGATCTCTGTGTCCACCATTACAAATCATAACTTGAAGGTTGAATTCTTCAAGAATTATTGCATAGTGAAGGATCTATTGGACCAATTCAAAACTGTTGCAATGGGAGTCAGAGCAGGAGGCCTATACAAACTTGATGTTACTAGAAAAACACATCATGCACCGACTTCTGTAACTATGCCAATAGAGATTCTTTGGCATCAAAGGTAGGGCCACATCAATCATCCCGATTTATTGTTATTATAGAAAAAAAATATGGTTGAACGACTTCCCATGTTAAAGAATGAGAATGTTGCTTGTGATGGATGTGCATTAGGAAATATGCACAGAGGTGAATTCTCCTCTAATCCTGATAAGAAAAAGAGAGATGTGTTAGATTTTGAGCATACTGATGTTTGTGGACCTATGTAGACTAGGTCTTTAGGAGGTGCATTTTACTTTCTGTTATTTATTGATGATTGCACAAGATACACATGGGTTTACTTCCTTAGAGGAAAAAATGATGTTTTTGAGTACTTTAAGAAATTCAGAATCATGGTGGAAATGCAGATAGGAAAATCCATCAAAATCCTCCGTTTAGATCAAGGGGGAGAGTATAAATCAGGGGACTTCATCAAATATTGCAAATATCATGGAATAATACAACAGTTTACGGTACCCCACACTCCACAGTAGAATGGAGTGGCTGAAAGGAAAAACAGAACTCTGGTAGAGTGTGCACGCAGTATGATGAAATGTAAGAATTTCTCAAATGCATTTTGGATTGAAGCCATAAATATTGCAGTTTATTTAAATAATAGAAGTTCAACAAGGTGTCTTGATAATGTTACTCCTTTCGAAGCCTTGTATGGTTCCAAACCTGCAGTTCATAATTTGAAAGTATTTGGCTGTAAGGATTTTGCACATATTCCAAAGGAGAATAGGAAGAAATTGGATGTTAAATCCATTAAATGTATTTTCATTTGGTATTGTTCTGAATTCAAAGCATACAAACTGTTTGATCGTTATGCTCACAAAGTATTTGCAAGTAGAGATGTATTTTTCCATGAGCAGTAAGCAGGAAATTATGACAACAACAATCATGAGGAATGGCATAGACTTCTTGATGAAGGAGTTAAAGAAGAGTAACAACAACTATCACAGTAGCAACCACCATAGTAGCAGCCACAACCTCAGTGACAAGAAGAAGAAGAAGAAGAAGGAATCAGTGATATGGACACTTCAAGCAGTCACAGTTCACCTAGAGGCGAAGACAGATCTTCACAAAGTGGGGAGGAAGATAATCAATTGAGAAGATCTTTACGGCTGGTTCGAATCCCTGAGAGGTATAGAGACTATGCCTTAATGAGTACCATTTCAAATGTCATAGAACCCATGAGTTTTGATGAAGCCAATGAACATGATGAATGGAAAAATGCAATTGAGGAAGAATATGAATCCATAATGAAAAATGATACTTGAGAATTGACTGAATTGCTTAAACATAAAAATTCCATTGGATGCAAATGGATATACAAACTCAAATTTAAATCAAATGGTAGTATAGACAAATATAAGGCTAGACTGGTGGCAAAGGGGTATTCACAAACAAAAGGTATTGATTATGCTGAAACATTTGCACCAGTAACTAAATTGAATACTATCAGATAGTTAATTGCTTTAGCTACAAAGTATCATTAGAAGCTACACCAATTAGATGTTAAATCTGCATTTTTGAATGGTGAGTTAAAGGGGGAGGTTTACCTTACTCAACCTGAAGGGTTTGTGGAACAAGGGAAAGAACACTTAGTGTGTAAGTTAAAGAAAGCATTGTATGGACTAAAACAAGCACCTAGGTCATGGTATGAGAAGATAGACTCTTTCTTTCTTCAACAGGGTTTTATGGGGAGCAAAAGTGATCAAAATCTGTATACCAAATTTGATGAGTAGGGGTATATAGTATTGATTTCCTTATATGTTGATAATTTGATAATTACAGGAAATGCAGAGAAATTAATTGATGAAATCAAGGAGCAATTGTCACAAGTTTTTGAAATGAAAGATCTTGGTGTGTTACATTACTGCCTAGGTCTTGAAGTTTGGAGAAATGCAGGCCAAACTTTTGTTTGTTAGAGTAAGTATGTCAGAGAAATACTTAAGAGATTCAAAATGGATCAGTGTAAATCTTCTATTGTTCCCATGCAGCAGAATGTGAAACTTTCTTGTGATGATGGTTCGAAAGACGTGAATGCAACAATGTATAGATAGATGGTGGGTAGTTTGAATTATCTCACAACAACTAGACCTGATATTGCATATTCTGTGAGTGTGTTAAGTCAGTTTATGACGAAACTTCTAGAAATCCATGGGAATGCAACAAAGGCTGTACTCAGGTATCTAAAAGGAACACTTGATTATGGTATTAAATATACTGATGCATCTGATGTTCAGTTGATAGGTTACTCAGATTCTGACTGGGCTGGCAATCCGGATGATCGAAGATCAACCACTGGATATGCGTTTGGCATTGGATCTGGGGTTGTTTCATGGAGCAGTAAAAAGTAGCTTACTGTATCTTTGTCTTCTATTGAAGCAGAATATAAATCCTTGTGTGCAACAACTTGTGAAGCTGTTTGGTTGAGAAGACTTCTTCAAGATGTTGGCGAAGAACAAAAGGAACCTACAATGATCAAATGTGATAATCAAAGTTCAATCAAGCATATTTTCACTAAGCCTCTTGGAAAGATTAAGTTTGAGATGTTTAGGAAGATGTTAGGTGTAGAAGTCAATCCATTCTCCATTAAAGGGGAGACTTGGAAATAATGGAGCAAGTGTCACTTACAAGAGTTAGTTGCAAGAGTCAGCTTAGTTGAACTCTACTTCACTTGATGCAAATCTTCGTGTTTGTTGTAACCAACTAAGTAGAATCGTTTCCAACTAAGTAGAATCGTTTCCTATGTAATCAGTTTTTATTGAATAATATAGATAATGAGCGGAGTCTCACATGTGTGTTGTTTCGCCTAATTCTAAGTTATAGAGGTAAAGAAAACCTTAGCCAACCATCTCTACCATATCCTCTATTGTCATGGATTCCGAACCTTTCTGGATAAGCAAGAAATGCTAGCGGGACAAGACTCAACATGTCAAATAGAAGGACCTTCATACAGCTATTTTCTCTCAAGTATATGCGGAATCAAAATGGTGCCTCGATGACCTCTCGCTAATGTTAAAGTCGAAGGCTACCGTTATTCCAGTCTTTTTCCATGTTAAGCCTTCTGATCTACGGATCAGGACCAGCGGCACTAACGGAGAGTATGCGGAAGCCCTGCGAAATCATGCAAATTAAAGTAGATGCAACCCACAAACAAATGAAAAATGGATAACAGCGCTAAAAAGATCGTGCAACTGGTGAAGGAAAAGGTTACAAAACCACAATTGTATGTGGCTAAACATCCAATTGGTTTGGATAAAAAGCTACAAGATTTTGAGGAAACAGTTTTGCAGCAGCACCGACACAGCGGGGAGACCAAAGGTTGAGGGCATTGTAGGTTCTGGTGGTGTAGGGAAGACAACCTTGGCAACAAAGTTCTTTAACCGCAACAGGTCAACTTACAATCAATCGTGTTTTTTGGGAGATGTGAGAATCTAAACTCCTTGCCGAATAAACTCGTCTGCCTTCCTCGTAGAATAAACTACTCTGAGACTTGACTTCATGGGATATGAATATATGTGGCGTCGCTCAAGGTATATCGTAGCTTTCTCGTCGTTTCTCGGATTTTAAAGCTCTCGTAATTTTGGATGATGTCGACGATGCCGGGCAGTTAAAACCATTATTTTCACCTCTAAAAGAGGTTCTAGTTCTGATAGCTTAATCATACTTACATCTCGCAATAGAGATGTTCTATCAAGCAAGGGAGTCTCACGCATTTACAAACTGACAGGCCTCCATAAAGAAGATTCTCAAGAGCTTTTCTGCTTGCATGCCTTTCATACTCGTCTTCCTGTTTTAGGATTTGAAGAAATTGTTACAAAGTTTTTGGATGCGTGCGATGGATTGCCGTTATCTCTAGAAGTGCTTGGGGCGCAACTTTATCAAAAAGATTTGAAGAAATGGAAAGCCCAGTTGTGCAAAATAATATCAGATATAGTACTTCCCACCGATATAGAAAGCAGTCTTAAAATTAACTACGACAGTCTTGATAAGCAGGAAAAAGAGATATTCCTAGATATTGTCTGTTTCTTCATAAAAGAAGATAGAGATCTGGCTATAAGAATATGGGACGCATCCAGCTGGCAAGGAGAGTTGAATCTTGAGAACCTAGAGTACAAGTCTCTTGTGGAGATTGACAGTAAAAACTATATAAGAATGCACAATCACCTCAGAGACCTGGGCAGAAATTTGGCGGAGAAAGAGCTTCCCACATATCACCGTCGCCTCTGGCGTCCCACTGAGAACCTTTTTCATAATGCGTTCCGTCAACCAATTGTACGCGTTTGAATCCAGTTCTCAATTCTACCCTCGTACCCAGAGAAATGTGTTTTTCACCTTGTGAATTCTTAAACTTTGTAAGTATGTCAACATTGTTTCTAACAGTTTTCAGTTTTCAATTTAGTTGCGCGGAATTAATATGGTTGAAGGTATATCTGGCCAACCATTCGACAAGCCTGTGGTGCTCGGCAATCGTATCGTTGATATGAGCGGGTTTCAGCTGTTGAAGACTCAAGGTGATTGTTTGGGAAGCATACCCAACCTGCTCAGAGAGTCCAAGCTTCTATGGCTTCGCTGGGATAGCTATCCATCCTCTTTCCTGCCGTTCCGGATACCAGTGGAGAATTTAACAGTTTTACAAGTGGCCGGCGGCCATTTGAGAACATTGTGGCAGAGTGAAAGTGGGGTACGTGTAAATTTGTTTTTTCATGGTTTATGTTTTCGTTTTTGCTGTGTATAGGCATACTTCGGTGGTGGTTTTAAAATAACTAATTTAAATTTGTTTTAATTTCAGATTTAGGATCAAAATTTGCAAATTTTTATCTTTTTTTTTTTTAATTTAAAATAAGTTTTCTTCAACAACTAAAACACTTAGACCTGAAGCAGGAAAGAATAAAGGAATTATCATTTCCCCAAGGTATCTGCCCCAACCTTGAACATCACAACATCAACTTTTGTGTAGAATTGGTGAAGGTTGGAGCATTGCCAACAAAACTGACATCATTGTAGTTGCAATAATGCTCCACATTAGAGAAAATAACAGGGCTTTCTGATCTTGCAAATCTTCGATTATCATCACTGGACATCAGCGGGTGTAACAAAATAAAGGAGCTTCCAGGTCTTGAAACGTTGACATCTTTGGAGGAGATTTGGGCATTTGAATGTAACAATGTAAAAAGCGGTGTAAGGGAGTTGGCCCAAGAGATAATTGCAAGAAATAGAAGCAGACTATCATCATCATGATACTTCTCAATTATTTGTTTTGCTTTGATCTGATTCTCTTTCCAGCGATGTACAAATGGAAATCGATAAATTATTTGTTTTGCTTTGATCTGATTCTCTTTCCAGCGATGTACAAATGGAAATCGATAAGGAATAACATCAGTGTTGTTTTTGCGATAAATATAAAGCAAATGAATTAGTTAAATGCACGTGTATGCTATATGTTGATTTAATCGAGTGAGCTTTTTATTATATATATATATATAATATTCATGTGTAAAAGTTTTATTTAAAATATATATTTATTTTTAATATTTAAAAAGTTAAGTCAGGTTTTGCTAGTTTTATTGGTTTTTTTTGGTTGAGTGTGATTTTCATTTTTTAACACAATAACAACAATAAAATAACATTTAAAATATTAAACATGACATGTTTGATTAATAATTATTTATAATTTAATAATAATAATAATAATAATTTATTTTTAAGGTCAAGATCAAGCCAGACATCAAATTGGTGTATGAGACCTTTTCCACCTGACCATTTAATTAGTAAAATTTATGGAAGTATACATACCCCTCTGGATTTGAACTTATTACGTCTTAGAGAAAAAAATCACTTAACCAACATCCACCCATATGCATATCACAATAACATCTTTCTCATTAAAATGCAATATTATATGCTTATCTTCATAAAAAACTAATATAAATAATACATGTCAATCATATGCCTTACCATCACAATGCAAGTTATATTTCTCTAATTATTAAGAAACTAATATGAATCATGCATATCATCATATGTCTTATCATCACCATGCAAGTTATATATGTATATAATAATTATAGATGACACATGACTTTCTATCACATGTCTTAAAATCATAACACAAATGAGACATATTGAATCATTGCAATGAATTATTATAATGTTGGGATATTCTAAGAGTTAGGTTATGTTTAACTTGGTTTAAAGTAGTTTTTATGATAAAATGTGTTTTTTAAATGTTTTTTTATTATTCTTGTTTACTTTACTAATTTGACAATCATAATCATGACTTTCATATGAGTGGTCTAACATCTCTTCAATATTAATAACATTTTATCCATGGTTTAACACTAGATTAATTTATCATTTCTATTTAAAGATCAAAGAGCATCACAATCATAGCTGATACATGAGTGATCTCACAAACCAAACATCTCCTCAATATTAACAACATTTAATCTATAGATTAACACTCAATTGGTTCAACATCTATATTTAAAAAACATAAAAATTTATTTGTTGACAATAGATAATGTCAAAGATGCTCTTTTAACTTATTTCCGTCATCAATCATTTCCATAAATTTCATTAATTGTTTTCCTCTTTAAAAGTTTTAACCACATAAATCATTGTGTCCTAATCTTTGATATGTGTGTGAGAATTTATCTTTAAAAATTTAATCCATGTTGATATACCTTATTTTCAAACATGGAATTAGAGCTACTATTAAAACTTGCTCCCATTGTTGATCAACAACTTGATCCTTCGTCATTGCATGCAATTAAAGCCCTTTTGTTTTCTATTTTTTTGAAGTCTTACTTTCCTCGGTCGGTGCATCACTTTATTACATATGGAGCATCATTTCCAACTAAGAATGTCTTTTGTTTCATCCAAAAAAAAAACTTCTATTTATTGAGAAGATAATTTTTTTTATTTTAATATTTTTCTTCTTTTGTTTTAAGTTATTTAGCATTTTAAATACTTTTTGAATTTCCCATTCTTGCTTTATTTATTCTCGTTGCTCTCCCCTTTCAGCAAACTCGCTGACTTAGAAACAAATCTAGGGATTCGACGCCCATCTCATTGCATTACTTATATAACCAAATACTATTATTTCAACCTTCATTTATAGTTGGTAATATTTTTGTTTTCGTTTTCGTTTTCGTTTTCGAGGCTTGTTTTGTTGTTGGCATCTATGTACATAATCAGAAGATTTGTGAATAAATCTCCCCGCGATCCATGTGTGGCCAAGCTCCACTTGTTTCTGAGCGATGAGTTCCCTTCTATCTTTGGATCTTTTGTTTTTAAAATATAAACTTCTCTTTTCTTGGCTTTACATCCTTTCTTGACTATATATAATGAGCTATTTCATATGTTTTATGTTATGTGGTTTTTTGGGCATTACTCAACATAGCCATAATCCTAGAGATCCTATTACTTTGAACATAACTTAACATCTTAACAAAGCCATTACTTTGGGCATTACTCAACATAGCCATCCCCTTTTGGTAATGACATTTTTCACCCATTTTCATTGACCTCTTCTTTTGAAGCATAATAATAGTAACAACATGAGTTCATGGTGCTTCCAAAAAACACAATGAACTTTAAGAACCTCCTTATCCACACTCATCAGTTAAAAAAACACAAAGATAACATTTATGTAATCTAGGAAAATAATAAAAAGAAAATAGCAATGCTCATTACTTCTAAACCTATCATTTTTAATGTTGATAGCTTGCATGTATAGGGAAGTAGGATAACTTGTTAAGCATCTTATCCCAAGCATAACTTTAATTGTTAATTGAATAAAAAAATGAGGTACAAACATTTTTATGTTGTCCCCCTCGACCCCCACCCTCATATGAGGGTGGAGTGTGGGGGAATATTGAGTAAAACATAATATGTATATGTATATGCAGGTAAAGGTGGAGAGAAATAGTGGGTAAAACATAATATGTATTCCTCGCCTCCCCACCCCACCCTCACCCTCATATTTAATATGTGTATGTTGTAGGTGTTTAGAGTTAGATTTTGAAATCTAACTCACTCATCAAATTTGATAATTAAAGCCAATTTGCCAAAAGTATTTAGCATTTCAACCAAAATTAAAGACAATTATTAAAAACTTAACTGTATTTGATGATAAATTAACTCATTATGAACATTTTACTCATCAAATTCCATCCCTATAGGTAGTTACTTGTGATTCACAACTTACTTGGTTACAAATGGCAAGGCCATGGAAAAGGTCAAAGACACGTTAAATGCACAATATTTAAACTATTGTGCTTAGGGATCAAATTTGAAGGGTTGGTTTTAATTTTAGTGGGAAGGGTATATGTTCATGTAGCCCTTCCATGATGAAAAACTTCCAAAAAGCCACATTTTAACTGACAATAATAAATTAACTACAAGCTTCATATATTACATTTCCAATCAAATTTATATTTAGTAGAGAAAATAGTAAATCCAAAATATCACCTTAACATTAACAAATCTTCGTGCAAAATATCACTTTAATATTCTCAAGGCACACATTCAAATATTCAAAGATCATAATCTTAATTACAAAGGATTTTTTTACATATTTAAAGATGCTTCCAAATATTTTGTTTGTTACACTTAGAAAATGCATGCCATTGTCTCATGTTTTCTATATAATTATGAAGATAATTAACAATATATATTTGTAGTGTGCCTATTGTCTATACAACCCCAAATGTGTGAGTGAACTATTGAATTAATCTAGAAAACATATATTTGTGATCCCTCCAAGACAAAAAAATGGCATTTCATCATTCTACTTGTATTTAATCATTATTTAATTGATTGCAACAATAAAAAACAATGAAAATCAAATTTGGATGACCCATATGCTTTCCAAATCAAGAACACATATATTTCATTTCATACCTCTCAAAGAGAGAAGTAGATGCTCCACACATCCAGAGCCCTACACTTTTGCACCCAATAGTGAACACATGAACCTAAAAGCAACATAGATAACTAAGGATTCAAAGGTACATTATTGGATATCAACTTCCAACAAAAGATGGTAGAAAATCCATAATGAAATACCAAGACAATTCAAGACGCACATTATTGAATATTGACTTCCAACAAAAGATGGTAGAAGATCCAAAATGAAATACCAATACTATTCAAGTGCGACAAAAATTCAAAGAATATCTTCAAAGAAGAAAAATGCTCTACAATTCTAGTTTAAGAACAAAGGGCCTTACAAACAATTCTAGGAGAATTTAGGATGGCGGTGATGCCAGTTTCTTGGGCATGCTATAGATGGTTCAAAAGAAGCGAAATACCTACATAATTCAAATCCCCGAAATCATTGAAATAAAGTATAACAAAAATTCAAATAATTACTTCGAAGAAACATACATAATACAAATTCATTCACTATTGAACTTGGAAGGAAGTGTAGAGAATTGATGATGACAAAACCACCATGGTTTTGGTGATGTCTTGGATGGTTTGAGAAAACAAATAGGTAATATTAAATGATATTCTAGAAAACAAATAGCCAATTCAACTTTAATTTTCTTTTAGCATATGTGGAGTCCTATCTACCACTTATCTTCCATCACATTAATGCAAGTTTGTATAGTACAATAACATTGTTCAAACAAATTTCCAAACAACATTAAGTTCAACATTTATTCATTTTCCATTCAAATATATTATGATATCTAGATCATCTTCACACATTTATGTTTTTTTCGTCCAAAAATTATAGAATCAATGTAGTGTGAAAGAGAGGTCATTTGATTCTCGAGTCATTCCTTATTTACTTCCCTGCTACTAAAGATCCATCAAAACTTGAACACAAGTTGCAACGTAAATACAAGTGACCATCAGTTTGAAAATTAACCCTTCTTGTGAAATTTTAATATGCACTTTGCACTTCTTTAAAAACAAGTAAAAACGAAAATGAACATTTTCTTTGGATGACCATTTTTTTAAAGCATTTCTGGGACGTACTAGGAATCTTTGTAACGTGCTCAATTTTGATCCCTAGTTGCACCGTGCTCCATTTTGATCTCTGATTGTGCTTGTCATATACATACGATCCACCTCACATGTCATCTATTTCAAAACCTCTCACATGTCACTATCTAAATTTGATAATCTCTCACTATCTATATTTCAGAATCTCTCAGATGCCACTATCAATTGGGACACAATGTTAAGACTTTCAGATTGCAGATTAAATGTGTGTGTCAGAATATTGACTCGGCGGGCTGGCATCAAATTTGAAAGGGAACACTATTTCAATTTGAAGCTTTTTAATTGTTGTGTTTACAAATTAAAATCCATTATATTTTCGTACATCAAGTTTCAACTCAGTTTCAACTCTTTTTGCATGTGGTAAATTAGATATAATAGTTTTTAAATGTATTAAATTAAATGTAATAGTTTTAAAATATTAATATTATATTGATCACTATTATTAGTCCCGGCCGAATGTGTAGAGGGCCTATAGCGATCGATAATTTGTTGACTTTATATTAGTTTGTCGTTTGACTACAAATTTTTGCATATTTTCTATTGTTTGAACTACAGAACTAAAAACATTATTTTTTATATAATAAAAAAACCCATATATGTCATGATCTCATTGGATAATAGATTTGCAGTCTTATTGCCAGCTTCACTATTCCCAATGATTTATATGTTGGCATTTCCAAAGTTTTTATCATCTACAATATTTTTGAATTACTATTCATACTGAAATGTTTAGATATCCAAAGTTTACAACAATCGATAATTCGTTGACTTTATATTAGTTTTTCGTTTGACTACAAATTTTTGCATAATTTCTATTGTTCGAACTACAGAACGAAAAACATTATTTTTTATATATGTCATGATCTCATTAGATAATAGATTTGAGGTCTTATTGCTAGCTTCGCTATTCCCAATGATTTATATGTTGGCATATCCAAAGTTTTTATCATTTACGATGTTTTTGAATTTGTACTATTCATATTGAAATGCTTAGATATCCAATGTTTTGAGCATGGATAGTCAGTTTTCATATTACTTTGTCCTCTGAGTAAATTTTGTTAGCATAGTCTCCATTGTTCGAACTATTGTTATTACTGTTATTTTTTTAAATTTTTTATTGCTATTATTATGTTTGATTTTTCTTTATTGTTGCATACTTGGAGAGGCATTTTCATTATTGCGTACGTAAACAAGCCTGCCACACTACATTCTTTCTTAAATGTTTGCACAACATGACACCCTTCAACAGTTCTGAAAACCTTAAGTGTTTACCTAACAGGCTTCGTAGCCTTAAGTGTTTATTCTACATGCGTGTTACAATACAGTTTCCTCTGATTTTTTGATACAGTGTTGTCTGCAGTGAATTTGGGAAATATTGTTCTTCACCGACATTACTGGTTCACTGGCTGATGCTTGTTCGTTGGTTCATTCGATGCTACTTGTTGTTGTTTGATTCAAATTTGCAAAGTTGAGGTCCTGCCGCTGCAGTTGGACCTCTTCATGGTTGTTCACTGGTTTGTTGTTCTTCAACTTTGCAAGTAGTTGGACCTGTTGTTGCAATTTGAAGGGTTTGGAGCTGCGCTTTTGTTGTCCCTCGTTCACGGGTAAGTTTCTATGCCATGGTTTCATTTCTATTCCTTGTTTGTTGCTTTCTATTTGCAGCTTGCAAGCAAGAGCTTTCAATACTAGGAATCCCTGGCTCAAAATCCTGTTGCAGAACATCTTTCTGTGTGGCTGCTACGACCATAATCTTTTCCATGTTCTTGAACGTCAATGTTCTATATAGAATCCACCTTTGTTGTAGCCATAGTGACATATAAAAAGGAAAAATCCTCATTTTTCCTGCTCCTGACAACCATATGTTTGGTGGATTTTTTCGAGTTTGTTCCCTTCCAAACGTATTGTTCCTCTTTGAATGTCGATGCTAGACACATAACCCACATCTGTCGTAGCTACAATGAATATAAAAAATAAAACCGAATGTTCTCCTCTTATTTTCTATTCCTGGAAACCATGCATTTGGTGCATTTTTTCCAGGTTGTTCCCTTCCAATCACATATGCCAACTTCCACGTCCTGGATATTGTGCCATAGTTGTTTCCAAAATAGCAATGCAAAGGGTTTAGAAAACGAATTCGGAGTTGTCACAAGGGGGCAACCATCTTCCAGGGTCTTTTGAAAGGGCATGCTTTTATTCTGTGAATCAAAAACTCTGTCCACATGTTGCCTTTGTGTTGTCCTTTATGTCTTGAAAAACATCTTCTTCCATTGAAAATCTTGTAGGATGCACGCTAGGAATAGGTTAAAAAATGATATACCTTGAATACTCGGTCTTCGTGCTCAAGAAATTTATAATGTTATTTCATTTGCGTTGACTCTTTGTTCACTGTTCACTGTACGTTTGTTTGCTTGTCATATGATGTAGCGACTAGGGGGATTTAATTTGACAAGAAGAAGGTTGAAGGATAAATAGTGGAATTGGTATGCAGTTCCGCACTTATACTTTTCTATTTTTTTTTCTCTGTTTGTGTATAAATTTAATATAGCTAAGAAACATCTTGAAAATCACAGCTTAAGAGATGAAATAAGTAATAGATATTGAGTCCTATGAAATAGATACAGATTCCATTGTACATGACAACATTGACTAGGTATTGCATAGCAATGGGATTTTTAGATTGGATGCATTCTCGTATACTGTAGGAGATTGCCTTTTTGATGCATTTCAACTTCTATTGCATTTTCATTATTCCTCGATCGACCAATGCAATGGATTGATAGATTATTTCTTGGGTTGTTTAAAAAATGGAGACATTGAGGCATTGGAGTCATATCAATACGAATTGGCATCTGATTTTCTTTGGCAGTTGCATGGAATACATGATGTCACTATGTATTTTTCAAAGATGCGGTTGTCTGCATCTGCAATTCTTCCTGCACATGAGAGGGGACTTTGGGGAGATACATTTGGTATATGGTGGCTATCCAAGTGGCTCAATATATCAATTGGAATATGGTCATTGACAAGAAAAACAAGATATCTACTATTCAACAAAATTGCATCTAGCAATCCATATTGCATCTTGTTCCATGATGCCAATCTTGTCAGTGGTCATTATGAACCACTAATCTATAGAAAATTATCCATATGCAATCTTGGAGGACCTCATATTTACTTTTCCCTCATTTTCAAAGACCTTGAATCACAATGGAAATGAATTATGCATCGTATGCACTGCCATGGCTTGCAGATAGTGAAAACTGTTGCATCTAGTTGTGGAGATAGTATGTTCAATGCAATTTTCTATTTGGTAGCAACAGAGTTCGATGTGCAGTCATTGCTGATTTACACTGTACAATCCTTTTGCAATGCAATTATAGGCGACAACCAACAGGTTTTTAGCTACTTGCATCAACACCTTTCACCATATCTCCTAGAAAATATGTCGACAAATGGAAGTTGGAAACAATACCTTGTAAATATGGCACTGCCATATGAAAAATGAAATGTAGAGGGTGGAATATTATGTTTTCAATGGCTATCTATCGTATTCAGAGTAAATATCCAGGTCTGGTCGACCCTGTCAGATGGCATTGTCCATTCTCGGTGTATTGATTCAAACTACGATCTAACAATTGACATCATATCGTTGAAAATAGATACACCACACATCCATTATCAACCTTTGATGGGAAATAATACTAGTTCAGGGTTCACTGTCCATGCCACCCAAACCACATCGAATCTGCATAGGCCTGGCATGCTATTTAATGAGAATGAAACTCATCCCAGTTGTGATGAGGCCATATAGGGCTTAAATAAAAAACGTAGAATAACTTATCACAACTTGAAAAAGGTCATATGTGAGAGAAAAAAATACATTGGTGGTATAGAAAATACTACTAGTTTAGGGTCCAGTGTCAATGCCACCCAAACCACATCGAATCTGCATAAGTTTCGCATGCCATTTAATCAGAATGAAACTCATCCCAATTGTCATGAGGTCATCCTGACCTTGAAAAAAAAACGTAGACTAACTTATCACAACCTGAAAAAGGTCATACGTGAGAGAAAACAATACATTACTACGCTTCCTTCTAGACAGAAATTGACATATCACAACCTAAAAAAAAAAATCGTGCACAACATAGTCGTATTTTCGCTTTTTCTGTTGAGAAAAAACATCACATGTCAAATGATAAAGAACATAACAGTTTGCATCATCGAGATGGTGAGGATGAAATGCTCATAATAAATGTCGATTCCACCTCCAATATGGCTTGCCAACAAGTGGAACTTGTTTCCAATGGCAAGCATAAGTTAACCTACCACATCTTGAAAAAATAGATATGTGAGAGAAAAGGGTATGGTCACATATCCCACAATGGTCATGGCACTGACCGAGAGGAAAAAATCACATTTCATGGGCTAGAGCCAACACTATGCACTGCTACAAATGAAAACCAACAAACACTTTCTACGCATACTTATGTATGAAAGAAAGATGCAAAACAGATCTATATGAAACAAATCAAAGACACTCCTTCCATTGCATGTGCAATTTGCAATCAATTGAATTTCACAAAAAACACTAAGTCTTTCATGCTTGATTTGGAAGCAGAATACCTCTACTTGACACTAAATGATAAAACATTTTCCAGTGGCAATATTTGTCTTCCATACAAACGGTTGCTTGAAAATGGAAAACTGCCACACTTTGCAACACTTGACCAAATAAGATGTAATACACCACTACCAGATGTAAGTGCACTTACAAAACTTGAAGAGAGACTTGTGTCTCTGTGAATTGTAGTTTCACAAATCAGACCCTAGGGCTATAAATGACCCCAAATGGGCTTAATAGGATCAATTATTAATGTGCATGTCCAACTAGATGTTGTGCAAAAAGTCTTGCCACAATTCATTAGCGATACAATGACAATTGTTGTGGCTCTCAAAAGATGCTTGCAATACACGAATGCATACCAGACAGGTAAAGTGCGTGTGCATGTTTTCATGAAAGAATTAAAAGAATTATGTTCTAGGTCCGTGTACAAAGCACATAACATTTGTATAAATGAGAATTGGAACAGTGTTCTTGGAGAAGGGGATGACAGCTCTGCACAGACTCTCGAAACTGCTAGTGAATTTGATACAAGCGATGAATCAAAGAACGAAACACCTGCTGAAACATTGATACATGGATTCACTGACTCACAACACATTCGTGACTTGCAAGACAAGATTGTCGAAATTGCACCTGTCGAGGGGCAATGTCCACTTGGAATATTCAAGGACAAATTTTCTGAGGAAATGAACTTCCCAACACTATTCTATGGAGATCCACATCACGGTGACATTATGGAACGATTATGTTACCATAAAATAGTTCGATGGGAGCTGCTACATTCAAGCGACGACTTCTACTGTCACATAACAATTTTTTTTTTCAAAACAACGTGCATAATAATTGAGCAAGCGTTGTCTTGCATGTGGGTGCGAATAAGAAAAGGCCAGCTACAAGGAAGAAATTTGTTGGCCAAAGATGTTAAGTACAAAGCAAACCTAGAAAAAATCCTGAAATCTGATATTGGATACATAGATTTCAAAAACATTCGCATCTCTCCTGACTATTTGCAAAAAAACAAGAAAACTATTTTTGCAATGATCCGACAATTGGGACCGCCAACATTTTTCATCACATTTACAAGTGTAGAGCATCACTAGGATCCATTGGTGGCTATGATATCTGAATTTCATAGGAACATGAAACAAAAAAAAACAGACTGATACATTGGAAAATGATGACATTGACTACCTCATAAAAAAAGACCCAGTGACATGTACTCGCTACTATAGAAATAGAATAACTTCTTTGAGACAATTGATATGCCATGATGAAACTTTTTTCAAAAAAATATCAGACTACTTTTTTGTGACTGAATTCTAGAATAGGGGGAGTGAGCATGACCACACACTGTTGTGGATAGAGGGTGCATCGGTCTATGGAACTGACAACCACTCACATATTGAATAGTTTGTGGACAAATACATAACATGCAACATAGATCATTTCGATCCAGAACTTGCCAAAGTTCATAGGCATTATCATACAAAAAGTTGTAAAAAATAAAAAAACTCACATTGTAGATACAACTTCCCTGTGCCACCAATGAGAACAACAAGAATCATAGAGCCACTTATTTTAGAGGAAAATGTTGTCGTTGAGAAATTAAACCTTGTTCTCATTTCTAGAACAATGAGACTTTGATGAGTTAATGAGCTTCGACGACTTCTTGACAGAGCTAAATCTAACAGAATATGAGTACATCCAAGCCATACAATGTACGTGTAAACAACCAATAGTTTTCCTTAAACAAAAAATTTCCCATATTTGGAACAACAGTTTCTCCAAGGACATGTCAGTTATGTGGAATGAAAATACAGATGCGCAGTATGTCCTCAATGCATATGTTGTAGCATCGGATTGTACCTCATATATGACAAAGGTTGACAAATCTATGACAAGTGCATTCAGAAGAATACACAAAGAACAAGAAAGAAGTCATATTGATGCTATGCAAATGATACGCACGCTTGGAAATACATTACTTAATCTTCAACAAATGTCTGCTCAACAAGCAGTCCACTTTGCACTTTCCCTGCCCCTCAATTATAGTTCAAGGAAACATGTCTTCATAAACACATCTTCACTTGACAAACACACATTTGTGCTTAAACCACTGTCTTTTCTAGAAGAAGAACCTAACAATTTAGAGGACATGTTATGTCGCTCTATTATTGATTATTACCTCCAATGCACATCTCCTATTAGGCATATCTGCATAGCAGAGTTCGTATCGCATTACAAAAACAATGTTGCACCCATATCAAAAAGAAAATATCCCTCTGTGATACACTTTGTCAAATACAACAAACATACTGACTATGAAAACTATTGTAGAGAAAAACTATTGTTATATGTTTCGTTCGATGAAAATGAAAACACATTAAAACATAACTTCCCCACATGGGAAGCTGCATATATTTCCTCTGAGACTATAGTACAAACCAATGAATCTAGATTTACATACAATGTTAATCCAACATGGGGTGATCTAGAAAGTGCAGTTAATGAACTAGAAAACCTTGACAATATTGATGAGACATTCACAAACCGTAAAACAACTAGAAATCTCTATGAGTCCTATGAATTGTAAGCATATTTTCCTCGTCCTCAAGTAGGCAACATTTAAAAACATATCAATATTGGTTTTCAAGTCACAATACATCCTTTCTTTATTGAAAATAATGAATACCACAGAATCGGACGTATGTTGAATTGAGAAGAACAAACAATTCTAAAGGACATTGCGCTTAAAAAACACTTGAACATGAACACTCATGTGCACTTGTTCCTTATAGGCAGAGTGGGAACAGACAAGACATTCACAACGAAAGCATTATTCCAAATGCTTATACAAATCTATGATTCAAACAATACCTCTGATCCTATGAAACCAAAGGGGCTAATAGTTGCATACACAGGAAACATTGCATATAATGCAGGTGGAACAATAGTCCACTCTACATTTTTGATGCCTTTTAACAAGTCACAATTTCTTCCCCTCAGCAAGGAAATGTTAGATACCTTGTCTAATATTTATGACGAACTACAACTTGTCTTCATAGATGAGGCATCTTTGATTGGAAGTAGCTTCTTGTATTACATTGACAACCGACTAATTAACATAAAACATGTGCACACATAATACTTTGGAAACATTGACATGATATTCTGCGGGGATCTTTACCAGGCACAACCCATCCAATATTCTTTGATGTTTGAACAACCTACGGTCAACATGAAAATAGTGACACATGACTTCTGGAAAGACAATATAAAATGATTTGAATTACATACTAAAATGCGCTAGACAGATGAAACATTTATTGCAATTTTGAATAGAATGCGGACAAACAACCAAACAAATGATGACTTAACATGTATATCAATTCAAGGTGCATGTGACCTGCACCAACAGACCCAACCTTCCCTTACCTATTCTACACGAATAGGGATGTTTCAATGCATAACATGTACATCCTATCGCTCATGCTTGGCGATGATATCATTGTTACACATCAAAATTACTCACTTTGATAGTGTCGCAAGTGTCGTCATTACAAAGGTTGCAAGTGTCGCATTTTGCTCACAAGGTCGCAAGTGTCATATGTTGCTCACAAGTGTTGTAATAACATCAAGAAAGCATGCTTCCATGATGCCTATGTCGTGCCTATAATGACATGAGAAAGACACTTGAAACACCTCAAACATCTGATTTGGAAGAGGAGAAATGAGTCAACAAGCTTGCAAAACTTTTGCCATATGAAAGCACCTCAAAAACTGAGTTTTGGAGAGGAGCGCTCCCCCTTA
>ML779800.1:636101-667836 GCA_009831015.1 Picea engelmannii
ATTCGAATCCAACTGCCTTCCAAGAATGAAAAGATGCTTCCCCCATTCATCTCAACAGTTTAACAACCGCCCAGAATAGGTAGCGCTCCCTCAAAAGGGCTATCAGAGCGTTGTAGCGCTCCCTGGTAGGATTTAGGGGGCGCCAACACTCTCAAAATATATAACGCTCCCTCAAAAGGGCCTGGGAGCGTTATAACGCTCCCTGACAGTGTATGGGGGAGCGCCGGCGCTCCGAGATAGTGTAAGGGGGAGCGCTCCTCTCCAAAACTCAGTTTTTGAGGTGCTTTCATATGGCAAAAGTTTTGCAAGCTTGTTGACTCATTTCTCCTCTTCCAAATCAGATGTTTGAGGTGTTTCAAGTGTCTTTCTCATGTCATTATAGTCACGACATAGGCATCATGGAAGCATGCTTTCTTGATGTTTTTACAACACTTGTGAGCAACATATGACACTTGCGACCTTGTGAGCAAAATGCGACACTTGCAACCTTTGTAATGACGACAATTGCGACACTATCAAAGTGAGTAATTTTGATGTGTAACAATCATCATCAATTCAATTGACCTCGAAGAAGACAACCATGGAAATGTGCCACGTCATGAAAATACAACCACTTTGCCTTTGCAACTTGTCTTGAAATTAGACATGTTGGTTGAAATATATGCCTGCAACTATGATTCATTGGATGGCTTGGTCAATGGTGTAGATGGAATACTCAAAGGCTATACCAAAACAAAAAAACTTGATGTCCTCTGAATTAAGTTCCATGAACCACATATAGGCCACTGACAAGCAAATAAGTTGGCTTATCTATATAATTCAAACACTACAAGAGATTGGACACCCATCTTGCGAATATCAAAACCAGTATCAACATCGACAAAGACAGGTCGATTGAAGATTCGAAAATAGTTTCCAATTAAACTTGCATGTGCACGTACAGTCCACAGATTGCAAGGACTAACACTTGATAGTGTTTCATTTGACCCTGCTAGAATTCAAATACATGGACTTGTATACAGAACTTTGTCCTGTGTCAGAAGTATAGACTCCTTTTATTTACTAAGTCCCCTTACAAAAGATAACTTCAAATTCAAACACAAAGTTGATATTGATATGCAACACCTTAGGACTACCACAAAGTGGTATCTACAGTATGATTACCAATCCATACAAACAAACTCATCTGTATCAATTCTCTCACTTAACACGTGCATCCTACATGCACACATGGATGATATACTCAATGACTATGATACAATGCAATACAATATTCTATGCTTGCAAGAAACATACATGACATTATGCATGCAACACAAGCAATTTCCAAATCACAATTTCATATCGAGTTACATTACATATGGGGTGATGATATTAGTGAAAAAACATGTAACGATTTTGGAGCATATACATTTCGAAGAAAACAATGTTGAGATGGTGCTTGTAAAAGTATTTCTCCATGAATCAGAAATTGCAATACTGAATATCTATGTTGCTCCACATGAAACATTCTCCAACATACTAAATGTTCTTTCCAATGCATTAGACCATTTGCATTTGAATGAAACCATTTTCACTGTAGGAGACTTCAATATTGACATGCTACAAAATAATGCCAGAACAAAAGAATTGGAAAACTACATGTGCAAATACAATCTCCGCTTTCTTTTGAACAACATAAACCATGTACAAAACACACTTATTGACCATGTATGGTCGAATGTGTCCATTTCTCAATACATCGTCTTTATCTTAGACACATACTGGTCTGATCATGATACAATTGGTATTGCACTTAAATTATGATATATACATCAAACATATTGCAAAATCATATTTCTATGTTTCAAAGCATATATGTCTAGCTTGTTGCAAAAAGCCAAGTTATTCAACTTCTTAGTTTTCCCTGGTTTGTACAGATACTAGTCTGATCACGATACAATTGGTATTGCACTTGAATTATGAGATATACATCAAACATATTGCAAAATCATGTTTCTATGTTTCAAAGCATATATGTCTAGCTTGTTGCAGAACACCAAGTTATCCAACTTCTTAGTTTTCCCTGGTTTGTAATTGATTTTGGACACAAAAAATTTTTGCACAAATTTTTATATATACAAAAACATGGATGAACAAAAAAAAAACAACATACATTCTTCTAACACTATCTTTTACTATATTCCTTTTATTCTATTTTATTTACTCTATGTACATATTCCTTGTTTTTTCCTTACATGTCAACTTATGTTCATGTCCATTTTGTTTTGTACTTTTTTTCATTGAAACAAACAGGAAAACTGGACAAGGCAAAGAACTCTTAACCAAAATGTAGAAGAATCCATGAAAATGTGCATACTTCTACCCGTATTCCATATCTAATTGTTTTTCATTTACTTTGTCTATACTTGTTCCATTGATTTGCATTCTATTTTTTTTTTTCCTTTGATACTCCATATCTTCCTGTACATTAACTTATCTTCATGTCAATTGTATTTTCTGTGCCGCTATCTTGAAATAAATAAATTTGTACTCCATATTTTTTTCATGTGTTCCTACATATCAACTTGCTTTCATGCCCATTGTATTCTTTGTATTGCTACATTGAAACAAGAACACAGTAATTGAACACAAGGATGGAGCCTTATGTGCCACATCTGAGAAAGTTGGAGTACAATCTTGCAAAAGGTATGACTGCAGTTGTGCCGCAACAAATACAATGTGTATCCATGATGCACATCCATAACACGTATGAAAAATATACACATGTTCATAGCCATTATCTCAAAAGTGACATGGACATGGGAAGTGAACCATCACAAACATCAACACATCGACAATGCCAAAGGTAAGGATTCATAGATTACGCTCTTGCTATGTTTACAAAAAAAATATCAGCAGTTATTTATTCTGCTATGCCATGGTAAAAATGTTTATGTTCTTTACACCACATGTTTTTTTAGGTCAAAATAACTATCGACAAGTAGAAGTGAAACCTCCATCATAATACAAGGTCCAAAGACTAAGAGGTATGATTACAAAAACTCTGATTTGCATATGTTGACCAATTTGTGCATATATTGGAGCTTGTCATATTTTAGAATATGCTTGCATGTAATAATGCCAGGTCATGTATTTTGTCTATTTATTGTTGACATAGATATAAAAATCATCTCTTTTAACTTTAACTAGGTTTTGTTCAGCTCCAGCTATATTCCATGTTGAGAATGTTTTTCCCATAGTTGATGTGTTTCTATCGCTTGTTGTGTCAGACATACAATTCTTTTCTCCCTTTCTTTTTCCTCTTCTATACTTACTCGTTTTCCCTTTTCTTCTTCCCCTCTATTATTCGTTTATGATACTATACTTAGTCCCATGTCTATGCTCACAGGTTCCCGGGATGACAGAGTGAGAAATTCTATGTCCCTTTATATCTTTACATCACGAGTCTGAACGACCGTCGTTTTTTTTCATACTTAGCCAATTTTATGGTTGCGGGTTCCTGCGTAGGCGCCATCGAACTCTCATGCCCTGTGTTCATGGCATACATATTGCACCTAAAACTTTGGAGATCTACAATTCAACCTCGGAATTGAACCCCCAAGGTTCACTCTACCTACAATGACTTCTTCTGAATGCTTGCATATAAATGTGCCAAGTCATATATTTTGTCTATTGCTTGTTGAGATAGATATAAACAACATCTCTTTTATCTTGAACCAGGGTCTGTTGAGCTCCAACTATATTCCATGGCTGAAAATGTTTTTCCCATAGTTGATGTGTTTCTATAGCTTGATAATTATCAGACTAAGTGTTGTTGTGTGATGCATACAGTTCTTTTCTCACTTTATTTTTCCTATTCTATACTTTCCCGTTCTTCCCTTTTCTTCTTTCCCTGTATTATTCGTTTATGGTTCTATACTTAGTCGCATATTTATGCTCGCTGGTTCACAGGGTGGCGGAGTTAGAAATTCTATATCCTTCTATATCTTCACATCAAGCATCTGACTAAACTCCGTTCGTTTCCATACTTAGCCAATTTTATGGCTGCGGGTTCCCGCGTAGGCACTATCGAACTCCCATGCCCCGTGTTTGGGTATACATCTTGCACCCAAAACTTTGGTTATCTACAATTCGACCCCAAAATCCTTGAACTCGCAAGCCTCACTTTGCCTACAATAACTCCATCTGACCGCCCCACCTTTCCATACTTAAGACCAAGTGTTGTTGTGTGACGCATAAATTTCTTTACTCCCTTTGTTTTTCCTCTACTATACTTGTTGGTTTTTCCCTTTTCTTCTTCCCCTCTATTATTTGTTTCTGCTTCTATACCTAGTCGCATGTCTATGCTCAGAGGTTCTCGGGTTTATGAACTCATAAATTATATATCCATCTATATCTTCACATCACGAGTCCGAACGACCGTTGTTAGTTTCTATACTTAGCCAATTTTATGCCCGCCGGTTCTCAGCTAGGCCCTATGGAACTCTCATGCCCTGAAATATCATGTCCCATAGTTGATGTGTTTCTATCGCCTAATAATTATCAGAAAAGGTGTTCTTGTGTCAAGCATAAAGTTCTTTTCTCCCTTTCTTTTTCCTCTTCTATACTTAGTTGCATTTCTATGCTCGCAAGTTCTTGGGTGGCAAAATCACAAATTCTATATCCATCTATATCTTGACATCACGAGTCCGACCGACAGCCTTTCGTTTCCTTACTTATCCAATTTTATGGCCGCGGGTTCCTAGGTAGGCATTATCAAACTCTCATGCCCCGTGTTCAGAGTATACATCTTTCACCCAAAACTTGGGTGATCTACAATTCGACCATGGACTACACAAATTCGCAAGCCTGGCTCTACCTACGATGACTCCATCTGACCGCCTCACCTTTCCATACTTAGTCATTTCTTCAAAGTTTCGCGGGTTCACGGACTCCCAGGTTCAAAAAAGTATCAAATAATTTTTCACTCCCCTCCATCCCCGCCACCTTCGCCCCTTCCCAATGCACATTAATTATGCTTTTACTAGTGACAGGTCACCACAAATGTTCGAAAAGATTGGCATTAACAAGAGGAAAGCTCGAGGACATCTCCCATTAAAATGCATTAATGGGAGAATATTATGGAATCTGATTAGTTTCTTTCTGTCAATCTTGAATTCGCAAAAAAATGTTGGTTATTTTGTTTTTTTTAAGGCATCATCATAGAAATAATGCAATATTGTGCTAGCCCTCTGTCATCTACAAAGGTGTTGACATGTTGCCCCTCTTTAGTACTGTGCATATATTACAGGTTCACATATTTGAGAGTATTCTTGCATATGAAAATGTTGATCCACCCTTCGAATTTGAACATAGTTTGAATTTGGTCCACAAAGAATACTAATAAAATAAAATAATATGAAAAATGTTTAAGTAAATATAAACAAATTATCTTCTAACTTGAACCTGATTTTGTCGAGATCCAGGTATATTACATAGCTAACAATGTTTTACCCATAGTTAATGTTTCTACCCACCGGTTCCCAGATTCATGCTATCCAACTCTCATGCCACTGTTTCTTCATATACATCTGGCATCGAAAACTTTCATTATCTACAATTCAACCCCAGACTCCTAGAACAATCAAGCTTCACTCTACCTACGATGAGTTTGTCTGCATCTGTCTGAGTGCCCCACCTTTTCATACTTTCTCGATTTCCCTACCATATTCACATACTTTCCCAATGCAAATTGATTACGCTTTTATTAGCTTTGGAAATATTGGCATTAATGAGAGAAAATATGGACGACATCTCCCATTAAAATGCATTAAACAAAGATTTATGGGAGATTATATTACCATCCTCTAGTGTTCATTCTAAATACTATCACACAATTAATGCCATATGTAGCAATATAAACAAATCTTCATAAAAACATTAGTTTTTCTCACAGGCACCCCACGTGCACCCCAGTCGCCTAAAGTAAGCCATATTTGGATCCATCAACTAAACCTCCCTATTATCAAATTGCCAGAGGTCAATATTATGGAATTTGATTTTTATTTTTTTGTGTGTGTGTGGATCTTGAGCTCAGAAAAATTGTTATTTACTTTAAATTTTGGAAGGCATTGTACCCCACCTTTCCATACTTAGTCGATTCTTCAGCTCCTATTGTCATAGATTCGCGGGTTCCCAGGCTTCCACGTCCACAAAAGTTTCGAAGAAATTTTCTCTCTTGTCCATCCCCGCCACCTTCACACGCTTGCCAAAGCACATTAATTATGCCTTTATTAGTGAAAACTCACCATACACATCGAAAAGATTGGCATTAAAAGGAAAAAAGGTCGAGGACATCTCCCATTAAAACACATTGAACCAAGATTTACCGGAGATTATATTATGATGTTGCAGCGTTCATTTTAAATACTATGAGGAGAAAATGAACGTTCTCATCACCTTATGGCTTCAGTTCGACAACATTTCTATGGAGATATCATGAATATGTTCGGGCGCAAGGACCAGATTTTTTAGTGGTCCAGAGCTTATGACTATTACTCGTCCCCTTCTGCCCAGAAGAAAGTTATCTCGACATCTGGAATTGCAGGAGTGGATTGTGTCCCCGGATTTTTTTACTTTAAGGAGTTGGTCACGTGTTGTGCTGAGAACTATATTTCGAACCAACGGATTATCCAGTTGGGCAACCATTCCCAAGTCTCCCTATTGCCTCGAGTATTTTGAAAGATGTCAAGACTTCCCGACCCAATGCCTACTTTCAAGGGAAAGAATTGCAGACAGTTCTTAAAGAAGCATGATAATGAATTGGACCTCTTGTCGAAGTTCTTAGAGAACCTAGTGGCCCCTCCTTGGGACATGGCCATATTACAGGTTAGTGCATTTAAAAACCCTTTCCGGAAAATTGCATGGATTTTCATGAGGATAACAGGACAAGAAAGTGCAGCCAACATATCTTGGATGATTCTGTATATTTTATATTTTACGGTCAAGGAACAAGCCATCTTCCATTGGGGCAAGTTGATTTCCATTGAAATCTCTTCCCAGTTATTGCAATACACAAGGCAGAAGAAATTCTTTATGTCATCTTATTTAATTTTCATGGTGGCGAATTGTTGTCCATTCCTTGGACTATATATGTGTAAGAAGTTGGACTATGAATTTGACCTAGTAAAATTATCGTACCAGATATTATGGAAACACGATGCTTGCCAACATTTTTATAAAGTATTTAATGATTTTGTTTCAGTTTTTAAGAATTGATATTTTGAAATTATTTTCCCTGGTTGTTTGACCAGGTGACCAACTTCCTGGATAGGAAGGGCACACTAAAAGAAATGGAGAACTATAATTTTATAAGGATTTTTGGGTCTAAACAAAATCCTTGCTTCCTTCCATGTCACATATCCGATAAAATGTTTTTCGTCGGAATAGAAAGGCAGTACATCTACTGGTTTCATTTTTCCCATGAAAAAATAAAAAGTCAATTCATCTCTCTGCCTTGGAAAGTTGGGGATTTCATGGTAAGGAATATGAACAAGATTGATCGTTTCACAGATCACTTTAATAGTTCTTTCACTGACACTATCCTTAATGAACTCAGTGCCAATACCAATGATTCATACAAGCAAAACCAAAAAGACCCAGGTGAAAAAAGTGCCCAATCCTCGACCGCCACACCCAAGACCACAACATCTCAGAGCAGTACTCCAATGAACTACCCAAGTAATAAAGTTACACACAGTTCTTTAGGTGGAGGAGGACATAAGAACCCTCCCTCCGAAAAAATTGAAAGTTCTCACAAACTTCCCGCGAGCAAAAAATGGAAAACAATAGTCCAAGAACAGGAGGGACCGAGGGGAGAATTTGATATCCACGATCTCTCCCTCGAAGATATGGAACTAGAAATTGACATTGACAAAATTTTCCTTGACGATGACCAATGAGAGAGCACTACTCTGCAAAATCCTGGGATGGAAATAATTGGCATCGATACATTGGACGAAGAAGAGTATTTTTCATTTCAGAGCACTAATTTTTAGAGAGAATCCAAAAAATTGGTTATTGAAAAGAGAGATGTAAAGAATAAGAAAGGGAAATATCGTTCATAGATCAACCTATGCAACATGCGCCCTTCCTAGATCTCCCAGATACACCGAGCAATTGGAGATGCTCTAGACAACTCGATTAACATCCTTGAAACGAAAAATCTCATGTTAAAGGAGCGAATCAAAGAATTGGAGGCAACTCTAATGCCTCTTCCACTGTTTTCTACTCCTTTGTCAATGATCGGGCCCACCGCACATGCGGAAAAGTTAAAAGGATCAACAAGCCTTCTCACATTGGCCCAAGGCTATGTGGAAAAGAATATAAATAGAAGAATGGAATTAATAAAAGAAGCTTGGGAGATGTCAAAGAATATGGTCTCTTTTGGAACAAGAGCGCATGTTTTTCATGAGTATATGCAAGCAAATCTCAAGAACGAGCAAGGTTTCTACCTCATTGCAGTTTTACCATTTGGTGTTAAATTTACTGGTATGAAGGAATTCAAAAGTAGACAGGGGGATCTCCCTTCCCTGGATCAAATAGACCAACTAAACACATGCTGGAAAGAAAAGGTAAAAAACCTGAATGGTATCGTTCAAGCATGTAGCTAGGACATATCTAGAAGAGACAAACTATTCAAGAAGCTAACTGAGATAGATCTAGCTTCCAACATCAATGAAGTCCAAGACCTGAAATTGATATTGAATTTGTTGTTTTTAACCAAGCAAGCATTTGATGATCAAGTTCATATCTATAAAAGACTGTCATTTGAAAATTTCTATGGCATTCTTGAATATGGTGAAGATGACGTGAAAAATTGGCTAGTCAGTTATTCGATTAAAACCCAAGATATTCAAGAAGAATTGCACAACCTCTCTATTGATCTAAGGGACTTGGAAAGTGAATTCTTCAATATAAAAATCTGGCATGAAATCAGCGTGGTGCCCATGAGGAGCTACATTGAAGAATGGTTCAAAAAGGTTGTCAACCAAATTACCAATGAAGTCCAAAGCCGAGGAAAGCCATAAAATCACATCAGTGAGAAAACGACAAGGCATGGGACACCATCATAGTAAGTTGATACTGATCACATTCTTCTGTCTTCATCCATTTTCTCTAACAAAGATTTAACCGAGGACTAACAATTTTCTCTTTATTATTTCCAGGTCTTGTTGTTTTCCATTGCCGACTTTATTCTTTCTACAAAATTCATTCTTGTACATATTTTCTTTGTAGTCTGCGATAGTCCCAATCCCAGTCATTCTGGAAAATGCATTTTTATTTCACAGAATATGTACCGAACTATATATTATTTTACAAATTCCAAGACAACTATTTTGGGAAATATTCTCAAATGTATTTTGTGACCCGGTTTATCTGAATATAAATATTTGAGGTTGTTATATGGTGATATTCAATGTTTGGTGTTGTTGTTTGAAATTTTTATTTCTTCTTAAAATTAACTCATTGCAACTTCCTATATTTCAGAATATGCTTCCATATACAAAATGTTAAGTCATATACTTTTTTCTCTATTTCTTATGGGTTTGAGAAAAATTTGCAAGCCCAAAACACCCTTCAAATTTGAACATGGTTTACATTTGGACCACAAATAATCTATTAAGATACATTAATATGAATACATTTTAAATAAATATAAACCAAATCCCTTTAAACTTGAACCTGACTTTCTTGAGCTCTTGGATTGGCTATGGGTTGACCGGTTAGCAGACTGCCATATCCTCATCTCCATCTATATCTTCACATCATGAGCCCGAATGACCATTGTCCCTTTCAACACTTAGCCAATTATATCACCATGGCATCACAACTTAGAGCTATTGAATTCTTATTCCCCGTGTTTCGTGATATACATCTTGTACCCAACACTTCTGTGATATACATTTTGCACCCAACAATTCTGTGATACACATTTTTCACCCAACACTTCCGTCATTTACAATTCAACACCAGACTACTAGAACTCGGAAGCTTCACTATACCCGGGTTCACAAAACTTTCAAACCATTTATCGCTCTCTTCAATCCCCACCACATTCCTGCCCTCCTCAATGCACATTCATTATGCTTTTACTACTGACAACTCAACACACAGGTTCACTTATTGGAATTAATAAGAAAAAAATGCATTCAACAACGATTTACGAGAGTCCGACTGACCCCCGGGTTGGCGCTATTATAAATATTGCACCCAAAAATTTCGTTATCTACAATTCTGCCATATACATCTTGCACCCAATACTTTAGTGGTCTACAATTCCTCCACAAATTCGAACATGGTTTACATTTGGACCAAAAATAATCTATTAAGATACATTAATATGAATACATTTTAAATAAATATATACAAAATCTCTTTAAACTTGAACCTACCTTTTTTGAGCTCCTGGATTGGTCATGGGTTCTCGGGTTAGCTCATCTCCATCTATATCATCACATCATCAACTCGACCGACCACCATCCCTTTCAACATGTAGCCAATTATCTCACCACCGGGTCTCGACTTAGCATTATCGAATTCTTATGCCCCATGTTCCGTGATATACATCTTGCACACAACACTTCTGTGATATACATTTTGCACCCAACACTTCCGTGATTTACAATTCCACCCCGGAATCCTGGAACTTGTTGTTCACAAAAGTTTCAAACCATTTATCACTCTCTTCAATCCCCACCACATTCCTGCCCTTCCCAATGCACATTCATTATGCTTTTACTAGCAACAACTCATCACACAGGTTCTCTATTCAACTGCGATTTACGGTAGTCCTATCAACCATCGTTGCTTTTCAAACCTAGCCAATTTTATGGCTGTCGGTTCCTAGATTGGTGCAACTGAACTCTCATTCCCAGTGTTCTGTGATATACATCTTGCACCCTAAAATTATGTGATTTACAATTCGATACTTAGCCAACTTTATTGCGACAACATTCACTATACCCGAGTTCGCAAAAATTTCAACCGTTTATCACTCTCTTCAACTCCTGCCACATTCTCATCCTTCCTAATGCATATTCATTATGATTTTACCAGCGACAACTCAACAAAGAGGTTCACTTATTTCCATTAATAAGAAAAAAATGCATTCAACGATGATTTACGAGAGTCCAACCGACCCCTGGGTTGGTGCTATTATAAATCTTGCACCCAAAACTTTCGTCATCTACATTTCCACGATATACATCTTGCACCCAAAAATTTCATCATCTACAAATCTGTGATATACATCTTGCACCCAAAAATTCCGTGGTCTACAGTTCCTCCACAAATTGGAACATGGTTTACATTTGGACCACAAATAATCTATTAAGATACATTTATATAAATACATTTTAAATAAATATAGACAAAATATCTTTAAACTTGAACCTTACTTTCTCGAACTCCTACATTGGTCGTGGTTTCTTGGGTTAGCTGACTGCCAGATCCTCATCTCCATCTATATCGTCACATCATTAGCTCGATCGACTGTGGTTCCTTTCAACACTTAGCCAATTATCTCACTGCGGGGTCATGACTTAGTGCTATCGAATTATTAGGCCCCCTGTTCTGTGATATACATGTTGCACACAACACTTTTGTGATATACATTTTTCACGCAACACTTCCATCATTTACAATTCAACCCCAGGCTCCTGGAACACACAAGCTTCACTATACCCGGGTTCACAAAATTTTCAAACCATTTATCAGTCTCTTCAATCCTTGCCCTTCCCAATGCACATCCGTTATGATTTTACTAGAAACAACTCAACACATAGCTTCACTCATTGGCATTAATAAGAAAAAAAGGCATTCAATCGCGATTTACGGGAATCCAATTGACCATCGTTTCTTTTCATACCTAGCCAATTCTATGGCTGTCGGTTCCCAAGTTGCCTCAATCAAACTCTCATTCCTGTGTTTTGTGATATACATCTTGCACCCTAAACTTCCTTGATCTACAATTCCATACTTAGCCAACTTTATGGCCACAACCTTCACTATACCCGAGTTCACAAAAATTTCAAACCATTTATCGCTCTCTTCAACCCCCGCCACATTCCCCTCCTTCCCAATGCACATTCATTATGATTTTACTAGTGAAAACTTAGCACATCAGTTCTCTTATTGTCATTAATAAGAAAGAAACACATTCAACTGCGATTTACGGGAGTCCGACCGATCGTCGTTGCTTTTCATACCTAGCCAATTCTATGGTCGTTGGTTCCTAGGTTGGCGTAACCGAACTTTGTTGGAGTTACTTCACGCACACCTAGGATTTATTTTTCCTAAGGTTTTTCCTTGTTTATTAGTCATTATTCAGTCTCCTATATTTTAGGAAGAATATTCCACCTGGAGAATATTCTCTTTAGTTGACACTTCAGTTTGACTAGTTGAGTTGAGTCTAGATGTTGCATTGGTTTTGTCACCATGCAACATTGATATCATCACCGTGCTAATGTGCATTTGCCTTGGTTTCATCACCATATTGGCACATTACCCTTGATTCCTTGATCTACTTCTCACTACACTCTGTTTCAGTCACTTAACTGAAGAATGATTGACTAGTTAACTCAGCTAGGTGGCAGTTCACTCCCGTAACTGCCTGAGAGAATAGACTAGGTGGCAGTTTACTCCCGTAACTGATTGTGTGTGTCCATATCACTCTAGACCACCACTATGGCTCATTATTTACTCATGTATCCTATATCTATTGTAAATTATTCACACTTTGAGTGTGGAATATGGTTAATGAGAATTCTTCCATTCTTTCTCTCTTGCTTCTTCTTTCTCAATTTCTCTCTGCAAATGTGCGTGGTATTTTCTATATAGATATATTATGTGCAGGTTCAACACATTTACATGGTATCTGAGCCAACATACTGCTAAGCAAAAGCTACACTAAATTATTTTTGCAGGTACTGAAGATTGAAGAACACAGAAAGATGGAATCTATGTTTTACTCGCCAACAATACTTCTAACTCCTCACAACTATTTGGATTGGAAGCCAAAAATTATGCTTCATATTAGATGAAGAGGCTTGTACCAAATAACTATGGAAATGGAAGTCGATCCTGATTCCTCCGATGAGAAAAACAATGTTCTTAATAGACAAGATATGGCCATAGGATTGATCCTCTGGTTTATTTCTCCTGAAATTCTCCATCAAGTATATGATGACTCACAAGAATCAACTCCAAATGAATTATGGACCATATTGGAGGTTCTATTTGGGAATAAAGAAGATTGTGAATATTTCATGGAGGAGGTTGAGTAGATAGAGCCAAAAGAGAAGCCATCAGAAGATTAAGCCTCTTATTATGAAGAGTCTTCTACAAAAGTATTTGCACAAATTTGTATTCCATTAATTGAAGATGATGTCTACTCCATTTCAGATTTTTTTTCTGAAATTCATGTAGAATATATATGGCATCCATCTCAAGAGTCACATGCAGACACTTTTCCATGCACAATGCATGCATCTCAGGAGACAAAAAGGGAGTTGTGCAAATCAGACTCAATTATGATATTTTCTGAGAAAAATTTGCAGAAAAAAATTGGATATTTGAATTCCTCTCAAAAAAATATCCAATTTCAAAAACAAATCATCTGAAACAGATTCTGGGAAGTGAAGTTATGATCATTTTAAGATCAACAAAATTTCAACATTTTTCCGGAAACGACTGCACGGTTTTCAAAGTTTCATCCAAAATTTATTTGGATATTATTCATTACAAGAAGAGAAAGTGGATATGTGTGGACATATCAATGGTGCATCTACTTAATCAGATCCGTGCAGGCATCTACATCTTGAACAAAATATTCAATGAGAAAAACCTTTCACAGTTGCAAGGTCTTCTTGGAGTGAAGGACAAGGTTGCTTAGCAACTACTTTTTGTTCCTTCTCATTTTATTTTTTTATGCATTGTAATTTGAGGGGGGTGTTTTCCCATGAGGTTTTCCCTCTTTCCTCATTTAGTTCAATGTATCTTTTATATTTGGGTTCCTAACATGGCCTTGTTGCTAGGACCCATTCTTTATTTTCACCATAGTGATGTTCAGAGGGGGTGTTGGAGTTACTTCACACACACCTAGGATTTATTTTTCCTAAGGTTTTTCCTTTTTTAATAGTCATTATTTAGTCTCCTATATTCTAGGAAGAATATTCCACTTGGAAAATATTCTCTTCAATTGACACTTCAATTTGACTAGTTGAGTTGAGTCTAGATGTAGCATTGGTTTTGTCACCATGTAACATTGAGATCATCACCATGCCAATGCACACTTTCCTTGGTTTCATCACCATATTGGCACATTACCCTTGATTCCTTGATCTAATCCTCACTACACTTTGTTTCAGTTAGTTAACTCAAGACTGATTGACTAGTTAACTCAGTTAGGTGGCAGTTCACTCCCGTAACTACCTGAGAGAATAGACTAGGTGGCATTTTACTCCCGTAACTGCTGGTGTGTGTCCATATCACTCTAGACCACCACTATGGCTCATTACTTACTCATGCATCCTATATCTATTTTAAATTATTCACTCTTTGAGTGTGGAATACAGTTAATGAGAATTCTTCCATTCTTTCTCTCTTGCTTCTTCTTTCTCAATTTCTCTTTGCAAATGTGTGTGGTATTTTCTAGCTAGATCTATTCTGTGAAGGTTCAACACATTTACAAACTTTCATTCCCCATGTTCCGTGATATACATCTTGCACCCAAAACTTCGGTGATCTACAATTCCATAGTTAGCCAACTTTATAGCCATCGATTCCTGAGTTGGCGCTATTATAAATATTGCACCGAAAACATCCGCCATCTACAATTTCGTGATGTACATCTTACACCGAAAACTTTCGTGCTCTACAATTTCTCCAACTCACAAGCTTCACTCTACCCGGCTTCACAAATATTTCAAATCATTTATCACTGCCTTCCATCCCCGCTACCTTCGCACCCTTTCCCAATGCACATTGATTATGCTTTTACTAGTGACAACTCAACACACATGCTCGAAAATTTTTAGCACTAGTAAGCGAAAACCTCGAGGACATCTCCCATTAACACGCATTAAACCACGATTTAGGGGAGCCTGAAGGACCACCCTTCCTTTCCATACTTACCCAATTTTATGGCCCCGCGTTCTCGACTTGGCACTATCAAACTCTCATTCCTGTGTTTCGTCATATACATCTTGCACCCAAAAATTCTCTGCTCTACAATTCCACTCCACACTCGAACTCACAAGCTTCACTCTACCCCGATTCACAAAAAGTTTCAAATCATTTATAGCTCCCTTCCATACCTGCCACCTTCGCGCCCTTCCCAATGCAAATTAATTATGGTTTTCTTAGTGACAACTCACCACACAAGTTTGAAAGGATTGGCAATGCACATTAATTACTAAATTACTATTCAATGTAATTTCAATATACCTTTTAATATTTACAATTTTCTTTATCATTTCATTTCTAAAAAACAATTGAACATAACTTTTTATTATTTTTTAAACATCTATTATAGTTACCGTTTAATTGCCATACTGTTAATTTCTGTTTTTTTAACAATATTCCTCGACTCTCTCCATTTTCCAAAAATCATCACCATGAAAAATTATAAGCTGCCAACTATCATCTCCATAACCAAATCTACTTGGCAGGGACTACGTTACCATGCAACACTTGTTATTTGTAAGAGTGAATAATTAGTTTTTATTACTTCCCCTTTGTTTTAAATCTGATTATTATTAGTGGTGGTCAATAATAATGATAATGACGATGGCTATTATTCGTTAAAATGAAGTTTATGGAATAAATAAAGTCTCATGTTTATATCTAATTAATAAATATGATGATGATTATGGTTTTTTAACTTTAATCAAGTTTATACAAAATAAGGAAATCAATTAAATATATTTTAAATTATTATTTATATATTTAAACAAGGTGGAAATGAAAATATAAAACTTATTATGGTTTCATGAGCCATGAAACCTTAAAAAAAATAATTTATAAAATTGGTGTTTAACGGTTTATAATATTATTAAAGATAATTCATGTTAAAAGAAATGAGATTTATCTTTAGCCTCTTTTTTATTATAAATTTTATTAATTCCCTCATTACAAGGTGTTTTTGGGTAATCTAATACCCAATTTCAATATGGAGGTCATAAACATTGAGCACAATTTTAACAATATCTATTTTCTTTTTAAAATTCATAATGTTGGAAATAAATCGAGTTTGATAAAACCTCTGTACTATTTGAGGGTGAGTGCAAGAAGTTTGTGGTGCGCGTTATTAGGAACATGCACACGTTCCTATACCTATAGGTTTGGATATGGCTGAACCTGTGGTAAAAATATTTAAAGGGATCAAATGTGATTTGTGCCCTTAATGTGCACAAACCGCGCTCGCCCTTCTCTCATTGGGAAAATATAGTGGAGATAGAAAGGAGGAAGAAAGGGATGAGGGGACCACCATGTCCAGGTATGTTACATTTTTCTTAATTTTAATCCAATTTAGCCATTCCAATTTAGTATTTTTCTCCCAATAATCTATTTTTTTTTTAAATGTAATTTTTTATTTTAAACAAAAAAGGAACCTAATTTACATGCCATGGCTTTAAATTGCATCATATATAATATGATCGAACCCCAAGACAATTTAAATTTCTCAAAAGAAAACCAAGAAGATCAAAACCCCAACCCACCACCACCACACAATGTAAACACTGAAATTGATGAGGGTTTAGTTATGTTACGAACCCTTGAGGAACAATTAAGGGAGACTAGAGAGCCTAGTAGAGTCTCCTTGGCCACTTCTTTGGACATCATTGTGCAGTCCTTTGCAAATTCCCAAGGGAAACTGACATTTATTTATGATTATAGGGCACGAATGTATGAGTACTATAGAACTGGGCATTTCAAAACAACAAATATTGTCTATTTTTAGGGATAGAAATTGACAAGAACTACCATTGACCAGGAAACACATCTCCATTGACTCGTGCATCCATCCCTAGATTAGTCAAAAATGGATGGATAGGTGGTACATGGTTTTTGATAAACCTCCATGTAATAACAAGGAGATGCCCTTATATTTTTTGAGGAAATTACGAACTGAGTTTATTATGGGTAAGCATGTCAACTACTTTGACATTGGTGACTTCCATGGGGTGGGTCGAGAGTCTGCATAGGACCGAGAGCATGCCAGGCATGACCTCGAGTTAGTTCCATGTCCCCCCAGGAAAAGGACTGACCTCCCTACCCAACATCCTCTTGTTGCAGAGAACTTTCAACATGTACAACTAGTCATCTCCTCGTTGAAATGTAGCCTAGTGCAACACAGTGGCTTTGTTGCACTATCTCGGCAGGAGGTGCCTGTCAGTGACATTGATAGAGGAGTTGGAGCATCAACATGCAGAGGAGAGTACAGTGAGGAGAGGGAACATGGACATAGAAGTTTTCCATGTGAACCTCATATATACTTTATTTGAAGACATACATGCTATGGGCCTATAGAGACTAGTGGAAAACATAACTTCATGGAGGAGGTTAGTATCTTAACCCTCTCTATGTTCTTCATCCTTATATGTTTATTTTGTATTTTGTGTATTTATATAAATATTTTATTGTATGTTTTTTTGTAGTTTTTTTGTCCCAACAGTAGACCCTCTACGCCTATGGATGCATTAGTGCCTAGCCCCACCATTGATGCAACAAAAGACACAACATGTTCATTGGGTGCATCGTACATATAAGTATGTATCACATTTGATAAATTCAACATAGTCCTTTCTTTATTTTATGACATCCTCAATTTTTTTATATGTTCTCTTGTTTCTATAGGATTTGGCAGCAGACGATGACGAGGATTGTCCATCTAGGATGGACAAGTCACCAGTGTCATAGGTATCATGTGTAAAGTTAAATATCGTATAATTCTCAAATTATTTGTGTTTATGTTTTTGAATTTTTCTATTTGGTATTGATAGTTCAATTTTATTCATATGTATGAAGGTCGTTGATATATTTGCTAGGTATAGTAGTATTGCACCCCATGGGCACCTGGGTGTTGATTTTGGGTTTCCTTTTTCTAGGCCTAGGGTGTTGGAATCACTTGTACATCTTCTAAGAGTCCATCACAACCCACCTGTCTTTCACCCACCCCCACCACCACTTTCGGCCCCATCAACAAAGATTTCCACAATAGAGGTTGTCTCAAAGTAGGTTGTACAACCTAGTGCTCCATCTGCCAATGAATCTCCATCAATGCCTTAGATATTCATGGTGAGATAATATATTGATGATTAAAAAAAAATCATGAATTTGTTTTTATGCATATTTGATTAATTTTCTTGACTTGATCCTTGTAAGTGATGCAGGGTGGCATTGCAGAGAGATTGGGGTCACACAGGAGGGTAAAACCCTCATGATTGACAATTTCATATGCAGTGAGTTGTCTTAGGTTAAATTACAAAGTATCAATTTGTATGTCTATCAATTCATTGATGAAAAAAACTTATAACATTGTTTATTCTTTATGTAGTCTCTAGAGCGTCGAAGCATGCCCACGCCTAGAATTTCTCGAGGTGAATCCTTGAGAAAGAGAAGAAATGTATATTTACAGGATGCTCTTGAGGCTGGTGAGGGTGGAAATGGCCAATGATTGGCCAACTACTGCCATTTTGTAGTTAGACCACAATATAGATGTTTTTTATGTTAGGGCACTTGTTGTCGCTTTGTATATTGGGCACGAGTTGGCATTTTGTAAAAAATGTATAATTTAGATGATATTGAGTATATATATATATATATATATATTGTTGGAAGCAAGTCAAATCAGAAATAAAGGCTATTTTGGGAAGAAAGGCATGCAAGAGGAAAGAGAAAGATGGAAGTAAAAGCTGCATGTGCACATGCATGGAAGACCTAACGATGTTAGGGTTAGGGTTTTTTGTAATACATTGTAATGGTTCGTTAGACGAAAATATAAATAAGTAGTACTTAGGAGAGATAGGAGGATTGAGGGAAGAGAGAGGAAGGGTACTGTAAGAATTGCATGAATCATTAAGTTGGTGAGAAAAGGAAGGAGTGAGTGACTCGATCCCGAGGGTTAGATCACAGAATGAGGAGACTGGTGTGATCTATTCATCCTCGCAGGGATTGAGGAGTCGGTGTGAAAGAGGGAGAACTAAGATTGTAAACACGCGCAACGTGATATCTTTCTAAACCATAATAAAATCATGAGAGCCAGATATTTGTGGACGTAGCCCAAGAGGGGGTGAACCATGGTAACACTGTGTTGTGGGATTGAATGAATGTACCTTTGTGTCTGATTAGTTGATGTATGTTGAATGAATGAAGTAATTAAGTATATATGGTATTTTACATGCATGCGTAGAATAAATGTTATAACAGGATGTTAAATGAAATAAATAAAGGTTTCGACGTACAAGCACAGATCTCTCTCAATCTCAGGTTGCAAACACCTTAGTATTGTAGCCACCCATAGAGCTATCTCGGGTGAGACTGCGCAGTGCACTCCGTGTACTGCGTTGCCTTCTGGGTGACCATAGGGGTCGATAGTCTTTAAGGGATTTTTTTGGGAAGCTTCTTGGTTATGAATTGAGGTCAATATGTAATGGTAAATGGATCAAAGGGAATAGAAAACCAACAAATGGTTTGGTTGCCGGCTGATTGGAAGGAAACGAGATTGAGCACATGAGATCTGCAGAAGACGTGTCAAAAGAAGATCAGATTGGACGATAAGAAGGTGAAAGAATTCAAAGCTAAAAGGGGATTTCGAGACCGTGGAATCCCCCAAAGGTAGAGATAGAGAATTGGCTTAAGACAAAGGAGCTAGAGTTTGTGCAGAAAGATAATAGAAACCCAAAGTTAACACTGCGCAAGTATCTGGACAAGTACGTATTAGTCGACTTGCATGAAGTATTTTTCTGTGGTTTCCCACACATATTGCAAGAGTGGATCAAAATATTGAAAGAAATCCATCCGACTAATTAGAGCAGATAGATAGAGTGGAATCCCAAAGAGATCGTTCAGTTACAATGCATTGATAATAAATTCATGCGCACAATAGATTTTTGGTTAGACAACATTATTGTCGGATTTATCACAGAGTTTGCAGTAGATACAACAAATTCATACAACACAGTTGAACAAGAATTATTGAAGGGACCTCAAGTCAGGTATCTTAGATCATTATATACTTCCATTAAGATATTTCTATATAACAAGGGTATAATGACAATGGAGTCAGACAACTAGAATTCCCTGTGTGCATGGGGAAAGGGGGGAAACACTGACATGAAAACGATAAATTGAAGGAGAAGGGGATAAAGGAAAGAATTAGGAGGCATTGGAACCAATTATGATGGACGATGACCAAATCAAGAAGTTCATGATGACAACTGGAAGGACACACAGTGGAGTACCCTACCAATACAAGGTGAACACCAAGAAGAGAGTCGTAGCCGCGAGGGAAGGTTGGGAAAGTGATGAAGAGTAGGTAGAGGATCTTCGGGCTATGGAATAGATTAAGGAAATAATGCACGTGACATATGAGAGGAAGATGAGAGGTCCAATAGAAGGAATAGAAGGTATAAATCCTATCCATGTTAATGTCAGTGTGGAACCCATAAAACCATGTGTGACTAACACACCAATACGAACACCCATTTAGACAACCAAATTTCGAGAGAAGGAAGACAACAGGAAGTACATCTACATAGGGAACAACAACTAGGGGAGCCAATTCAGTAAGCAATAGTCAAATATATACACTACATGGAGGAAGTAGTTCAACATTTAAGATGGTGAGACATGACCCAACCATTAGGTTACCAGAATTCAAAGGAGAAGCTTTGGAGGACCCAAAGAAGCACTTGTTCATCTGTGAAAATATTTGGGAAGTGAAACAGATCACAAACGAGGACACTAAACTTGCACAGTTAGATATCACATTAACATATCACGCACTAGATTTGTATATGAGTTTAGCCACAAATAACTTGTCAAGGAAAACCAGAACGATTGGAGATATCAAGAAGTTGTTGATAAATGAGTTTCATAAGCCAAGTTCAGAGGACCAATACATGAACGAGATGATAGAGATTAGACAGAAAATAGGAGAATCTGTATGGGAGATTGACCAGAGATTCAAATGATTGAAAGGAAAGTTGAAATATGTCATGACATATATGCAACATAGGCACTTGTTAGTCAACTCACTATTACCACACTTGAAATAGCCACTGCGACAATGGAAGTTTCAGACACAGGTAGAGGCTCTGCAGGCAACCCTACAACTGGAAGAAAACCAATATTAGAAGATAGATCCAACCATTGAAGAGATGAAGGAGAATCTGAAGAACTTAATGTTCTAGTTGAACCAAAAAAAAGTAAGGACAAAAGAGAAGTCGTTTGGTGTACCACATGTAGGAAAAAAGGACACCATAAGAATGAATGTCCAACATTCGCGTAGTACATGGCAGTAGGAATGCCAAATTTGTTATCAACAGGAGGACTATGGTGTGAAATATGTAAGAAACAGGGCCACAATCCATATCACTGCCGAATGATGCAGAAGTACCGGACAGTCCCAAAGAGCTCATATTGCAACTTTTGCAAGTCAGTAGGCCATGATGACAAAGACTGTAGAACCATGGAGTTGATGAGAGAGAGGAAATCATGTGCATATCGGGTGTAGGAATAAATGACCGGGCAAGCCGCACCTTATTTTAACCAAGTACCAGCCCCATCAACACTGCGCAACAACAATATAATACTGGGCACCAACCATATAACACAGCGCAACCACAGTACAATACCACGCAACCACACTACAATACTGCGCAGTATAACCAGGCACCTCAATATAATGCGCCGCGAGGGAATCGAGCTGGCTACAAAGGCAGAGGAAGAGAAAGAGGAGGTTTGGAAGAGGTAGAGGACCAGTGGTATGTCACAATTGTCAACAACTAGGACACTATGCAAGAGAATGTCCACTTCCACCAATGACCTGTATGTATTTTCGTGACACAGAAGAGTGTCCTACACTATTAGGGAAGATCAAGGAAAAGATGAATCAGAACAATCGAAATGTTCAGTGGATTTCAGCAGAAGCGAGGAATGAAGGAAGAAACATCAACATAGTTACATGCGGAGGAGCTAAAACAAGAAACAACGCAGTATGACAAGAGCCAATACAACACCAATGGGTAAAGAAGAATGTTGAACCAAGGAAGCAGTTTGATGCGTAGAACGAGGATGAGATATTTAAGCAAGTGAGATAAGAATTTATGAAGCCAGACATTGTGTCAACCTCAATCATACAACATAGTAAGGAAGTACCAGAGTACAAAATGCCTCCATCGTTGGATCACACCAAAGAAATGCAACCCCTGGGACAAGTAAGTATGATCAAAATATTTTTGGAATCATGTTTAAAATTACTAAATGATCCATCCTCTCTCAAAATATTACAAAATATTCTAGAAAGATGTAAGGTAGAAATAGAAGGAAAGATAGAACAGAAAATAGTCAATCGCCTACATACAAGGAGGAGAACAAGTAGGGAGTTCAGACTGAATGCTAACATTGGATATTTCAACATGGGAGATATCATACTTGATTTAGGATCCAAAGTCAATGTATTACCCAAGAAGACATGGCAATGTATGGGAGAGCCCACATTAGGATATTCGTCGGTTTAGCTGAAACTAGGAAATCAACACAGATTTCTACCAATTGGAAGACTAAAAGGAGTGACAATAGACCTGGATGGAGTGTGCACTAACACTGACTACGAAGTAATAGAGATAGTGGATGAAACAACACCTTATCCAACATTTCTTGTCTTGGATTTGGAGTTTGATAACTAGGACATGATCAACTTAAAGACGTGAAAAATGACCTTCAAGTCAGGAGAATACAGGGTCATTGCGCCATTGGACCCATCGGAAGGGGAAAGGTTTGTAAAGACTACTTGCTAGCCAGTTTTATAGAACAATTACACAAGATGGGGATTACGTAAACCCAACTACAAATGGGATACTCAGTTGGCGGAGAATCACCTCATGTGCGTCAAACTTAGATATGGGTTTAGAGAATTGGAAACAGAGGCTACATGAAGTTTCCACAAGAAGATGTGCAAGAATAGACCACATAGTAAGATGGGTAGGTACGGAGATAAGGGAACCACCCAGTTTCCATGGGGTGAATGATATAGAAGCATTCTTGACACACTACGAAGATGAAGTGTTAGAAAATCAGAGACGCTTATCACTAGATATAGCACTCAAGGCCACACCTGCAAGATGGTGGGGCGTGCACAAAGAAACAATCAAATACTGGTGCCAATGTAAGTGGTTACTGCACATTAGGTTTGGTGTAGAACAAAGAAGCAACCAGTGACATAAATATGATGGATAGGGGGCACCAACAGGACACTTGGAGAAGTGTAGAGCATTGTGGAAAATAACACCACTAGAAGAATGGCCTCACCATTTTGTACACACATTAGAGGGAATCCCAACAAACTGGTACGCATAAAAAGAACTGCTCAAAGGAACTACGAGCTAGACAATACTACAACAAAAATTTATAGTCACTTTCTCATTTGAGCATGAGAACCCCAACATAGATGCAACACTTAAAAAAATAAGAGGGGTGATATTCATTAAGGAACCATAAGTTTAACTCATAACAGAAGAACAACAACAAAACAAAAAGAAAGTGAAAGAACTAATTTCATGCTACCATGTGCAGGAAGAAGTACCAGATGAAGATGACCCGCACAATATTCAGATTGAGGAAGTTGAAGGAGAAAGAGAAGTGGAAGGTCCACCTTTAGAATCATAAGTAATTGCTTCATCGATCAAGGTGAAGAAAGTCAACATTGGGACAATTGAGAATCCCAAAATGGCCATCATTGGAGACTACTGGGATGAGAAAGAAATGGAAAGCATAACAGAGTTAATGCGTGAGTACATTGACCTGTGTCCAACAACTTTCATAGAAACGAAGGGCATAGTAGGAGAGCTAGGTGAAATGAAAATACCACTCAAAGTTGAGGCAAGACCAATCAAACAACGACCATACAGAATAAATCCGATATATAAGCAAAAATTCAAAGTTGAGATCGATAATATGTTGGAGGTTGGAATCATAGAACATGTATAAGAATTGGAATGGATAAGCTCGATGGTAGTTTAGGAGAAAAAACAAGGGGGGATAAGAATATGCATCGACTTGAGGAAGTTGAATGATGCATGCCTACATGACCCGTTCCCTATACCTTTCACAGATGAATTATTGGAGAATGTAGGAGGACATGAAGCTTATTCATTCATCAATGGATTCTAAGTACCACTAGAAGACAGATACAAGACCACTTTTTCTAAAAAATGGGGATCCTATCAGTACAAAGTCATGTCGTTTGGACTAAAGAATGCACCAACAATATTTTCCAGAGTAGTCATAGTTGCATTTAAAGAATTTATCCACTAGTTTTTAGAGGTATACCTGGGTGATTGGATAGTCTATAGTCTATTGAAATACAATGTAGAGGTCTTGTGGCTGATGTTAGAAAGATGAAGGTAGTGCCAGATATTGTTAAACATCAATAAGTGCATCTTCAGAACACCTTTTGGGATACTATTGGTCCATATAGTATGCAAGCAAGGTTTGCTAGTAGATCTTGCCAAGATTGCAGTAATTGTTAACCTGCCACCACCAAAAATAGTCTATCAACTAAGAGAAACATTGGGACACACATGATACTATAGGAAATTTATAAAAGGGTATGCATAGATCACTGCGTCAATGGAGAAATTTCTAAGGAAAGACATAGAGTTCCAATGGAATGAGGATTGTCAACACGGTATGGATACACTGAAAAAGAATATGGTAACCACACCAATACTAGGATTCCCAGACTGGGAGAATACATTCCACGTACATGCAGATGCATCAGCCATAGCACTTGGAGCTATTCTGGTGCATCCATGAGTAGGAGAATTAGATCATCCTAGAGCATTTACTAGCAGAAAATTGCCAGAATCAGAGCAGAACTACAACACTATAGAGAGGGAAGGCCTAGCTATGCTCTACACACTCTAGAAGTTCAGACATTACTTATTTGGAAAACATTTCAATATGTTCATAGACCATTCATCACTCAAATACCTAGTCAACAAGCCAGTGTTGGGGGGGAGAATTTGCAAATGGTTATTGTTGTTTCAAGAATTTGATTTTGAAGTAGTAGTCAATCCAGGGAAGTTGAACGCAATACCTGATCACCTATCGAAGATCATGAATGGGGAGGAACCTACAAATATAGAGGACAAATTTTCGAACGCACAGTTATTTTCAGTCCAGATTGTCGATGAATACTTCACAAACATTATCTAATACTTGAGTACATGGACTACGACATAGGAATTCAACATGGCATAGAAGAAAAGACTGGTAGTCCGGGTTGTAGACTATCAGATGATTGCAGAACACTTATACAAAATGGGCACAGATAGCATCTTGAGAAGATGTGTGTTAGAACATGAAAGACATAGAATTTTAGCAGAAGCCCATGAGGGAATATAAGGAGGTCAATATGCAGGAAAGTGACCGCGCAAAAGGTATTGCGCACATGACTATGGTGGTCGACTGTTCACAGAGACTTACAGGATTATTGCTAGAAATGCGATGTATGTCAAAGGGTTGGTAAACTGAATAGAAGAGACAAGATGCCCTTGTGACCACAAGTAACGTTGAAGGCATTTGAAAAATGGGAATTATATTTTGTGGGACCAATTTACCCACCAACAAAAAGGTCAGGAATGAGTTACATTATCACCACAACGGAATACCTGACAAGATGGGTGAAATCAACACCAGTCAAAGATTTCAGTGCAGAGACAACAACACACATCTTGTTCGAACAAGTGATCACTAGATTTGGATGCCCCAATATTTTTATGAGTGACCAGGGCACTGACTTCATTAACAATACTATTAAGGCTATTGTAAATTCTAACCTTGTACAACATCTACTGCAAACTGATATTCAGAAAAGAACAGAAAAGATACAATGGCAAACACAAACATTACATAGAGATTTTTCACCTGAAAACCCAAACCGGGAAAACCAACATATATTATATTCATACATTGTGTTACATTGTTTACAATACAATATACATATAGGAGCCAGTGGCATCCAAAACCCTAACCCAATGACCTGGATTAGTCCAAAACCCTAATTCCTTAACCGAAAATAGAAAACCATCGGCAAAAAAACCATGTGCCGAAAAACCACCTAATATCATGCGGTCCCGGAAATATGTTGTCTTGGAAATATGTCATCCCGGAAATATGTCGGCCCGAAAAAAAAAATCGGGGGCACTGCCCCTGAACCCCCATGCGAGGGGCTCCGCCCCCCTGCACCCTCCGAGGGGGGGACTAGTGGCCCCCCCTCTAACCCCCCTGCGCGCCTGGCGCAGGCGCTCAGACACTACTACTCATGCAAATAATATAACACATACCCAACAGCTATGATTGAGGAATTTGAAGTTCATCATCAAAAGAGTACACCATATCATCTTCAAGCAAATGGAACAGTGGAATCCTTTAACAAGATTCTTGAAAATGCACTGGCAAAGATCTGTAACGTTAATAGGGATGATTGGGACCTAAATATACTAGCAATATGGTAGGCATACATGACCACATGTAATAAATTTACAGGACAAACACCATTCAGATTGTTATGGACAAGAAGTAGTGGTGGCACTGGAATTTTTGGTATCCAATCTACGCATAGCAACGATTAAAACATGATAGAACGAGGCACAATACAAGATAGGATGAATCAACTAATGATCATGGAGGAAGATAAGATTCTAGAAGGGTTTCACCAAGAAGTCCAGAAAACAAGGGGCAAATATTGACATGACAGACATATCAAGAGGAAAAATTTCAAGGAAGGAGACTTAGTTTTGATGTATGACAGTAAATCCCTTCAACATCCAGGAAAACTCAGAATGCATTGGTTAGGACCATATGAAGTAAAAAGTATTACAGATGGGGCAGTTGTACAATTGAAGGATTTAGGAGGCACAAAATTGAGAGGGATGATCAATGTGAGCCGATTGAAGCTATATAGGGACAGTCGACCCTTTAACACTTAAAAAAAAAAATTGTCGCACCGTGCCAGACATCAAAAGATAATAAAAGAGGTATAGTGCACCGAAAAGAGAATGCGCGTGCACACTCGACAATGCTAGCCAGGCAGAGATAAGGCCAACAATCACTACAAATAGGAAAAAATGGAAAAGATAGATATAGTAAAAGAAGTGCCAACTGCCAGCAACTATGAGAATTGAATACCAGAAATGATTGACAAGATGACGCATTAATCATGCCAACTGGTGACGGCAAGCGAAATCGATGGAAAGTATAGGGGAAGCGACGGTTTAATTAAAACACAATTGTGGTAACGTCTCTGACAAGATTCACATGACTCCAATACAAATCAAGCATGCGGGAGCAGAAAGGTTATTGTGAAATCATGGAAGGCACAGAGAAATAGAGCATATGAAGTAGAGAGTTAAGGTTGCAGAGGTTGTAGAGGCCACTAAGCTCGACGAACAACATCCTTACCACCATGGCACCACCCAAACAAGGAGAACTGAGCCAGAATGCCAGACGACCTCAAAGTAGTGCCAGAGCACCACCACAACCACAGGGAAGATAAAAGAAACCACCTCAACCTCTAGAAGTTGTCAACGTGGACAAAATCGTGTCACCTGATATGACACCAGGAATCCCCACACCCATTGTGGAGGAAAACCAACAGACAACACTAGTGGAAATGGACATGGATGTACCAGAAGGAGGATAGGGACAACAAGTTGATGACACAGGAAACCAAGTGCACCCAGAAAACCCTGAAGAAGCCCCAAGAGCCAATGGGACAACCCCAAACCAAGCATAAACGACCATGCCAGAAAGGTCACAGACAACCATGCCAGAACAACCACAAGAGTGAACACTGGAAAATGTCACCGATCGACCAGATGAGTATGCATAAGAGATAACAATGGAGGTTGGAACCTCGAGTCAGCCACCACAACGAAAGGGCAAGTAAGCGGTGCCAAGGTCACTGCGCAAGAAAGCCACCACAACCATTATCGTACCACACATTCCGAAAGGGGTACATATAACAACAAATATGTTAGGCCACATCGATAAATTGAGGTACTCATACCATGATGTGACAGACACGAACAAGTTCCCAGAGTTCGCTAAGAAAGTCTACCTATAGACTGTGGGTATAGGACCCTTTGGCGAACCAATCAATCAACCAGTCTAGTGGGTAGCAAGACTGGCCAAAAACGAGATTCTAGGCCTATTAGACATCCTGCACTTTGCAAGGGGCCAGTGTGCAAACAACTACGTCAAGCAGCTGATGGCAATCACCCATGGAGGATACATGTGGCTAGAATGCCTCGTCTCAATAGACGTAGAGCTTATTGCATACATCACAGGGTTGCCATCACGAGGTGAGGATCTCGCACAGTTCCTTGAGGACAAAACAAAGGAGAAAGCAATGGCTGAGGAAATGAAGAAGAAATATGGTATCAAAAGGGGTTCGCATGGAATCATCATCAAGCGTATTAGTGAGGCCACGACAAGAATGACCACAAAAATTATGACATGCAAATTACTTAGGAAATGTCGGAAGGAGGAAGTCTCGACCAGGGTTTTCATAGCTCTAACATAGTGTGCAGAGGGATCCACACTCAACTAGGCCCCTTATTTGCTGAGTTTGTTCTTAGACGACTACAAGGACGCGCAGGATCTGGGGAAAAAATTTCACTATTCATGGCTACTCATCTTGACAACGTTGATCAGATGGAAGGAACCGAAGTGTTCATTATTTTCCACTAGACCCAATCCCTGCCATGGAGGGCGATACTTATCGCTGGGGTCCGCTTCGGACCCCAAGAACAGAAAGGAGAATGAAATCATATTTGAATGATATCTCAGCGACCTACATGACAACATCACCAACACTTGGAGGGTGACACTGGAAGCAATTGCATAGTATTAGGGCATAGCCAACTCCAAAGCCACTAGACATGTGATGTGGATCTAGGTGCAGAAATATCACGACAATCAATGGATACATCTTCTCTACTGCATCAAGAAGACAGGCATAGAGATGGGCATTAAGGATTAGGATGATGACTGGAGGATTCCAGTCCTCAATCGAGAAATACCCACAGAAATAGAGGAGGAGGAGGTAAGACAGGAATAGACAGATGTCGAAGAGATAATGGTGCCCAAGAAACCAAGGATAGGTTAGAAGAAGGCACAACAAAAAAAGGGAGGGACATCCAAGAAAGGCACCTAGGCGGGGAAGAAGAACAACACACAAGCACCACAGGCATAGGGGAAATAGGCTGAGACAACATAGGGAACCATATCAAGTTCTACTCCATGGGAGAAAGGCTAGACATCAAGAGGGGGGGTGCACGTAAGAAGGCAAAGGCACACAAAATGCCCCCAGAATACACGATCATCGAGGACAATGCGGACATGGTGGCCCAAATGATCCAAGATCGCATAGTTGAGGATTTCAATAATGTTGCGTGACAAAGGGACATGATTGAGGAAGATATGGCATACATGTGACAACTCCTCAAGTAGCTCGGAGAAGTGCAGGTGATCGACAACAGTGTAGGAAGGATCCCATCAACATCACAGATAGGAGGCGGAGCTGAATCAAGTGAGCAGGATAGGATCTAGATGACAACACAACCGAGCTCAACATTTCACGTCACACCCAGTATGTTGTGCATGGACGAAATTGTGGGGAAGACACCCATAAAGGACTTGGATCAAATATAGTTGGTATTGACGTGGATATGAAGCAAGGCCTTATATAAATTGCAAGTCAACATCACACAAGAGGTGTAATCTCGCGCACGCACAAACGCAGTAGAATTGCAATAGGAAAAGGACAATTGGGACGAGATGGAATTGGTACTCAAGCAATTTAAGATCGAGACCAAATATGAGAGAGACCATGTGGATAGTTTGTAGAATAAATTGGTCATAGTGTATGAGAAAATCCCAAAGAGCGCGCAGACAACTGAACTCTCGATGATACCGAATATTGGTCAGATTGTGCAGAAAATTGATCAATACAAATAGAAGATTGAGCACCTCTGGGAGTAGCTCATACCTACCACTCCAACAAGGTGAAGGAGTAGAGGAAGTAGGAGGAAACAACATAGATAAAGGAGATACAACGATAATGACAAGTTGAGAAAGAAGCATAGCTCTAGACAAATCTGGAAGAGGATCAACAGGTCCAGCAGCGGAACTAGGAAGGAGAAAAGGTAAGCACAATTATCCATGACCTCAAGCAAAGTCAGAAGACAACTCCAATCATGGAGCGTGTCAAAGGAGAGTAGGATATGAAGAAACTGTAGGCAGAAATCATAGCTGCACAGACACAGAAAAAGGAGCGTCAGGCTCAAATGGAACCGTTTCAGGAGTAGGCAGCAGAGGTCATTGCACAAGAGGAAGAAGAAAAAACAAATATGGCACAAACCCAGGTAGAGTGTGCAAGGATGGTCAACGACGATATTGCAGTGCAGTTATTGGACACACTCAATGAGAAGACCGTGTAGGTCCAAACACAAGAAATGAATCTCACAGAGAAGTTCCAAGTGATCGCAAGAGAGATCGACGAAGCACACCAGGGTTAGCTGGCTCAGGATGAGCCACATATCAGTGTTGGGGGCATGTTAGAAGCAGGCCGAATCAGAAAGAAAGGCGTGAAAGAGAAAAGAGACAATTGGAAGGAAAAGAAACATGTGCGCATGCATGAAAGACCTAACAACGCTAGGGTTAGGGTTTTTTGTAATACATTGTAATTGTTGGTGAGCCGAAAATATAAATAAGTAGTACTTAGGAGAGATAGGAGGATGGAGGGAAGAGAGAGGAAGGGTACTGTAAGAACTATACGAATCATTAAGCTAGTGAGAGAAGAAAGGAGTGAGAGACTTGATCCCGAGGGTTAGATCGCAGGTTGAGGAGCCTGGTGCGATCTAGTCAGCCTTGCAGGGATCTAGGAGCTGGTGTGAAAGAGGGAGAACTAAGATTGTAAACACGCGCGACATGATATATTTCTAAACCATAATAAAATCTTGAGAGCTAGATATTTTTGGAAGTAGCCCAGGAGGGGGTGAACCACGGTAACACTGTGTTGTGGGATTGAATGAATCTGTCTTTGTGTCTGATTAGTTGATGAATGTTGAATGAATGAAGTGATTAAGTATATCTGGTATTTTACATGAATGTGTAGAATAAATGTTACAATAGGATGTTAAATGAACTAAATAAAGGTTGTGATGTACAAGCAAAAATCTTGCTCAGTATCAGGTTGCAAACACTTGAGTATTTCAGCCACCCATAGAGCTATCTCGGGTGAGACTGCACAGTGTACTCCGTGTACTGTGTTTCTTTCTAGGTGACTAGAGGGGCCGATAGTCTTTAAGGGCTTTTGTTGGAAAGCTTCTTGGTTATGAACCGAGGTCAATCTATAATGGTAAATGGATCAAAGGGAATATAAAGCCAACATATATATATA
>ML779800.1:667946-682699 GCA_009831015.1 Picea engelmannii
TTGATGAATATATGAATTTCAAAGTGTTTGAATTCCAAAGTGTTTGATGGAATACCTCTTAAATTATCTCCATATAAATCCAATGACAATCCACACTCAAATAGTGGTCACCTGAAAATATAGTAACCTTAAAAATGACATATTACAATAATTTATTATAGAAATAATTTTTCTCATTTATCTTATACATAATTGTAAATCACTTAACAATTTTAGCTCAATGTTATTTTCTAGGGCACACACATTATTCCCCTCTTTCTATGCATGACATATATAAAATAATTTGATTTATGTGTAACCCTTCATAAATTCCAAAAATACTATTCAAGGACACATTAATGCACATATTTGTTTAGATTGTGTAGTGGGTATATGTAAATTTTGTTAAACCCGTCAATTATTAACAACAATTATTCAGTCTTCCATGATGTCCACTAGACTTATTGATTTTGATCAATAGAATGAGAGAGTTCACATGGAAAATAGATCTTAGAATGGGTATCATTTTCCACCTACAAATAAAGGTTTTGAGGTTACATTTCCTGACACACTATAGAAAGTAATGCTATGCTGCCAAAATTCCTCCAGGGAGACTTGAAACCATTATTCTTTTCCCTTCACCATCTATGAGAGTTTATTGCACATTCCTACCCAATTTTTGGGTTAGAGAACACAAGGAGACAAATGAACCTCCCAAACCCAATCCCAGAAACATGTTGATGCCATTCCATTCCATTTTCTTTCCTTGCCAAGTCATTCCATGCCATGCTATTTCCATGTCATTTTGATTCCTTTCCAAGCCATGCCATTTCCATGCCTTGCCATATCATGCCATTTCCATTCCAATGCTATGCCTTTCCAAGACATGCCATGACATGCCCTTTCCATGCCATTCCATTGCCATGTCATTTCCAAGCCATGCCATGCCATTTTCATGTGTCTTCTCGTGCCATGCCATGCAGTTTCCCATTTTAAAATATATAACAATAAATATAACTTTTTCATTGTAATTCCATAACATTGCCATGCCTCTCCAAGCCAATAAATGTTATTAACTAAGTTACAACATGATAAATATAACAACCATTAACACAAGTAATCATTAAATGAAAGGGCGTTGAAAATGAAAGCATAAGCTAGGGTTTAGATAAAAAATGTTTGTTGAAATGCAAGATGAAACATAACAACCCTAGAATATTCAAGACATCAAGCAATGGTATGGTATGGTATGCATTGGCAATGGTATGCTACGGTATGGTATGCATTGGCAATGGAAATGGAAATGGTATGCATTGGCAATGACAATGGTATGCATTGTCTTGCCATTGCCTTGTATGGTATGCATTGGAAATGGTATCGTATGGTATGCATTGACAATGGTATGGTATGGTATGCATTAGCAATTTCAATTATATGCATTGGCAATGGAAATGGTATGCATTTCCTTGCCATTGTATGGTATGCATTGGCATTGACAATGGCAATGGAAATGGTATGGTATGCATTGGAAATGGTATGTTATGTAAATGGTATGGTATGCATTGTAAATGATAGGATATGGTATGGTATGTATTGGAAATGGTAGGCTATGGTATGGTATGCATTGGTAATGATAGGATATGGTATGGTATGCATTGGAAATGGTAGGCTATGGTATGGTATGCATTAGCAATGATAGGATATGGTATGGTATGCATTGGCAATGACAGTGGAAATGATATGCATTGTTATGGTATGCATTTCCTTCTCATTTCCTTGTATGGTATGCATTGGCAATGGTATGGTATGGTATGGTATGCATTGGTAATGGCAATGATATGCATTTCCTTTCCATTGTATGGTATGCATTGGCAATGGTATGGAATTGTATGGTATGGTATGGTATGGTATGCATTGGAAATGGAAAAAGAAATGGTATGCATTTCCTTGCCATTGCCTTGTATGGTATGCATTGGCAATGGTATGGTATGGTATGCATTGGCAATGACAATGGTATGCATTGGAAATGGTATGGTATGGTATGGTATGCATTGGCATTGCCAATGGCAATGGAAATGGTATGCTATGGTATGCTATGGTATGCATTGGCAATGGCAATGGCAATGGAAATGGTATGCATTGCCTTGTGATTGCCTTGTATGGTATGCATTGGAAATGGTATGGTATGGTATGAATTGACATTGGAAATGGAAATGAAAATAGTATGGTATGCATTGGAAATGGTATTCTATGGAAATGGTATGTTATGCATTGGCAATGGTATGCTATGGTATGGTATGTGTTGAGTACTTTTGATAGATACTTTTTAGCCTTACTTTTCCTTATTTTTCCATATTTAAACCATTCTCATTCTTCATTCCATCACCATTTTTACATTTAAATGTGTAAAATAAGTTTCTTTTGTCATTTCTTTTATTTTATGAAATTTAGACAAAAATTAGGCATTAAAGATAATTTTTTAACAAAAATTACAGGAAGTTGTAACTTCTGGTAATATCTTCATGGTTTATATACTTGAAAGATATCTAGGTGAATTATGAGACATGTGGCGTGATCTTTGATGTACATGGATGGAAAAATATCTATTTTCTTCCAAAAAGAGGCTCCACATGTGTGAAGTCAACGTTGGTCAAACTCAACCACGTATGCAGGCAAATCCATGGTTTTGGCAAAAATCAGGGCAGATTTGGGATTTCTTGGGATTTCCTCTAATTTTGTGGATCATGAGGATGGATTCGACCCTCCTAGAGTAAATAATGGATCTTAGAAGTAATTCTAGTATTTTTGGTTCCATACTTTTTGTATAAATACCCCAAGACATGGATGGAAAGACATCTTTATTTTTCATTTATAAAATTTCAGACTTGGAGCTTTTGGATTGGACCTGTGCAAATGTTTTGAATGAGTTCATTTATTAGTTCATGCTGTTAGTAGAGTTGTTTAGTTGATCTTACTTTAAATTGTATAAGAAAAGCATTGGAGGCCCCCCATTGTCAAGCTAGTACACCTTTTTCTTCACTGTGCATTTCTTTGAATGCTGGTATATTTCTTCCTACACATTTTTTTCTCATATATCTCTTTCATTTTTAGAAAATAATCATCAAGTCATACAACTGTTAATTCATAATGTTATGGCCATACTAGAATACTTGTTGTTACCTTTTTAAAGCATCATTGTAGCTCATTTCAGTCATTTACTTTATTGTGTTCAGTAAGAATACTTAAGAAATATGAATTGTTGACATATCTTGTGGAACATTACGAAAGAGTCTCTTATAAAGGAGTTTAGTGATCTCTTGTCTGCAACAATTAAGACTTATTAAGTTATTATAGGCTTTCCTTGCTTTCAAATTCTCAGTGCAAGTATGATTATGCAAGTGTGTTTTAATACCTAATGAACTTGATTGGTCATAGATGTTTCATAACACTAAGAAAGGACCTCTTGTAAGAGAGTTTAATGTTTCCTCATTTACAACAAACAAGACTTGTTGAGTATGTTTATTCTTCTTTTTATACAAGTATGATTCTTTTTCAAAACTAGTTCAGATCTACAAATCCATATATATTGGTGTGATTCAAAGTTATACGAATTTCTGGATTGATAAATAAAATATATGTTCTAATTTACATTAGTAGATTGGATCAACAGTATGCATTGACAATGTAAATGGTATGAATTGGTATGGTATGCATTGCATTACCATTGTCTTGTATGGTATGCATTGGCAATGGTATGGTATGCAATGGAAATGGTATGGTATGCATTGACAATGACAATGGTAATGGTATGGTATGCATTGCCAATGGTATGCTATGGTATGGTATGCATTGGCAATGGAAATGGTATGCATTGCCTTGTCATTTCCTTGTATGATATGCATTGGCAATGGTATGGTATGGTATGCATTGACATTGGAAATGGTATGGTATGGTATGCATTGACATTGGAAATGGTATGGTATGCATTGGCAATGGTATGCTATGGAAATGGTATGGTATGCATTGGAAATGGTATGCTATGGTATGGTATGTGTTGAGTACTTTTGATAGATACTTTTTAGCCTTACTTTTCCTTACTTTTCCATATTTAAACCATTCCCATTCTTCATTCCATCACCATTTTAAAATATGAATGTGTAAAATAAGTTGCTATTGTCATTTCTTTTATTTTCTGAAATTTAGACAAAAATTAGGCATTAAAGATAAATGTTTAACAGAAATTATAGGAAGTTGTAACTTCTAGTAATAACTTTGTGGTTTAGATACTTGTAGGATAGCTGGGAGAATTTTGATCCATGTGGCATGATCCTTGATGTCCATGGATGGAAAAATATATATTAGCTTCCAAAAAGAGGCTCCACATGTGTGAAGTCAACGATGGTCAAACTCAACCACTTATGCAGGAAAATCCCTTGTTTTTGGAAAAAATCAAGGTAGATTTGGGATTTCTTGGGATTTCCTCTAATTTTGCAGATCACGAGGATGTATTCGACCATCCTAGAATAAATAAATGGATCTTAGGAGTATGCATTTCCAATGGTATGCACATCCATTGGCAATGGCAATGCAAATGGTATGGTATGCATTGGAATTGGTATGCTATGGTATGGTATGCATTGACAATGGAAATGCTATGCATTGGTATGGTATGGTATGGTATGGTATGCATTGCAATTGCAATGGAAATGGAAATGGTATGGTATGCATTGGCAATGGTATGCATTGGAAATGGAAATGGAAATGGTATGCATTTGCAATGAAAATGGTATGCGTTTACTTGCAATTTCCTTCTATGGTATGCATTTGCAATGACAATGGTATGCATTTACTTGCAATTTCCTTCTATGGTATGCATTGTAAATGGTATGGTATGGTATGCATTGGCAATGGCAATGATATGCTATGGTATGGTATGCATTGGAAATGGAAATGGCAATGGTAATGGTATGCATTGGTATGGTAGGAATTTCCTTGCCATTGCCTTGTATGGTATGCATTGGAAATGGTATGGTATGGTATGGTATGCATTGCAATGTCAATGGTATGGTATGAATTTCCTTTCCATTGCCTTATATGGTATGCATTTCCAATGGTATGTTATGCATTTCCAATGGTATGCATTGGCAACGAGAATGGTATGGTATGCATTGGAAATGGTATGGTATGCATTGGCAATGGTATGATATGGTATGGTATGCATTGGAAATGGCAATGGAAATGGTATGGTATGCATTGGAAATGACAATGGAAATGGTATGCATTGGAAATGGAAATGGTATGTATTTCCTTACCATTTCCTTGTATGGCATGCATTGGAAATGGTATGGTATTTCATGCCTTGCCTTGGTATGGTATGCAATTGAAATGATATGCTATGATATGGTATGGATTGGCATTGGCATTGGCATGGTATGGTATGGTATGCATTGGCATTGGTATTGGCATGGTATGGTATGGTATGGTATGTCATGCCTTGATTTGATATGGTATGGTATGTTATGGTATGTCGTGCCTTTCCTTGGTATGGTATGGTATGTCATGCCTTGGTATGGTATGCCTTGCCTTGCCTTGGTACGGTATGGTATGGTATTCCTTGCCATGCCATGCCTTTCCTTCACTTTCCATGTCTTGTATTTCCATACCATGCCTTTCTATACCATGCCTTTCCATCCCATGTCTTTCCATGTCATACCATGCCATGTCATTCCATGCCTTGCCTTGCATTCACTTGCCATGCCTTGCCTTTTCCATGCCATGCCTTTCCATACCATGCCATGCCTTTCCATGTCATGCCATGTCTTTCCATGCAATTCCTTGCCATACCATGCATTTCCATGCCTTCACTTGTCATGCCTTTCCTTCACTTTCCATGCCTTTCCTTTCATTCACTTTCCATGCCATCAAAGGATTCATGTGTAAAAATTACAATCAAAGGATTCATTAAGCATGTAATTCTACAACTTGTTATCCCATATTTCCTATATAAAAATACTTGCATGAGAATTCCAATGTTTTGGTTAATGAGGCATAGTGCAATTTTTGAAGAGGAGGTCAATTTTCAATAACACTATGTTGGGAATTTGTGGGTAGTGTAGTCATGTGGGCCTTGGACAAATACACTTGCAGGAGCTTACAGAACTTCGTTATGCCACTCGATTTGGATTTTATTCCCTGGGACCAAATTGGCCACATGTCCCTGAATGGCTTGAAGAGTCAAGTTGCAACTTGTGATAAAACTCAAACAAAGATTTGGATAGGTGAAGTATCAATTGTGTTGGATAAAGATCACCAAGTTTCAACTTGGGGGGGGGGTCTCTGTTGTTGTTCCATCCACTGAAAAATAGTTTGTTGGAGTATCTTTGGCACTAGGGTTTTGGTCAATGAGGCATAGTGCAATTTCTAAAGAGGAGGTCGATTTTCAAGAACATTGTTTCAGGCATTTGTGGGTAGTGCAGTCACATGGGCCTTGTCCAAATAGACTTGTGGGAACTTAAAAAAACTCGTTATGCCTCTCAGTTTCGATTTTATGCCCCCCGAACCAAATTGGCCACATATTCGTGAATGGCTTGAAGAGGCGAGTTTCAACTCATGATAAAACTCCAACCAGGACACGGATGGGAAAATCGTCAGTTGCATTGGATATGGAGCACCAGGTTTCAACTAGGAGGGGGCCTCTGTTGTCATTCTGTCCACCGAAAAACTATTTGTTGGAGTATCTATGACCCTAGGGTTTTGGTCAATGAGGCATAGTGCAATTTCTGAAGAGGAGGTCGATTTTCAAGAACACCGTGTTAGGAATTTGTGGGTAGTTTAGTTGTGTTGGCCTTGGAAAAATATACTTGTGAGAGTTTATAGAACTTTTTTATGCCGCTCGATTTGGATTTTATGCCCCCAGACCAAATTGGCCACATGTTCGTGAATGGCTTGAAGAGGCAAGTTGCATCTCATGATAAAACTCAAACCGGATGAAATGTCAATTGCGTTGGATCCGAAGCACCAATTTTCAATTAGGGGGACCCCTCCATTGTCATTCCATCCACTGGAAAACTATTTTTTGGAGGATCTCCCACATTAGGGTTTTGCTCAATGCTTATTGCATATGTTTGACAATTTAACACCTTGTTAGGCTAGACATGGCAAGGCAAGTGAAGCCAAGGCATGTCATGGTAAGGCATGGTATGGAATGAAAATGCATGGCATGGAATGGAAAGGCATGGAATGGAAATTTAAGGAAAGGCATGTCATGAAAAGTGAAGGCAATGCATGGCATGGAATGTGATAAGGCAAGGAAAGTGAAGGCAAGGCATGGAAAGTGAAGGTAAGGCATGTAAAGTGATATGGAAAGTGAATGAAATGTATGGCATGGAAAGTGATAAGGAAATACAAGTGAAGGAAAGGCATGACATGGTATGGCAAGTGAAGTCATGGAAAGTGAATCCAAGTGAAGGAAAGGCATGATATGGAATGAAAAGTGAAGGCAAGGCATGGAATGGAAAGTGAAGGCAAGGAAAGGCAAGGAAAGTGAAGGCAAGGCATGAATGGAAAGGTATGGAATGGAAAGGAATGACATGTAATGGCAAGTGAAGGAAATGCATGGCATGTAAAGTGATGGTAGCCTACCATTGAAGGCAAGGCAAGTGAAAGCAAGGAAAGTGAAGGAAATGCAAGGCAAGTGAAGGCAAGGAAAGTGATGGGATGTCAAGGCAAGGAAAGGAAATCCATGGTAAGGCAAGGCAAGGCAAGGCATGTCATGACAAGTGAAGGAAAAACAATCAAGGCAAGTTAAGGAGAGGTAATGCAAGTGAAGGAAATACAAGGAAACGAAATTCAAGTGATGGAATGGAAAGGCAAGGCGAGGAAAAATTAAGCAAACAAAATGAAGCCAAAATTATTTGTTTTACATACCTAGATGGTCATTCAAGTAGACCATCAAGATCAATTCTAATACTGATGGTTTCCATTAATTTCTCGTTCTTAGAGTAAGGCAATAAGTATCATACCTTTGATGAGATCTTACTTGGCATTGTTTGTAGTAGGAGGTTTGTACCTATAACCAAGTTTGTAAAGTGGTATACATCTTGACTTGGTTTATAATATTGAAATACATAACCACCTTTATTTCTATTTCTTTTATCATGTGTAAGATATTCTCCTTTAATAACCATCGACCCTGTTGGAAATTCAATGCCTTTGAAGTCTGTTACTGATCGCATGAGCGTATACTTTCCCTCTAAGAATCGTGCCAACAAATAATCAGTGCCCCATTCATTATCTCTTGGGGAAACCACTACATATATGCGCCCTGCAAAAAATGGAGTGCCAAAATGTGAGTCCACTAAATGACCAAAGAATAAAACATTCATTCTAGTTATTCAATATTTAATATAAGGATTCGATGAACCTAGCATTATGAGATCTGAGACATGATCAGAATATGCTAAAATACTTGATTGGTCCTCCTCCAATTGGGATAATTCCATAGTTATACGTTGACCAATGGGGAGTGATACACAGTCCCATCTATCAACCGAGTTTGTCAATTCATAATCATCCCATTCATTACTACTACATGGACCATAGAAGCAAGATATTTTTCTCGTCCATATTTCAACTATTGCATTGTCTAATGTTCTAACTGAATGGAATCCACAATTGCCCTGGATTGTTTTGCATTCATACCATTGTGATCGATATACATCGACCAGCTCCCAAAAATATATATGTACATGTCCTTTCTTGTGTGATTGGTCTTCATAGTTTATTTTTCCCTCTCCCATTACTGAAGAACACCATTCAACAATGGATTTTTCATCTCGAATGAGGGAAGTAGTAGTGAACTTCATTTATTTCCTATGTAATGCTCTTTTTATGCATGCACATGCTCCATCAGGCTCCCCTTTCCCATGCCTAGACTTAAAATAGTTTCAAATGTGTGGTACCTTTAGTTTTTTGTGCAACATACACAACCATTGAAATTCATGAGCATTTTTGAGCTGGCCTGTGCAACCATCTGACCAAATCCAATGTTGATCCATTTTTATGTTCTTCTCCTTAAGGTGATTGTAGAAAAATTGAAAACAATGTTGTACGTAGGCTAATTCATGGCACCAATCGTCACTTATGTAGAAGTGATACTCTTTAAATATAATTTTTTTTTGTTCATTACTATTCATTCCATGCCTGTATGTGATATGTACCATTATGTTGACCTTCTCTGAGTGATAACATTGGCTTTGAATCTCATTTTTCGGTTGAAGGGTGTAGTTCTCAGAAAAATACACCACTGATAACATAGTACCAATAGGAAATGTATCTTTGCATATTATAAAATTCTCATCCTTCTATCATGCCACATGGACATGTTGAACATAATGTCATGTATTTTCAAATAAGTCCTTCGTGAACTCACAAACTCATACTTGGGAAGTAACCAATTGTGCATTTTTTCTTTCATGTCCTCCATCAATATCATATGTCGCATATTTAAAGCTTTACAAGGAAACCTCCTTCCTCCCCAATTCATACTCATTTCTTACATGGATGCACTTTCTTAGTAATTTCATTCCACCACACCTGAGCCATGTCCCATCTAAGAATTATTTTTGATAAAATGTAAAACCCTCTGGCTTTGTACACAAGATGTTGTGAATAAAGTATCTAGATGATGACAACAACAATATAACTGGACATTCCTGCAAAAGGGTGTTATGAAAAACACGATATGTGTGTGTGTGTGTGTGTGTGTGTGTGATTCATAATAATAACCATACTCAATGTGATATCTACAACAACACATGTTACGAATTTTGTTTATTCGAACATACCAAGGCTTGCATTTATGGAAAGATCTTTGGCCTAAGTTAAGTGCACTATGTATTGTTTTGAATATCTCATACAATTTTTTATGTGTAATGTCAAGAAAGTGTTTAATATGGGGTTCATGGTCCCTAGATCCCCTTCTCATTTTTAGTACATATTTTTGGTTGTAAGAAGGACTTGTGTTCTCATGCCAGAAATCATGAACTAGTCCCTTAACCGTTCCAATTAACTTCATCTCAGAATGAGGTAGCCTTCCATTGAAGGCCCACAAATATGTTGGGGCACCTGTTTCGATGTTATCTCATCTATGATAATACTTTCTAAGGTTTTTGACATTGCATTTCAAGAGGTGAGAGGTTTTTTGTAAAAAACGATGTTTTCTTGTGATCTTGCTAACAAATGACTAGGACAAGACATGTCAAGATGCATTGTGGTCTTTAGAATGAGACTTCTTACCAATTCTTTGAAAAACATCTACAAGGTTTCTAACAATATGATTACTTGTTTCTACACTTTTGACTATTTTAATGCCTAAAATTATCTTAATAGTAGTCAAACTTCTAGATTTTAAAAAAGATAAAAATAATTGACATTTAGCAGCATCGGATTTTGGTTCAAAATATTCTTTAATGATTTTATAAGAGTGATAACGAATATTACAGTTATGTAACTTACCTTTAAGTTATGCTAGACCACTTTCATCATCTTGAATGTGTTTATGATTTCTTCATCGTGCAATGCTCAATCTAGGTAGGGACGATGAACCCCTATTTTGGCGCTCTTGACATCCATGTTGTGGAGTTAACAATGTTGCAGTTCTTTCCCCTTCAATCACTGATGGATCAACTGTGGGAGGAGAGTGAACATGGGATTGTCTAGTTTCTGAAACATTTGATTGTCCAACAAGATATTGCACCACAGGACCATTTTCACCAGAATGTTGTACATCAATTGCTTCTCTAATTTCATCCATTGTATAATCAACTCCAAGCAAATCGTCCATCATTTGGTCATCCACGGAAACTTTTCTTGATGAGATATTGTTTGGATTTCTCTCTAATGAACTCTTGCGCTTTTATTTTGGTGATGGAGGAGAAACAATAACGACATATATTCCACTATAAATTGGATTTCCCTCTTCTAAAAGCCTACGCTTTGACATACGTAACTTTGATTTTTCTCTTTCTTCTTCTACCTTTTCGATCGGTTTCTTTTTTCTCGAATCTGGTGGTTCCCCATGTTTAAAGATAAAAATTGGCTTTCAAACACCCACCACAAATTTGTCTTGTATTATTTAATAAGGCACAACCAAGTGGATAAATTTGTTTTTGTATTACAAAAGAAGACACATCTAATAATTCCAAGTCCAATTCCAATTCCAATTTCACTTGGACAAATTTGTCTTCCAATTCCAAGAAGACACAATAAGATACAAACAACAATTCCAGTTGCACTTGGACAAATTTTCTTCCAATTCCAAGAAGACATGAGAAGATACAAACAACAATTCCAATTGCACTTGGACAAATTTGTCTTCCAATTCCAAGAAGAAACAAGAAGATACAAACGACAATTCCAATTGCACTTGGAAAAATTTGTCTTCCAATTCCAAGAAGACACAAGAAGATACAAAAAAAATTTCCAATCACAATTGGACAAATATGTCTTCCAATTCCAAGAAGACACAAGTAGATGCAAACAACAATTCCAATTGCACTTGACAAAGTTGTCTTCTGAATTTTCCTGCAATGGTCTAACAATAGCAAAAACGTTTCTATGAATCTAACAGGAGCACTAAAATAAGTAAAACATGTCTTTACGGGTTATTTTTTTCTGAAGATGTTGTGTATTTTTGTCGGCCATGAGATATATGAGGTGGGGTGTTCTTGGCACCAAAAACTTCCCAACGGGAATGAGTGCACATTCCTAGAACGTGTGTGCGCTAAAGCGCGTGTGCATTCTAGGAATGTGCATGCGTTCCTGATGAGCATAATTGACCAACAACTACAACTCAGTCAAGTCATAGAAGCACGTGCATGCTCTTAATGCAACAGATATAGCATTTAATATACACCAAACCTATTTAAGAATAAATATGTATAGGGATATAGGGACAGCTAAGGCCTAAGGGGTTAGGATTGAAAGTGTTTTCAAGGATAGAGAAATGGTTAGAGCACCAAGATATGGGTGATGTGGGTGCAAAGGTTGTACACAAGGTATATGCATAGTGCACTTAAGGCTCAAGTGAAGATAGGGTTAAGGATTGAGTATAAGTTATGCCTAGGCTTAGATGTAGCTAGGGGGGTCTATGTCATGGTCTATGTCAAGCTCTAGGTCAATGTCTAAATCTAGATCTAGCTCTATGTGGTGGTCTAGGTCATGGTCTATGTCAAGCTCTGGGTCTGGTGACAAGATATTTGGAGGAATGGAACCCATTAAAATGGAAATTATGACCGTTTGGAGGCTTAGAGATTATGAGATTGCAGTGCACCCAAATTAAAAGGAATTTTTGGAGGCAAAGAGATAGTGAGATTGCAATTAACCGTTTGGAGGTGTAGACATCATGAGATTCCAGTACACCCGAGTTGAAATGACTGTTTGAGGTGGAAAGATGTGAGATTGCAGTGCACCTTGTGTAGTGTCAAATCAGATTAGATTATTATTAGGGTTATATTATATATTTTATGGGAAGGGGTGAAGATCATAAAATGTGTTGCAAAGAGAACATCTTTTGCATTCATTTCATTTATAGTTTTTTTTTTGCATTTTTTGTTTTTGCTGATATGAATTTCCTTGAGGCTGACAGAGTAGGTATGAGCTTTGATTTCACAAATCTACAAAGTAATATTCTTTATGTGAGTGTATTAATCAAGATATATGTGAGGTTAAAGATAATAAGTAATAGAGGAAAAACAACAAGTCATGATAGGTTTCATTATTTTGGGCATTGTAAAGGTCTAGGTCAACGTCTAAATCTAGATCTAACTCTATGTCGTGGTCTACGTCAAGAACTGGGTCATCATCTAAATATATCTCTAGCTCTATGTTGTGGTCTAGGTCATGGTCTAGGTCATGGTATAGGTCTAGGTCTATGTCATGGTCATTGTATAGGTCTAGGTCATTCTCCAGGTCTTGCCATGTCTAGGTCTTGTTATGTCTAGGTTTAGGTCTGGTTCTTGACATGTCTAGGTCAAGGCCATTTCTTTCCTTGTGATGTAGAGAGGATGGATTCATATAGAGGAAAAAAGAGAGTGTGAGAGTGGGAGAAGGGAATAAAAAGAGATTGAGGGACAAGGAGGGGGTGGGGGGTGGTAGAGAGTGAGAGAGTGAGAGTATGGGGGGTATATGTCATGGTCTATTTCAATATCTAGATCATCGTCTAACTCTAGATATATCTCTATGTCATGGTCTAGGTCATGGTCTACATCAAGATCTAGGTCATCGTCTAAATATAGCTCTAACTCTATGTCATAGTCTAGGTCATGGTCTAGGCCTATGTCATGGTCTACATCATGGTCATTGTATAGGTCTAGGTCTTTCCATGTCTAGGTCTTGTTATGTCTAGGTCTAGGTCTAGGTCTAGGTATTTCTTTCCTTGCGATGTAGGGAGGGGGTCTACAGAGAGAGGAAGAAAGAGAGCGTGAGATGGGAAGAGTAGAAGAAAAAGAGAGCGAGGGACATGGAGACAAAGAGGGGGGGTTGAGAGTGAGAGAGTGAGANAATAAGGAAAGGGGGTTAGATAGATGAAAAGAGAGCAATGTAATATCCCAAAAATAATTAATTATTAAAGTTTGTATGCACTTAGGAATTTATCTCCATTTTTTGTAAATTTGTATTTGGAAACTTATTGCCATTTATGGAAATTTTGAATTTGGAATTTGATTAATTGTAATTAATTATTGTGACTGTTGGGAAAAGATTTGATTTGCCCAACCAACTCTTTGACTATGACACTTGTAAAAGACAACTATTTTTATATTAATTGCTGAAGGACAAATGGAACAACCGAGTTGAAATTAGCTGACCATGACTCCATGAGGGGGGAACATGCTTGAACTACCTCAGGGATGAATTTTGCAAGTGGAAAATGAGGAATTTGGCCATTAGCAGCTCTGAAGATCAGAGATTTTTAAAGCTGTGAAAATTACCAAAGGGGGAAAAGACCTAGGTACAAGATGATTTTGCATATACAACATATGGGAGGAGGCAGGACACTTCTTAGTATGCTGGAGAAAGGATATCACTTGTTGTTATGAGAAATGTTCTTAGTGTGAGGCAAGGGGAAATTATTATCTGAAAGAGGACTATAGCGAAAGAGGAGCATTGGAGTTCGCCCTTATGGACTCGTGGTTAGGCTAGGGGGTGAACAAAGCAAGTAGATTGGTTGTTATGTTCTATGGTTTGGTGGAACTTGGCTGTTCCATTTGTTGTCCCAACACTTTGTTATGATATGTACATCTACTTATTCCTTGTTGAATTGTTTTATTGATTAATAGCTCTTAGAATGAAATGAAGTGTAGAGTAAGCCTTTACAGTTTGATTGTATTCATTGAGTAAAGTTAAGAAAGCTATTGTGCGTGTTAGTTGTGGATGAAGTTGAGTTATGTAAATACATAGGATAGGCATCTAAGGTAAATAAAATAGAATTATTACTGTGTTAATTATAACCTTTACCCGAGCATGTGAATATATACGTACAAGTATTCAACCTAAGGAACATTGGACTGTTGAAATGCTAAATGAAATTCTGGAAGTAAATACAAGATATAAATATACATATATACATATATATATATATATATATATATATATATTGTTGTAGATTTAGATACACAGAGCTGTATAAACATGTAAGGAATACTAGATTGTACAAATGCCAAAGTGAAATTTAGAATGAATACAAGAATATATATATATATATATATATATATATA
>ML779800.1:690713-709942 GCA_009831015.1 Picea engelmannii
TGAATCTTTTGTATTCTAGAATAGACTTCAATTTGACGTATCCAATTATCTAACTTTTCAGCGTTAACTTCTCCATTATAAAGTGGCAACTCAAATTTTATATCAAGCTTTAATGAAGGAATTTGCGAAGGAGTTTTACCATGACCCTTTGGAGAATGGGGAATATTCTTCGAACTGATAGAAGAAGAAGAAGAAGAAGATGATGGAGGAGGAGAGGGTGGTGGAGAAGCACCATTCCCTCTATTTCCGCCTGGAGTCTTTTCACCACCGCCTCCCTTATGCATTGAAGGGTTAGATCCTTCACCCTGCGACATCATGGTCCATTCCATTATGACTTTCATCATATCTCTCAACTGTATGATAGTCTGCCTAAAGTCTTCTTCTTCATTCGGAACACGTTCATGATGTTCTGCATGAGCCATGCTTGGTGAATGTCTCTCTGCAACTTGCGGTGAATGAAACTGCTTCCTCCTTGTCGGATAAGAACTTAGATCCACAAGTTGACCTTCTCCTCTTGTGAGTTTCAACCTTGTGAGAATTAGAAACAAAACTTGCAAACAATCAAGTCTTCAAAACCAGTGCTCTGATACCAACTTGATCTAAAAATGAAGAAGACTTGAAAGACTTGAATAATTATTGCAAGTGAAATGTTATGTGTTTAAAGCAACAGGATCAATTTGCAACACATAAATTAAGGATTACTTATGAGAAATACTCATAGACAACAACATAAACATTGAACATCAGCACATAAACACAACAACTTGATAAAGGAGTTCACCCCTCTCTGGGCTACATCTCCTGGTCCAGCTTCCAATGGATCATTATTATTAAATTTCTCAAAGTTCTCAAAAAAATTCCTTACAATGCTCAAAATGACAAACCGACTGCTCCAATGGCTCCGCAGCGTCCCAAAACCCCTGTCTGGGCTCTTTCGGCACCTCAATCGATCGAAAAATGAAGAAGTTAGCCTCCTTGAAGTCTCCCTCTTCAACTTTGCTGTCTCTGGTTCTACAATTCGCACCCTTGCTTGAGAAAACCTGGCTCACACGCTTATTTAAGCGTAAAAACTTAGTCCCGTATGCAATCGTGCACCAGTACAAACTGTAGGACGGTTAAGGTGCCTCCATCCCCTAACCGCCTCGACACTCGGGCATATGGCCATGTGACCTTGCACTGGGTGAAATGGTGGTTAAAACGTTTAAAACCGTGCATTTTCCGTTGTATTCTCGCGCCAACATTCAACACGCGGGTCGTGGTTTCAAACCCCACGCATACACATAACATATATAACAAATACATTGCAATTGCAATGTATTGCAATATAATATAATATATAAATGGAATGCACGTGCGCGTCGAAACATGCAGGCCAATACATAAATATGTGGGTCATATGCATTGTAATACGTCCACGGGTCGGGGCTAAGCCCCTGCCCGACCCCCCTTTCCCATCGGCATAACTTTCAAACATAAATATATACTTTTTGGTATAGTAAACAAGGCACAAATGGCGGAACTTTGGCTAGCGGAGAGTTATGAAGTGTTTAACGTTGGGGGAGGTCCTGGGGTCGAACCCCACGGACTCCCCATACAATTTTATACAACCATATAAACAAATGATGAGGGGACATGTGGCACCCAGAGATTGGGCCACGTGTCCTCATATAAATTGCCACCAACCGGACACGTGTCACCATCCAATACGCCAGCAACCAACCAATACTCATCTGCCACATCATCACCATACGACCTGTATGGTCCTACCACATCACCGTACGGACTGTACGGACTATACAAACAGGTACAGTCTGCATCCAAAATTTTGCCTGTTTGGCTTGGCAGACAGATCGCGATATCTCCTCCATACAAACTCTGTTTGAGAAAGTAAATATACTGCCAGAATCAGGAAGACAAGACGGACACAATGGCACTGTCTTCATCGCATTCCGAGAACTTTGAAAATTGAGCAAAATTTGATCCCTTGATCAAACATGAAGGTCAGAATGGCCATTTATAACCTAGAAGGAAAAGCGAGTATATGGTGGCAGGACCTGAAGTTAATCAAGGGCTTAAAATAAAAACAGATGGAATGGTCGTATTTCAAGAAATACTTTAAGAAACATTATTTATCAGAAATTTATTATGAGAGAAAGACCAAAGAATTTTATGATCTAAGACTCGGTCAAATGACTATGGATGACCTCATAAACAAATTCATTGAATTATTAAGATTTGTGCCTTATATCAGGGAAGACAAAGTAAAAATCCAACGGTTCCTAAGATGCTTACCACAGTCCTATAAGGACAAATCGAGTTCGACAACCCCAAGACCTTGAACAAAGTTCTTAGAAAGGCCTGAATGTGTTATGATCAATACAAATAATGGTCTGAACTTTTCAAGGCTTGGAAAGATAAGAAACATGACAGAGTGAACCAGCGGAAGAAGGGCTATCAACCAACCCCTTTCCGAAATGCAAAAACATAATTTCCCAAGGAAAGATTTTCACTCCAATAACCAGAACACCCAAGGGGGAGGTAGAGCAGTTAATCTGGGAACCAAGAAGTTTGGGGACAGCCCTAGAGAACCGTTAAAATGCTGGGAATGTGGAGAACCTCACTTAAGGAGGAAGTTTCCGTGTTTAACTTCTACAGCAAGGAACATGGTCCACAACCTGCAAGAGGCCTCTACAATGGGAGATGTGGGAAGAATCTTACACAGAATCAATGCAGTTGTGGATGGCCAACTAGCTGATCACCATTCCACAGTAGTGGAAGTTGAAGATAAAGTTAATAATAATCGTTTTTCTGTTTTAACTGATCTGGGAGCTACCTTGAGTTATGTTGCTCATAGTGTAGTGGATTCAAACAAACTTAAGAAAGTAAAGAAAACAAAATCTTGGCTAGTACAACTAGCAATAGGAACAAAAAGAAGAGTAATAGATTTCATTTCTGATTGTGAACTCAGTTTAGATGGTCAAAACACGAAGCTAAATCTGAATATTCTACCATTAGGGTCTTACGATGTAATTATTGGAATGGACTAGTTAGAGAAGCATAAAGAAATTTTGGATTGTTATGAAAAATCACTTACTTACAGAGATGAAAACAACATTGTTAGGACAATACAAGGCATCAGAATACCCGTCTCAGTTAGACAGATTTCAACAATGCAATTTAAGAAGTGCACGAATAAAGGTTGTCTGATTTATGCTATTCAAGTGACAAATCTATTGGAAAAAGAGAATAAACCCATCCTAGAAGATTTTACCGTCTTACATGATTTTAGAGATTTATTTGTAGATGAAATACCAAAATTTCCCCCAAGAAGAGAGATAGACTTCTCTATCGATCTGATTCTTAGATCAGCCCCTATATCTAAGGCACCCAATAGGATGAGTTTACCAGAATTAACAGAGTTAAAAATTCAACTACAAGAACTGTTGGACAAGGAATACATCAGACCAAGTGTCTCACCATGGGGAGCACCAGTCCCTTTTGTTAAAAAGAATGACAAAACTCTAATATTATGCATTGATTATAGACAATTAAACAAAATGATTGTTAAGAACAAATATCCCCTACCCAGAATCAATGATCTATTTGACCAAGTGGGAGGGGAAAATATTTTCTCTAAGTTGGATTTAAGATCTGGTTATCACCGAGTTAGAATAAAGGATGAAGACATAAGTAAAACAACGTTTAGGATGAGATATGGACATTATGAATTTGTTGTTATACCGTTTGGTCTCACTAATGCACCAGGAAAGTTTATGTGTTTAATGAATAGCATATTTAGTTCGTATCTGGATAAGTTTGTTTTGGTATTTATCGACGACATTCTAGTGTATTCGAAAACAAAAGAAGAACACAAAGCACATCTAAGGATAGTATTGCAGACATTAAGAAAACACAAGTTGTATGCAAAATTTGACAAATGTGACTTTTACCAAAAGAAAATACAGTACCTAGGACATGTAATATCTCAAGAGGGTATTGCCATCGACTCAGAGAAGATAAGAGACATCATGGAATGGCCTATCCCTAAGGATGTGGCAGAAATCTGGTCATTCATGGGAATCATCGGTTACTATTGCATATTTATAGAGGGATTCCTTAAAATTGCATACCCTATCACATCCCTATAGAAAAAGAGAACCAAGTTTATTTGGTCGCATAAATGTCAGGACAGTTTTATTAAGTTAAAAGAACTATTAACAACCACACCTATTTTAAGGGTAGCAAACCCTGATAAAGACTTCACAGTCTGCGTGGATGCGAGCAAAGAGGTTTTGGGAGGTGTCCTAACTCAAGAAGGGCACGTTATTTGTTATGAGTCATGAAAACTAAAAGAGCACGAACGAAACAACATCACTCATGACTTGGAATTAGCAGCTGTAATCCATGCGTTAAAAATGTGGCGACACTATATAATGGGCAGAAAATTTCTGTTGCTAACTGATAATAGTGGTGTGAAATTCTTGTTTAGTCAAACAGATCTTAATGCAAGGAAAGCAAGATGGTTGGCCTTCTTGAGAGACTTCGATCTAGAGGTAAGACACATCAAGGGTAAGGAAAACAAAGTAGTAGATGCCTTAAGTAGAAGAATTCATGGGTTGTTTGAGATAAGCATTAGTAGGGCAGAAAGAAACATTGAGCAAAGGATAAAAGTTGCAAGTAATAATGATGAAAATGACATTAAAACAATGGCAGATTTACAAAATAATGCAGAAAATATAGACAGAACATATTTGAGTTTGGACAGAAATGGATTACTAAGATTCAAAAATAGGTTGTACATACCAGATTCAGCTGAATTAAAGCTAACAATTTTGGATGAAGTACACAAGAAGCCATATTCTAGTCATTTGGGATACCAGAAAATGGTAACAGCATTGAGGAAGTTGTTTTATTGGCCTAATATGAAAGGTGAGATAGCAGAATACTTATCTAAATGCCTAGATTATCAACATATGAAGGATGAACACTAGCACGCAGCCGACCTGTTACAACCTCTACCTGTACTGGAATGGAAGTGGGTGACTATCTCAGTGGATTTTATCATAGGTTTGCCAAAAACTCAAAAATAGAATGATTCAATTATGGTAGTAATTGATAAATTTAGCAAGTCTGCACATTTATTCCTGTGAAATCTACTTACAAAGCTATTAACATCGCTGAAATATTTTTGAAGGAAATTTTTAGATTGCATGGTATTCCTAAAATGGTGCTTTCAGATAGAGTTATCAAATTTACATCTACGTTTTGGAAAGAATTGTTTGCAGGGTTGAATACTAACTTGAATTTCAGCACAAGCTACCATCCACAAATGGATGTACAGACTAAACGTACGAACCAAATAATGGAAGATATGTTATGAATGTACGTAAGGACGAAACCAAGTAAGTGGGAGGAATACCTATACTTGGTGGAATTTGCATACAATAATGGTTATCAGACATTGGCTAAGATGAGCCCCTTCGAAGTATTGTACGATAGAAAATGTACAACTCCAATTAGCTAGGATAACCCAGTTGACAGACTCATGGTGGGACCATAAATGCTCTAGGAAATGGAGAATACGGTAAGAAAAGTACAACATAATTTAAAGGAGGCACAAGACAGAAAGAAAAATTGCGCAGATCTGAAAAGAAGACACCAGGAATTTCAAGTTGGAGATCACGTGTATTTAAAAGTCAAAGCAAGAAGAAGTTCATTAAATATAGGAAATTGTTCAAAGTTGGCGCCAAGGTTTTGTGGGCCCTTCAAGATCTTAGTTCGAATTGGACCCGTGGCATATCAACCTACACTTCCTGCAAATTTGAAATCTCATAATGTATTTCATGTTTCTTTGTTAAAAACATATGTTCATGATCCTACTCACATGATCAATTGGAACATGGTGCAGGTGGAACCAGAAGGCAAGTTCCAAGAGGAATCTTTGAGCATACTGGACAGGAGAGAAATAGTACTACAGAACATAGTCGTCACCCAGGTAAAAGTGCAATGGAAGCAGTTTAGATCTAAGGAGGCCACTTGGGAATTGGAGGAAGATTTATAGAAATCTTATCCAACCCTGTTTTGAGAAAGGAACAAACACTGAGGACAGTGTTGTATTGAAGGGGGAGAGGATGTAATATCCCCAAAAAAATTAATTATTAAAGTCTGTATGCACTTAGGAATTTATTTCCATTTTTGGCAAATTCATATATGGAAAATTATTGCCATTTATGGCAATTCCGAATTTGGAATTTGATTAATTGTAATTAATTATTGTGACTATTGGGCAAAGATTTTATTTTCCCAACCAACTCTTTGACTATGACACTTGTAAAAGACAAATATTTTTATATTAATTGTTGAAGGACAAACGGAACAACCAGGTTGAAATCAGCTGACCATGACTCCATGAGTGGGGAACAGGATTGACCTACCTCAGGGCTGAATTTTACAAGTGGAAAATGAGGAATTTGGCCATTGGGAGCCCCTGAAAATTAGGGATTTGTAAAGCTGTGAAAATTACCAAAGGGGGAAAAGACCTAGGCACAAGATGCTTTTGCATATACAACATATGGGAGGAGGCAGGACGCTCCTTAGTACGCTGGAGAAAGGATATCACTTGTTGTTATGAGCACTATTTTGAGTGTGAGGCAAGGGGAATTTCTGATCTGAAAGAGGACTATAGCGAAAGAGGAGCATTGTAGTCTGCCCTTATGGACTCATGGTCACACTAGGGGGTGAACAGAGCAAGTAGATTGGTTGTTCTGTTCTATGGTTGGGTGGAACTTGGTTGTTCCATTTGTTGTCCCAAAACTTTGTTCAGATATGTACATCTACTTATTCCTTGTTGAATTTTTTTATTGATTAATAATTGGTAGAATGAAATGAAGTGTAGAGTAAGCCTTTACAGTTTGATTGCATTCATTGAGTAAATTCAAGAAAGCTACTGTGCGTGTTAGCTGTTGATGAAGTTGAGTTATGTAAATACATAGGATAGGCATCTAAGCTAAATAAAATAGAATTATTACTTTGTTAATTATAACCTTTATCCGGGCATGTGAATATATACGTACAGGTATTCAACCTAAGGAACATTGGACTGTTGAAATGCTAAATGAAATTTTGGAAGTGAATACAAGATATATATATATATATATATATATATATATATATATATATATATATATTGTTGTAGGTTTAGATACACAGAGATGTATAAACATCTAAAGAATACTATATTGTACAAATGCCAAAGCGAAATTTAGAATGAATACAAGAATAGAAATATATATATGTATAGGTTGCTTCCTATATAGTTTTTTTAGAGCTACATAAATATCTAATACTCATACACAGAAAGATCATCGACGCTTGGAACACGTCATAATTTTAGTAAACTTCCATTGATAAGACTATACTAAAAGCATAAAAATTAAAGTCTGTTTATACCACAGTAAAACCATAAATGAAGTTTCAATATAATACATATTAAAGAGATTGTTCAATATGTAACAGTATTCGTTTGGATTGTGGAAAAGTATGTGTGTTCATTTATAATAAGATAATAAACAGTCTGTATAGCCAGATGCTTTTGATCCAAATATTTACAAACAAAGTACCCTGGGTAAGGACCCAGTACCATTCGAAAACCGAATCTGAACCGTCAAACTAAAACACTAGAATCATAACTTGTTACACATTATTTTCATCATGCCTATAATCATTAATGATGTAAACCTATCTGTTGCCTTTAGAGGGGTCAGTGGCCTGAGTTCCTGAAGAGAAAAGGGAGAAGAACTTTTATTGAGAAAAGAAGTTGTATTTTCCCTTGTAAAAACCCTGTAAAAAGGGAAGTTCGCAGGTTGCTATATAGGCAGGGTGCAAGAATGCCTGAATCTCGCAGGTTGCACCATAGCTAGGGTGAGAGATGTTCGCAGGTTTCTCTATAGGCAGGGTGCTAGAATGCCTACATATGGGAAAAACAAGCGTTTTCTCGAATCTTCTAGAAGGAGAAACTTCTATGGTGAGGTGGCATCCGAATGGTTTGGATCTTACTCGCTTTCATGATTTAGTGGGATCATCCTAACCTCCTCACCTTATCCTCTTCAACTTATAAAAGGAGAGGAGCTCTCATGGAGAAGGGGTTCTTGAGCTTGTAGCTTTGGTTAGCTTTTGGGATTTTGGGATTAGCTTTGATTGGATTGAGCTTTGGATATTTTTAGCTTGACTAGATGAGCCACTTTGTCAAGATAGATTGTGAATATTATCAGATCTGTGCTCTCAGAATTCTTGGAGTGAAAGTGTGTGGGAAACGAAGGACAGTTGGAAGGGACCTTACGACATCAAGGCCATGGTTGTAATCTCTCTTTCACATTTAATATGATATAGTAATATGATTCTTTCCTATAAAGCTTGTTGTGTTTTATTGTATGATTCCTTGATCACATACATAAGTTTATATTGAGTTTATGCTATTGCTATCACTTTGGTTGGTTTCATTATTTTGCAGGATCATCATTATATATGAGCATTGGAACGGAGCTAGGATAGCGATGGTGAGAGGAAGTGACATTTAAATGGTATGTCACTCATCCCTCTTTAGTTAGTAAATTCAATATCTAAAACTTAAGGAAAGCATCATGTTCTGGTGTGTTTTTTTCTAGATCTAGGTGGATCTAGGGAGATCCGTTAGTGTCAGCACCTACCGATTTGTCCGATAACAAAATTGGCGACTCCAGTGGGGATCGAATTGTTTCCTAGTTAGTCTACTTTCCCTTCCTTTGAATGCTTGTTTTCTGGTTTCTGAGTCTGTGGGACATCCATCCAAACTCTCTGGATCTAGAAGTTCACTTAGATTCCTTGTCCTTTTTCAAAATTTTCTTTGATTACAGACATTCTCGCACTGTACCTGTCTATGGACTGTGAGAATCATTGATGTTCGCACCCTGCTATTAGGTTCAGTGTGAACTTCTCGCACCCTACAAATGTCTAGCCTGCGAGAATACCTAATTCTCGCACTGTAATATATTGCTAGGCTGCGAACTTGTTTGTAAACTTTTTGGATTGGGTCTTGTCATATTTTGATGACCTAGTTTTTCTTTGATCAGCTGGATTGAGCTTTTAGAGCCTATATTGATCTGCTTATAGTCTTCTTGACATCCTTTGAGTTTCTTTTAGCCACTTTTGCTTTGTTTTGTTTTGAAGGATTAGTCTCTTGCTTTGAGTGTCTTTCAATTACAAAGCATGTGTTTTCTTTAGAATTGTTTAGGGAAAGATCAGATTTCTTTTGAATAGTTCGCTTTAAAAGAAAACTTTTAGTTTGGGTTTCTTTGTTTTAAGAAAGTTCATTATTTCTTTTAGTGAAAATTTTGTAACAAAAAGATTTAATTTCTTGCTTTATTTTAGATTGGGGGCATCCTTGCATTTGAAGTAGCGATATTGCATGATTCTTGGCATTTTTTGATCTTAAATTATGAAAAATTTCCCCCCTCATAGCCGGGGGGGGGCATGAATCGTGCATTGGTTTTCAGTACCTTTTTCTCATTTCTTGAGAGTATTGATATTGATGAGTTTAATAGACTTTGGGACATGTGCATATGGGAATGATAAATGTTTTCTCCTTCTCGTAGTATAGCTTTCATCGAAATGAAAATATTGCATCTTCATCTCTTTGCATAAATTTCGAGTCAGTCAAAACACCATATTTTTCACACCATCTTCCTTTTGAGTAACAAAAACCATAAAATAAAGCGCTTATAAAAAAAGGATTAGACATTTTTTATACTTTCTAGTAGAAAACCTACATTAGAATAGAGTTAGAGCTTTGGAATAGGTGTGAAAGATAACTTTCCAAAGTTGCAAACAAACATAGAATATTGAGTTAGGGAGTGGTTAAATCCACTTACTTCATTCTGTCTTGGGAAGCCCTTCTAACACAAGGGTCAATCATGAGGTCGCATTGAGACTGGCAGAGTTACTCACCTTGCTTTGTTGGTCTTGGTGTAGAGATTGCACGTATTATGGGGGTCACTTGAAGGTATACCCACAATGATGAGTGGAAGCCTCTCAAGTTGATTTTGGGCTAGATACCCTACCCTTGCATGTGGATTGGACTATCGACTGGCCCCCCAGGCTTTATTGTTGTCAGTGGTAACCTTAGTGGCCTATCTCTCTAGGTTCTTTACACAAGGTGACTGTGGAGGGGCAAGTCTTCACGGTACTTGGAATCGACGTTGGCCAAACTCACTCGGTCTCCTTGGAGGGTATACCCACGATTATGTGTGGGATCTTGCACCAGGGTGTAAGTCCGTTAGGCAGGTTTTCAACGTAACTTTTCCACCCGCTCTATCTCAGACCCTTCTTACATTGTTCCCACGACGTTGGATTTCATCACCAACTAGTGCATTCATTGTGAGAAGGTTTTGTTTGCTTGCTTGCTTACTATATTTTTAGCATGTGCTGTTTGTTTTCCCTAGTGGAATCTAGATTGGATCTTTGTTTTAATGACATCAGTTCCCAAAATGACCAATGAAGGAACCCTTGCTTCAGGGGAACCTTTTGTTTTTCCTTCTTATGGAAACATCGGTCCTCCTCACATCGCTACTTTGAACATTCCAGGTCTCACAATTGGATTACCGGTATAGTTTTTTTCCACTTAGGTAATCCCAAATGCAGTAAGTGCTTCAGTCATAAGCACTTGCCCCCAAGAAAATCAACCTCATGTTGATCCTTCACCTTCTTCACCAGTAAGGTCTTCTTTGCCTTCTTCACTTGCAAGGTTGCCTTCCGTTCCATCTTCTTTGTCGAGCGAAAGTTCTAAATCTAGCAACTCGGTAAATAAGAAGAAGAAGAAAAGGAAGAATAAGAAGAAGAAAATTAAGCAAGGATCCAAACCTCCAACCACTGTCAAACATGTTGGAAAAAAACCAGTTACTGTTAATCGTGCTGGGAGTGTTGATGATGTCAAGATCACCCAAACAACCCGTAAGCCCAAGTACCCTTGCAGGCTTTGTAAGGGTAGCCATCTTTTTAAGGAATGCCATGGTATATACAAGGTTATAGAAGCATGGTCTACACATCCTTGACAACCCACGTCGTTAGCCTCTGAACAACATACTAACAACCCCCCATCAACCAATCATGATATGGTTGGGAAGAAGAAAAGTAGAGTCAAGTTCCCGTGTATGTTATGCAAAGGGAGTCATCTAACTCATCTTCGCCCTCATATGGACGAAGCCTCGAACTTACTGGAGGACATGACTATTTCACAACCTCAACTTCCAGCTGCTTACCGTAAGCTTTCTCTCAACCCTCCAATAGTTGATGGAATGATCATTCTGGTCCCTTCACCGGTCAATCAGGTTGATCATGTCGTCAATATGGTCACATCCCTAGTTGAAATAGTTGATGAGGTGGTTTATCTAATACCATCCTTGGTCGATCCCACTCTCCCGTTAGAGAGTGTCACCCAAGTGGTCAATTTATTTCCACCTGTTGACCCCATTCTCCCCTTGGAGAATGAAACCCAAGTGGTTGATCTGATCTCATCATCGGTCGATCCTACTCTCCTGCTAGAGAGTAAACCCGATACTACCCATGTTTTTCTCATTGATACAGACTCTGCCATGTCAGGGAGTATTCCTCCTTCTCCCGTAGGACCCCCTCCAAGTAATGAGACCATCCATTTTGATTGGGGTGTGCTAACTGGACCTCATCTTCCCTCTCACATTCCTTTCCAGATTACAGTACAGGTTTGTGGTTGAGACATTCCTCAGACACTGATAGATGAAGGTTCATCTATTGGTATTTTGTCCTCTATTGCTTGGCAAGATTTGGGTTGTCCTCCACTTGCACCAGTTACACAGAATCTGTTAGCTTTTAACAGAAGAACTAGTCAACCTTTAGGGACCCTTCCTTAGTTTCCTATAAATTTGGGAGGGAAAACTATTTTCATTGATGTCATGGTAGTCCAAGACCCCTTGGATTTTTCTTTACTCCTTGGGCGAGATTATGTCTATGCCATGAAAGCTATTGTGTCAACTCTTTTTCGTGTGATATCTTTCCCTCATGATGGACGAGTTGTGACTATTGATCAAATTTCATTCATTGACCCTGACTGGATTTCCTCCCTAAATGGTTCTTACATGCAGACAGTATTACCCCTGCCACAGGTCAATTATGTGGCGTTGTTGCCCATGGTTTCAACTTATGATGACTTAGATCCAGTAGTTGACATGGTGATTTCTTTGATAGGGTTGTTAGAGCCTGATCTCTTTACTCCTGTCGCGACCCTCGACATGGTGTCCTTCCAGAGTGTGTTTCTTCCTTCCAGTGAAGACCTCTTGGAAGCCATGACCGAGTTTTGTCCCTTGACATGGTGCCATTCCGGAGCATTTTCCTCTTGGAATCCATGATCAATGAGAAAACCACCCGAGGATAGTTTTTTGCGTCTCTGTTGCAACCTCGTTAAAAAATGAAACAAAGGTCTATGAACATGATTTTCTGATTTCAAGCTCATTAAAAAATGAAACCAGACTTGAGCATGGTTTTATGATTTCAAGCTCGTTAAAAAATGAAACCACTTGAGAATAGTTTTTGCGTCTCTGTAGCAACCTCGTTAAAAAATGAAACAGAGGTTACGAGCATAGTTCTTGTTTCTGTGTCAAGCTCATTAAAAAATGAAATAGTTTTCCCCCTCTTCGTTTGAGTCAAGTCCTTCATCTAGTATTTGAAGCTTCATTTCCTCCTCCTTTGTCGTTGGATGAAACGAAGCTTGGGGGGCAATACTTCCAACCCTTGGACTTCATGCTAAAGTAGAGTCGCTAGCTTCTTAAGCTGGGGGCTAAGTACCAACCATCCATGTGTTATGCGTTGGGAAGTCGCCGCAAGCATAGGTTTATATGGTTCAAGCTTGTGTAAAAATGAAACCAGGTCCAAGCATAGTTTTTTTTAGTTTTTAAGCTTGTGTAAAAATTAAAATCTATCCCAAGCATAGTTTTGTTTTGTTTTAAAGCTTGTGTAAAAATGAAAACAATCCCAAGCTTAGTCTTTTTTCTTTCTCATGCTCGTAAATACACGAGAATAAGTTACCGAGCTTAGTCTTTGTTCTTTCTCATGCTCGTAAATACGTGAGAATGTAACCAAGTATACTTTTATCACTTTTTCAGACTCGTAAAGGTTATACGAAGAAGGAACCTATTGGAGTTCCCTTTAAGCTCTTTTTAGACTCTCTAAACATGAAAAGATTGTCGAGGGACCTTGTTCTTTTCACGCTCGTTAAAGTATTTGAAGAAAACGTATGTTGAGTGATAGTTTATCTCTTTTTCGGTCTCATCAGACTATTTTACAAAAAAGGAACTGAGAGAGTTCTCTTTTAAGTGTTTTTCCAGACTCTATAATCATGAAAAATCTTCGAGTTTTATATCTTTGGACTTGTTAAACAAACATCGAAATGCCTACACGGGACCGAACCACTCCTTCCTAGGGTTCGTTAAGCATACTCCAAGGGACTCGTCCAAAGGATGAGCTTACATTAACAAGCATATGTTATCCTCCTCAAGCTTGTGTAAAAATAAAGAGGTACTCGCCAGAAATGGTGGGGGAAAAATTGGGAAAGAATTGTGTCTAAACCTGTATTCCATGGAAGAGTCTCTTTTGAACATGACACCCTTTCACTCGCTTTGTGTCTAGGTTGGAAAATATGTTGGGTATGTGTTATATTCTTTGCCCGAGTAGTAGTGTCTGAGCGCCTGCGCCGGGCGCGCAGGGGGGTTAGAGGGGGGGGCTCTAGGCCCCCCCTTGGGGGGTGCAGGGGAGCAGAGCCCCCCACACGGGGGTTCGGGGGTAGTGCCCCGAATTTTTTTTTTTGGGCGGACATATTTCCGGGACCACATGATATTAGGTGGTTTTTCGGCACATGGTTTTTTGCCGATGGTTTTCTATTTCCGGTTAAGGAATTAGGGTTTTGGACTAATCCAGGTCACTGGGTTAGGGTTTTGGATGCCACTGGCTCCTATATGGATATTGTATTGTAAACAATGTAACACAATGTATGAATATAATATATGCTGGTTTTCCAGGTTTGGGTTTCCAGGTGAAAAATCTCTGTGTAATGTTTTTGTTTGCCATTGTATCTTTTTTGTTCTTTTCTAAATATCAGTTTGCAGTAGATATTGTACAAGGTTAGAATTTACAAAATCCACTTGTCTCCTGATCATACTCCTATAAGATTACAAATTGGTCTGTGACCCTTGTTGTTGAGTCAGTATTTCCAAGAGAGTTGTCGTGTCATCAATATGTTCAAAAATATGTTCAACCCAAAAATCCTTCTATTGCGTCGGCCATTTCTATAGTCCTTAAAGCCTTCTATTGCGTCGGCCATCCTTGAGTCAGTCCTGAATTACTTGTTACTCTGATCTACATCAAATCTTGTTACTTGTTTCGTGTCATTGACATGGGATACATTAAGGCCCTCCTATGACCAGTATTTTCCTGTTGACTTCAACTCATTATCTAGGAATCAGACTTAGAAACTAATTGGTTCCTTGGAACTTTCATGCCTCAATGGTAGGTTTCCTCGCTTTCGACAGTGGGTTTTCATTACTGACCCCTGATCGGGAGATTCCGCCGAGTGTTCGACTTCAACTCATTTATTCACATTCGTTGGATTGTACTAGCGTACCTTGGGTGTCATTGACATTAATGGTGATTTCCCTTGCACTTGTTAATGGTATACACTAATGACTGGTAATCAAGTGGTTTCTACCATGTTCGACTTCAACACATGTACTCACATGGTTAGATTCGTACTATAGAATGGTGGAGATGAAGACCCTGGATCTTTTCTGATAGATTCAAGTTGCATTGGAGTATATTCAGTGAACTGTTGCATAGATCCACATTGTATGTTTGGTGGCTATGTTCAAATTTGAGTCTTTAACACATAGATCCACAATGTATTTTTGGTGGCTATGTTCAGATTTGAGTCATATTGGCATGGATCCATAGTGTATGTTTGGTGGCCATGACCTGTCTTACTTGACATGGATCTTCGCATGTCTGCATTTATGCTTTGATTCATTTGTATTCTGAGTATGGGAATTCCTACCTCAGTGATGATATATTATTGTACTGTATTTCCTTGTTTGTTGGCAGGTTTTCGACCAACTGTTCCTTGTTCCCTACACGCACTCGACAAAGTATTTCAGCTATCACTATGTTCTAACTTCATACTTTGGGGGGATCTCTGTTACACATTATTTTCATCATCCCTATGACCGTTAATGATGTAAAACTATATGTTTCCTTCAGAGGGATCAATGGCCTGAGTTCCTGAAGAGAGAAGGGAGAAGAACTTTTCCTGAGAATGCCTACACATGGGAAAAAAAAGTGTTTTCTCGAATCTTCTAGAAGGAGAAACTTCTATCGTGAGGTGGCATCCAAATGGTTTGGATATTACTCACTTTCATGATTTAGTGGGATAATCCTAACCTCCTCACCTTATCCTCTTCAACTTATAAAAGGAGCGGAGCTCTCATGGAGAAGGGGTTCTTGAGCTTGTAGCTTTGGTTAGCTTTAAAGCTTTTGGGATTAGCTTGGATTGGATTGAGCTTTGGAGATTTTTAGCTTGGCTAGATGAGCCACTTTGTCAAGACAGATTGTGAATATTATCAGATTTGTGCTCTTAGAATTCTTGGAGTGAAAGTGTGTGGGAAACGAAGGATAGTTGGAAGGGACCTTACTACATCAAGGCCATGGTTGTAATCTCTCTTTCACATTTAATATGATATAGTAATATGATTCTTTCCTATAAAGCTTGTTGTGTTTTATTGTATGATTCATTGATCACATACATAGGTTTATATTGAGTTTATGCTATTTCTATCACTTTGGTTGGTTGAATTCTTTTGCAGGATCATCATTGTATATGAGCATTGGAATGGAGCTAGGATAGCGATGGCAAGAGGAAACGACATTTAAATGGTATGTCACTCATCCCTCTTTAGTTAGTAAATTCAATATCTAAAACTTAAGGAACACGTCATGTTCTGGTGTGTTTTGTTCTAGATCTAGGTGGATCTAGGGAATTCAGTTAGTGTCTGCACCTACCGATTTGTCCAATAACAGAAATTGAATACCTTTTTCGAGCAAAGAGATGTGGATCCATGGACTTTGAATGTTTAAATCCTGCAAAGAATTCAAGAATTAGTAAACTATGTTAAGACATAAGTCAACCAATTTAAGTATTGAAGATAAATTGAAACTTTGCAAACAATGTTAAGGAAAAATTCAATGAAATTGAATATTGAAGATTCAACATGTGGATATTACTTAGCTTGAGATTTGGCGCGGGTGATTTTTCCCATTTGCATCCCTGATCAAACTATCCATAGGCTCGAAGGGGAGGAGTGGACCCAGAAAGGTCTGATGGGTACCCTCACAAGTAAATAGGGGGTCCCATCATTAGTTCGGGAACCAAAAATCTTAACCAAATATTCGGGAATGAAAATAAGCAAGAGACAGTGCTAAACTTTTAATACTTTTGATAACCCGAATAATTCACACAGTACCATGCCTATCACACATAGGTGTTTATCGCCCTTTGATATTACTTTTGATATTCTATTTACGCTAAAAGAAAGGTAATAAAAAAGTTTTCAAATACAGAAGTACAAAAACTGAGAAATTATAAGTAATTACTTGAATTACATTTGGAGTCTAAATTATTTATACACTATGGCATCATATGGCTATTAATATCCCTGTACGAAGTATGAGTAATGTATTTAGACTTAGAGTAATGAACCTATTACAAAACTTGACATAGTAATGAAGAAGTCTCACAACAATCCACAGGAAGGGTTTGCGACTATACATCGTATGATCCGAGGGTGTAACGATTTTTCACAGTAAGTCTTTATGAACCCAGAAAAAAACTCTTTCCTCAATAAAAAAATAATATTAATGAAGCCATGAATTGATTTGAATCATAATGAGACCCGAAATGTATATTCTCATAATCAGGGATCAATAGTTCGGAATTTAGACAGAGTTGCAGAACTATGTTTACCTATGAAAATCACTTTTGTAAACACTCAAAAAGAACAAAAATCGTAACATTCATATTGCAAGAAATACGCTTTTCGAACATAATGAAATCCCTTCCTTAATACAGAGGACGGTTTTTCAAGTAGAAAGATCTAGACAAGAATTTATAAAACCTTTAGAGTCACGGAAAGAATCAAGCTAGGAACATATCATATACTGAGTAGAACCAAAGGGTAATCACCCCGTACGAGACATGGAAACTACAATAAGTTTGACTAATCTTTTTAGAAACTAAACTCTCATGCTGTCGGCTTTTGGTTCCCGGTTGGGTTGTTAACACAGACCAGAGCTTCCTACGAATTTTTCGTAGAGGTGCAAATATTGTTTGCAGGGTCTAAGGATTGAGACCCAATACCGGGAATAAAATGGAGCGACGACAAACCCCAAGCATTAAACGATTCTCAACAAACCTTTAAGACTCTAATGCAGAACTGATAAAGTCAGAACTAGTAAAGCAAGGAGAAATAGATGAGGACAGGTGCACACTACGAATCACAGAGAACTCAAAATAAAATGATAGAGATTGGCTTACCTTGCACAAGGTAGCATCCAACTGGTAGTCACCCCTATTCATTTCTTCCTACCCAGGCTGAGTCCAAATACAAGATGTAGGTCATGTTCACCTAGTCGAATATCATAGGGGTTAACACTGGAGCGTTTTCGCAAAAGGCACAAAGCCAAAGTAGAATGAAACAATAACCCTATAAACCCTTCACTGAGTTGAGTAATAGTGATAGTTACGAATACTTTACCTTGCCATGTGACAGGAAGGAGGTGGCAAGTCTTGCATTGGACACAGTGGCTAAGCAACAGCCTCGGCAGGTACCATTACAGGTAGCCATTAATAGACTAGAAAAAGGTTTTAATTCGGTGTCTGACAAGTCCCTCATTCAAATTCATACCAAGTTATTGCAAGGTGAGGACAACCTAGTTAGGGTGTGACTATACCCAGTTTCCACGCCCAATATCTCGTTTAATTAAGGTCTGACAATTTGGTTCGTTAGTGCTAATGAATTCAGGAGGGATAACTGTTATCATTTGGTTTCCTTAACAATGCCTAACTGTCAACCATATTCAATATTGTGTTATTAGTGGTTGGATGTTTAACCACAAACTTTTTTCACAAAGTCTGTTACTTAGACATTTAAAATAAAACGTAAAGACCGCCATTAAATTAAGGCATGTGAGATTTCGATAAAGGTGTATGCATTGTTGGAACCTAAATTCATATAGATCCTATATGATAGAAGTAACATTTATTCCTAGGAATGGTTGTATTTATACTAGGGTTTAATAAAACAAAATGTTAATGATATGCTTAGAGATGGGTATAATACTAGTGGGGCATTAATAGTATAAACATTAATGCTATGCATCAAGAGGGTTGCAATGATAGTAGGATTTAACGAGTATAACGTTAAGGTTTATGCATGGAGATGATTGTGATGCTAGTGGAGTTTACCAATGTTAACGATAAACCTTTATATGTATATTAGAAAACATAAAGCTTAGTAACTGAGAGACTAGGGTGTAGCAAATCTATCCCTTAACCTTTATATATATGATTACTGTGTAACATGGAATAACTCAGCGATAAAATCTCTTATAATGGCATTTAGTTGTATCAATGAAGTGGTGCACATAGACCCTATGAAAGTCAATAGTGATGACAACTACCTACTTACAATAACTTTATGTCTTTCGAAAATAAATTGTTTGAAGGGGAAGGAGATTTATTGTCCCTAACAATTTTTTTTATTTTTATTTGGTAATTTTGGGGTACATTACAAAAAAGGTGGGGATAGTGGGGGAGAGAGGGGGATACATGGAGCGAGAGTGTGGGGGTTATATGAAAGAGGTAAATATAGAATGGGATACAGATGGATTCCTTGAGAGTGTGATAGCATGGGATAGGAATACCAAGAGGGGGGGGTTAGAGAGAGAGAGGTGGGAGAGAGAGTGAGAGTGAGACTAACAACAAGGAGAGAGAGAAGGTGGTATATGTAGGAGACAAAGAGGGTAGAGATAGTGGGAGGAAGGGACAAAGGGGAAGGGACAAAGGGTAAGGGAAAGGAGGAGACAAATAGAGAGATAGAGGATACTTGGAGAGAGAGAGAGAGAGA
>ML779800.1:729632-763397 GCA_009831015.1 Picea engelmannii
ATATATATATATATATATTTATAATATTATTCACATTCATCGACCCTTTTTCACAAGGTCCATTCACATTTTTGAGTTTTCCACAGTTCTTGGCCAGTATAGTTATTTTTACAAACTGGGGGAAACAGGGTGTTACATCAACCCAAATGGCACCACCACAAACTCATAGTGGCCATACTTCGTTCGGAAGGTAGTTTTATGGATGTCTTCACCCTTGATTCGAACTTGATGGTATCCCGACCTCAAATCGATCTTTGAGAAAATAGACGCACCCCCCAATTGATCGAACAGATCATCGATCCTGGGCAAGGGGTACTTGTTCTTTATGGTTACCTTATTGAGTTGCATATAATCTATACACAGTCTAAGGGTACCGTCCTTCTTTTTCACGAACAGGACTAGTGCTCCCCATGGAGACACCTTGGGCCGAGTATAGCCCTTATCCATCATTTCTTTTAATTGCAACTTGAGTTCAACTAACTCGGGAGTCCTAGACACTGGCACCACTCTCGGTGAAAGTTCTATTGAGAAGTCTATGTCCCTTCTCGGAGGTAAACCCAGTACCTCTTCCGAAAACACATCTTTGTATTTTCTCAGGATAGGGTGATCGTCAAGGCTTGGTTTGCACCTTCAATTGTTTTCAACACCTGTATTGCATATAGGGGACATCCCTTTTGGAAATACTCTCATTTGGAGAGCTGATATTTGTCTCACCGAGATAGGTTTTTGGATCCCTTGAAGGGTTATCTTTTTCCCTTCTTTACTTACACATTCTAAGGTTTTATGGTAACAGTCCAATATGGCTTTATGGGAAGCTAGCTAGTCCATACCAATCAACAGATCATATGATCCTAGGGGTAATAAGTTAAGGGTTGTTTGGGTGGGGAATTCACCCAACATTAATTGGCAGGCTGGTATGATCTCTGCTATCCTTCTTTTCGTGCGAGTGGATAACTGTACCAACCATGGCTTGGTATGTTTTTTGTGGCTATAGTTTACACTTATCAACAACTTTAGGGGCTATGTAAATCAAATTTGAACCAAGGTCAATTAAAACAGACACTAGATGGTTGGAAATCATACCTTCTATTTCCACTATTGAAGCTTGGTGGTCGGCTTGGTTATTATCCAAGGCTGCATAAATTTGTGGCACACTTCTGGCCACATCATTGATGGTGGTAGTTTCATGGATGTTATAAATCCTCCAATTATTCTATTGTCAGTGTGGATAGTCTCTCAATAGATGTTCTTCCCCGCAACCCAAACATTTCAAAGGTTCTCTCTTTGGGTTATCAGTCTTCACTAATATTGGTCCATAATTTTTATTTCCGCTCAAGGAGGGAAAATTCTGCTGGTGCATACTCTAGGCTAGGAAGCTCATTCTTGGGTTCTTCTTAAAGTTCTTAAATCCTAGGGATTTAATTCCCTTTTTCTAAAATCTTGAACTATTGTTCTGTTTCCATCCTTCATGAGGTTCTGCTCGATGCCCAAACTGTTCATGACAATAGGTTTCCTTTTGAATAGTGCCTTCTAGAGTCTTGGGCTCATCAAATTCAATTCTATTTTGATAGTCCTTAGGTAGTCCACTGATGAAGCATTGCACCTTTGCCTTTTCCACCTTGATATAGGGTACATACCTCAACAAATCAAGGAATTTGTTGACATATTCTTCTACAACGAGTTGTCCTAGTTTGAGTTCATAAAACTCTTTAGTACTTTCGTTGAAATATTTTTTCGACAGATACTTCTTCCGGAAGTACTTCTCAAACCATTCCCAAGACAGGTCCTCTTCGCGAACACCTTTCATGTTCTTAAGGTCTTCCCACCAAATGGAAGCCTTTCCATTCAAGTTGAAGGTGCCCACTTGGGCCTTCATATTTTCTGAAAAGTCATGGACTCTAAAATACTTCTTTAGTCCAAGCAGCTAGGCCTCTGCTTCCTCTCCCTTCTTTATTTCACCATTGAAGGAGGGTGGTTTGGCCTTTCTGAATTCTTTGATTTTTCGACCTTTGGAAGACTTTTGCTTCTTCTATTTTCTTCGGGGATAGGAATTGGTTCTGCTGCTAGAAGATCCCTCTGAATCACCAGCTTCCTTCTCAAAGGAATCATCCGACGCTTGTCCTTTACCTCTGGGGTGGACCTTTTTCGAGGTGCTCCTCTCAGTGTGGCCACTGATATGACCGTGTTTCTGAGTTTCAGGTTCATGCTACATTTTTATTTGTAGATCAGATAAACTCTAAAGTAAAACTACATTAATTTGTGTTTGCTTTTCTTGTTCTTTCATCATCCTTTCATTGTCAGCCTTGCATCTTTGTAATTCGACCATGAGACTCCTCACAGTCTTCGCTAGATCTGGAGGGGTCCCTACTGCCCTTCTTTCGTCAGACTCTTCATCTCTATTGTGGGAGCCCTCTCCCACTTCATGGTGAGTCACCATACTATGTGTTGATAAATTCCCATGGTTGATCTTTCGCTTGTGTGCAAAGAAAAACTCTATTTGTTAGTCAATAGTTAGATACATTTTTATAACCCGCACAAAATTCATATTTATTTCACATGCATACACAGTCGGGTTTCCATTTTGGACTTTGACCTTTTTGAATTAAGAGGGTTACTCTTTTTAAGAGTGTTCTGAACGAAGCTTCTGCACAACTTGTTCATGAGCCCAAGCAGGCCGAGTGTTGTAACCATGCTCTAATACCAATTTGTAACACACCCACTACGGAAATCAAAATTTTTGTCGATTTCTCGAGGATCAAAATCCTCTAAATACTCACGGGGACCTATCATCAGCTAGTTCCTCATATGTTCACCTCCATGTGGTTGTGGGTCACGACTACGGGCCGAACCAATACAACGTCTCTTCGCACTTCACAACTCAGGGCTACTAGAACATCGAGTCTTTTGACTTTGCAAACCTCGAAGCTTGAAACAGCGAAATGTCGAACCCTGACAGGGATAGAAAATAGAAAGTTTCCCTCCAAAGGGAGATCGATGGCCGTAAGCCTCCCCTAATTCAATGGTATGGATCATTTCTGGGTTTCGGTATTCGAGAGTTCGAAATGCAATGACTCCAATACTCTTTGTCATTCAAATCTCTGAATTCCATTATGGGAATTCGTGTAAGAGATCGACGGCTCTTAAGAGTGTGGATCCAATAGTCCATGGGATTTCAGAAATTTTCCCTAAACTCTGACCACTCACCATGCATCTCCTTTGATGGACAGTCTAGATTCCTTTGCGACTTCTCTTTTCTATTTCCAAGCACGTCAGGAGTTAGGGTATTGGGATTTCGTGATTTGCGAAGGCAAGGTTTCTTGCCCTTTGGTTTCCCAAATGCTGAAATGTCAAAACATCGACCGACAACCACGTGTCCCTCCGATGGATGGCAGCGACCTTCAGCCAAGATCAATGGTCGGTATCTTTTTGGGATGATCAATGGTCATGATCAAATCCCGACTTTCCTTAATCTCATTCACACCTCATGCCATTTCGGGGTTTTGGTGATCAGGATTTCATGACTCGCGAAGACAAGGGTTCTTGCCCTTTGGTTTCCCGGGTGATGAAACGCCGAAGCGCTTACCAGCATCCATGTGTAGTCTATAGATGGACAATCTAGGTACTTCCATGGACCATGGGGATCTACGGTCCCGATTCCTTCATCTCTTGCAAGGGTAAAAAGGGTCATGCCATTAAGGTCTGCATCTCTTCCTCAAATCTAACGGTCATTACAGACCTTGGAACCTTCGAGAGGATCATGTTCGTGCATTGCTTGCAAAGGCGGAGAGGGGTCAAGGTACTATCGTCCACATTCCTTCCCCACATCTAACGGTTGTTACCGACCTTGGATCCTCTGAAAGGATCTCACGACATGTGGCCTCCCTTAATCGGATGGACTAGATCTATTTTGGGATTTCCACCATGGAGTGTCCCAATCTCTTGTCATCAGGACTCCTGAATTCTCGAAATTCGAAACCCTGATACCGACTCTTCTTTCAGGAATTTCACCCCTGTTCACAAGGGATGAACCCTCATGTATCTCCTGATAGATCCATTGGCTATTTGTCTTTCTAACTAAGATCTGACGATTCAGATCGTCCCATGCTGTGCGCTCTCCCACTGCTCCCTGGACGTGGAAAAACCAATGGTCCAAATACTCTCATGGACCTTGGAGATCTAAGGTCTCGATTTCTTCGCTACTCATGAAGATAAAGGAAAAGGGTTAAGGCATGTAACATCCTCATTTCTTCCTCCAACCTAACGGTCGTGAATAACCACAGATATTTTGATGGGATCTCGTTCGTCAATCGAAACCTATCCCTATGTTGCTATTTTTGGATTTCAAGAGGATCATTCTTCCTTGTATAGGGTTACTAAGACTTGCACCTTCAAATCCTTTTCCAGGTTCTTGGTAAGCTCTCCAAGAAGGGTATCTCTATGGGGAGGTCTATTCCAGGTATTCCTGGGGATGAATAAGGACATAGATCTCCCAAAAGAAAACTTGAGGTCCAAATTAATACAATATGCATATATATATATATATATATATATATATATATATATATAACATAATCCATACATGGTCCTTCCAGTAAAAGCATGCAACCACCATTTATGATCAAAACACTACACAGACAGTCTTATACTCAAACCATTCACAAACTGCATAGACTATGAGCATACATGTCAGCATATAAATTTCAAGATGCAAGATGTAAACACTTATCAGAAATAACACCGGATGTGACTACAACTGCTGAGAGAGGTGCTCGTTTCCACCCAACCATAGGCTCAATGACTCCCAACGAATTTACTACTAGCCACTATCGAGCTAATACCATGATGCTACGAGACTGCGTCTTTGTTTGCCAGTGATCGAGAACAAAGGTTACTCTCCTTCTTCTCTGCTATCACTCACTCTGTATTTTTCCAGAGTTCTCTTCCTCTTTCCCTCGCATTTTCCCTTGATCGCCTACACTTCCCACCCTTTCTCTGTTCAGCGAGGTTGTGTGTGGCATGATTTTCCTTGCAATGGTCAGGTCTGAGGACTCTACAGATGGGCGGTTCACCCCCATCCCTCATTACTCATGAGGATCCCTTTACCTACCAATCCCGACGAGTCATTTAATTCTGGGCCATCAAGCCGCTCTTGGTTCTCTGAGCCAGTGAAGTCAAAATATGGTATTGGTTTTGGTGGAAGTTAACGCCACCATTCTAGGTGCCTTCCACTGCCTTTATTCAACCATCGTGGTCTCTTTTTCAACATATCCCCTCTTAGCAGTCCTGCAATATATATTCATAATATTATTCACATTCATCGACCTTTTTCACAAGGTCCATTCTCATCACACATTCACATTTTTTGGGTTTGCCACAGTTCTTGGCCAGTATAGTTATTTTTACAAACTAGGGGAAATAGGGTGTTACAACATCTATGTGTAAGGTAGGCCACCAAAGGCCAGCTCGCAGAACCTTTTGCGCAGTCACCTTCCCTGCGTAGTGTCCTCTTGTGATGCCCTCATGAGCTTCTACGAGGATCAGTGGTCGCTCTGTCTCCATAACACACCTCCTTAATATCTCATCAGGTCCCATCTTGTACAGTTGTCTAACTATAAGTGAAAAGTATACAACACGCACCACTAGTTGTTTCTTCATGTGAATTGTATACTCACTAGGTGCCATTCCTATTGATATGAACTGGACGATGTCTATGAAGTGGTCATCAATCTTTCTAATTTCTAGTAGTTGTGCATCCGACAGTCTATCCTCCAAACTAGTGGGTTCTTCGCCATGTTCCAACCTCTAAAAGTGGTCAGGACCTTTGTTCATTCTTCCTATCTTAACCACAAATTCAAAATCATATTCCTGAAATAGCAGCATCCATCTGCATATTCTCCCCCCCAACACTCGCTTGTTGACTACGTACTTCAACATTGAGTGATCGGTAAACACTTTAAAGTGTCCTCCCAACAAGTAGTGGCGAAATTTCTGCAGTGCATACACCATGGCTAATCCTTCTCTCTCTATAGTGGTGTAATTAATTTTAGCTATAGATAGTTTCCTGCTAGAAAAATATAACGGGTGGTCGATATCCCCTTCTCTAGGTTGTGCTAATACTGCTCCTAGGGAAATATAAGATGCATCGACATGCACATGAAACTCCTTGCTCCAATCTAGGAAAACCGGGATGGGCACAATAACCATCTTTTGTTTCAGAGTGTCAAGGCTCTTCTGGCATTCTTCTGTCCAGATAAACTGATAGTCTTTCTTAAAAATATTCTCCATTGGCATGGTGATATGGGCATACCATTTGATGAATTTCCTGTAATATCCAGTGTGTCCCAGCATAGTGCATAGTTGTTTGACTGAAGTGGGAGGCAAAAAATCAACTATAATTGCAATTTTAGATGGATCAACCAACAATCCCTGCTTGCATACAATATGGCCTAATAGCACTCCAAATGGTGAGAAGAAGATGCACTTCTTCAGATTCAAATCAATTTGACACAGCCTGCACTTTTCCAACATTAGTCTTAGACATTCAATATGATTTTTCAACAAACTAAAAACAATCTAGTCATCAAAATATGCTTCTAGAAATTTATGCAAAAAATCTTTGAACACTTCGACCACCATCCTAGAGAAGATGGCTGGGGAATTCTTTAATCCAAATGGCATCAATTTATATTGATAGGATCCCCATTTTATGGTGAATGTGGTCTTATGGTGGTCCTCCTTGGCAATCCGGATCTGATGGTATCCCAAAAATCCATCTGTAAAAGAATATACTTCCTGGCCTCCCACGTTATCTAACACTTCGTCAGTGAATGGTGTAGGGAATGGATCATGAAAACAAGCATAGTTCAGCTTCCTTAGATCTATGTAGATCCTGATATCACCTGTCTTCTTGTCTTGCAACACCATAGGGCTGACCCACTCTAACTCTTTGACAGATTCTATAATCCTCGCTTCTAGCATTCTGTTGAGCTCAATCTTCACTTTTTCCTTGTATTTTAGGTTCAATCTGTAGGGTCTTTACTTGACTAGCTTCGCACCTATTTTCAAAGGTATCCTCATCTCTCCCATATTTCCTTTGATACCCTTCATATCAGTGAACTTGGTCGAAAAAAAGTCCTAATACTTGTGGAACAACTTTGTAATCTTGTCAATGGTAGAAACATCCCAATAATCTCCGACATTGGCAAGCTTCAATGTCTCTTCTGTCCCAATATTGAATTTTTTAATCTTGATTGGGTGACCAATAAATGTTAGCTCAACTCCTGGTCCTTCCACATCTCTTTGTCCTTCTGTCTCTGTGATGTTCACCTTCCTCGGATCATCGGCATTGATGTTGCAACAACTTTGTCATTTCTGGAGGGGCACAGTCCATTTGTCCTCTTGTTGTTCCAAAGGGAGGCTAGATGTCTCTTCAAATAATTTTTGTCTCACAATATGTAATGCTTGGTCGACTAATAGATATTGACTTTCAAATAAAAAGGTGGTTACAAAATTCTAAGTCATACCTTCCCAATCTGTAGTGATGAGGCGCAGCTCTGCTTGAAGGTACCAATTGATAGGGGTCATGTCCAGCGTGTTAATGAATCTGTTCACCCACTGTTTTTGAGGAATATGGCTCCAAGCCTCTTCACACATGGTCATTTGGGTAGCTTCAACCTATGTACCTTACTTCACATCTTTCTTCTTTTGTCAAGAACCACGCTGTCATCAAAGTACGACATTGTATCCATTCTATGATATTGCTTTTATGTGTCCCCCACCATCTTGTTGGTGTGGATTTCAGGGCCTCATCCATGGCCAACAACCTTTTTTGTGTTGGTACACTTGCTTCAAAATCTGATAGGAAGTCTTCTAAAGGGTTCAGACGATCAAATGTGGGTAAGTTACTCACTGTTGTGCCGATCTAGCGAACTTCTCTAGTTAATCTAGCACATCCTCTGGTAGATACTTCATACATCTGGTTCTGCTAGTTCTCTAGTGCTTCCTCGAAATCTGATGAACATGTGTTGTCACTTTACCGGCTTAAGTGCCCGTCTACTATAGGGTTGATGTAATCTTGTTGTCTAGCTATCAGTTTGTATATGTTTTCCAATTTGTAGGCATGGTATTTCTACTCTGATGGGTTATGTGTATTGTTGTCTTTCATCTGGATCTAAAGGTGTGATGACCATAAGGCCATCCTTTTCAAATTTCATTCGTCTTTTCTTTAAATCAACCAAAGTGGAGTTGTTGAAGGCCCAATCAATTCCTAACAATGTCGGGTAAAGGAAATTGTCATCAACTATCTCAATTACCTCAAAATATGCAAACGTTCTTACTCCATCAATGTCCACAGGGACATGTTCCAATTATCCAAATGGGCTGACAACTTGTTGACTAGCCATGCAGAGTCTGATAGGGAAGTAGATCAGCTTGAGTTTTCCCATTAGTGCCCATGTTTTCTTCGTCATGACATTCACCTCCAACCCTAAGTCAAGGACCACGTAGTCTATATCATACTCTCCTATTTGAGCATTCAAGTGTAATTCCTTGTTTTTCCTTTTCCTTCTTGCAATTTGGTGTATTTCCCTATTCAGTAAGGGGTCTATATTTCACATATTGCCTGATTAAGTTCTGTAGTTCTTGTACAACATTCTCATCCTAAACTAACTTAATACAAGTGTGTAAAAATTCCATGAGCTTACTTACCTCTTTTCCTTCTTTCTGCGAAGCTGATTGGTCAAATTCCTGAGGCATTCCCTATTCTCTTACTTTTGGTCGAGTCTTTGATGAAGAACCCTGGTCTCCCTTGAACTCTTTTATTTCCTCCTCGAAGATTTGTCTTCTTTCTTTGCATCAAAATTTTTGTTCTTTACTGCAGCTTTCCTGATTCCTGAGTCCTCTACAGTATTTTCTTGGATCAGTCTATCCTCTCCTATAAAAATGCCTCCTTGAGTAATAACAATGAATCTAGGGTCTGCTCTACGAGGTTCATCATATATCAGTTGCACTTGAGGGTTCTGCTGAGGTCCTCGTCTTTCCTGAAGCTTGGCTAATAGCATAGGACAGTCCTCTATAAAATGATTGAAAGAGTTACAATAATTGCAAGTGGTCCACGGATTCTAATAGTCTCTTGCTAAGTGTCTGGGTTGTGCACAATTATAACAGATTATCTATCCTCGACCTCGGCCCATACCTCCTCCTCCTCCTCGTCCTTTGAATCCACTGCAAGGATTAAAGTTTCCTCTTCATGGAGAGTTATATTGCGTAGTGTTCCCTTCTTGATGTACTTCACCTTGGATATTTTATATGTCTCTTGACCTTTCATGCATGAGATCGTAAGCTCTGCAATCTCTATCATCATTTTGTACTGACTTACAAAATGTGAAATACAAGTTTGTGGGTGTCTGAACGTATTTCTGCATGTAATAGCACTCACCAGGGTGATGTCTATTTCTGCATACTTTGTATGAGGGTAATGTGACTTGCTTCATGGGGCTCAGAGCTCTAGAAGCCAAGTATTCATGGAATAGGGGACAGTGCTCCTTGTCATGGCCTTCTGATTTACATCTAACACACCAGATGTCTTCCCTTTTGTATTTTCCCTTATCTTTCTTCATATCTTCGACCTGCAAAGATAAACTAATTAGCTGACTTAAGATCTAGCTCATACCTGAGATGGATTCTCCCATAGGGGTGGATTCAATCTTCATAGTGATCTCCAGCACCTCATACTGCGAAGCAATATTCTACTACATCAAGGGAACTATGATATGTGGTAATAGGGAAACAATGAACAATTCTTTGTTTTACTCATCTGAGATCTAAAAGGTCAATCGGCCTGTTAGGGTCTTGAATCTTTGATCGAACTCCCAAATAGGTTCAAATACCTTATATTTGATCTCTTTCAACTTTGTAATACACTGGGACTTCGACTTAGGTTTCTTAAATTTTGCAATCAGTGCATTCTTGATCTCATTCAATGGCTTAGGCTATGCAAGTCCTTGGACAAGCTTCATGTACTAGCTCAGCGCACGATCCCTTAGAGTGGTACTGAACTGAGTTCTTTAGATAGCCTCATCAATGACATTCTTAGTGTTCCACACAGCTTCGCATAAGAACCAATGTTGGTCAAGATCCTCAGATCCATCTCCCCTAAAGATAGGGAGCCTCATCTCATCTGCCATAGATCTTCCTAGGATTCCTAACTGAGTATGTGGTGGACTACTAGTGATAGTTCTCTGAATGCTTTGGTGATTCTGACTACCTTGATTGCTTAATGTTGCTGAACCAACAGGAGGAATAATAGTACTTAATTCAATAGTCTGCATAGTTCCCGAGGTTTCTGGCTTGTTCTGGCGAAGTTCTTTAGTTTCCCCCTCTTCTTCTCTGGAGGGTTCTGAATGCTCTTCATCTGTTAGATCTACCTCTTCTCCACTATAGAAACCCTCTTCCCTGTAGTTTTACTTAAATAGGTTCTCAAGGTGAACCCCTCAGAATACTCTTCCACTACGCATATGTCCAGCTTATGTGTCATTTTTGCTGTCCAAACTTTTGAACATTAGCCTGATCAGATCTAACCAATCTATTGTATCTTCAAGACGTTATTTTCATGCAACAACATCTTAATTCTCAGCTTCAGAAAATTCTAAAATTTTCCTCTAGGTCCTTTGAAAAAATATCTATCGACTTGGCTATATGATTCTACTCTGTCAACAACAAACTTAGTTATATATCCTCCATTGGTGCTATCGAACCAGTGATCTACTGCTCAGGATACGACGTTATCAACTCTCTTAAACTTCTAGATCAACACCGACATCCAAACCACAGAAGGTCTAGATATGATCTCGAACTGGGTATTTGTTAACCTAGCTAACCACTCGTATAGCTCCTGATGGATCCCTCCAAAGAATATCTCGTGTATGTCGGTGAAGATGTATATTTGTAGCCAATCTTCAGTGCTCAGTTTAGGGTTCTTGTTTTTGGCTTCAGCGAAGTCCCTCTGTTGATATTCTATCCACTTATGAATCTTTGTCTTCGATGGGAACCACCTTGACATTCCCTCATGAAGATTCATGTCCCGCCAACGGAACCATTTGTTGGCACAGGGGCAGACCCAGGGTTAAGATTCTAGAGCACACTAACAAGCCCTAACTACTAGCCCTTTCGGAAACACCTGCGAAGCAGATGCAGTCTCACCCGAAGTAACTATGGGGGGTTGCAGGAAAGATATGTCTACAACTAGGGGAATATTAAGTGGATCTATTACAGAAAAATATACCATGCATAAATCACCTCTCAACTAGATCTACTTTGCACAACTATAGATCTAATCTTAATACAACAATGCAACCAACAATATAACAATGACAAAGATCAAATCATCAATCACACATACAACACAAGATATACGTGGTTCACCCTCTCTATAGGGCTACGTCCACAGAACTATGCTTATGATATATTAAGATAAAGCATACATTTCTTGTCTGCACTCTCAGCTAGCAGAACCTCTTTCTTTCTCCTCTCTTTCTCTCCCCTTCCTACACACCCAGCTACAAGACTTTATCTTCACACCAAGATGAAGATCTTACAATACCAGAAGGTTCTCTCTCTCGACACTTCTCTCTCATAATACAATATCTCTCATAGACAATACAATTAGATCAACAACAATATCGTACCAACCTGATCCAGGTCCTCTTGACCTTTATTTATACATTTACAATAGCTCATCGATAGCCTTAGGATGAAACCTAGGTTCCAAAACCCTAGATACCAAAACCCTAGGTGTCTAAACCCCTAGGTCAACTTGACCCGCTTTTCCCGGGCTTCACCAACCTGTCTTTCCTTTTTCCCCGTGCGGTGCTAACAATGGATTTTTCTGCTTGTTGAGTTGTCCTCGATCCATCTTCCTTGTTGATCTATCATCCTTGATATTCTCATTGAACAACTTACTTTTCCTTACTTCGCTCCATATTTTCTTCTCTTTTGCTCACTTCGACCCAGTGACAATCACTGTGTCTCCCGTGAAGTTCACATTTCACCTTTTCTTCCTTGATTTTCGCATTCATCCATAACCAAGGGCCAACATTAGTCTAAAAAAATACATAACAAATTAATATACCATACATTAAAAACCCAAACAATAGTCTACGTTATATCTTCAAGTACCATAGCTCTCTAGTGATCCCCTACAACAATTCATATATCAACATTTATACTCAAATAAGAGCCAAATATTGTCCTGAAACCCCCCATAAAGAAATAGAACATGTGTCATCTTACAACAGTGATAAGAAAGATGGTAGATCAAATTTAAAGGACCCTCATTTTCCCAAATGTGTCATTGACCAACATACAACAATAATCTAGCCATCAATCAACAAACTCATTCATTTCCCTGTAAACATGATGAAAATAAATACAACTAAAACTAGAAGTGATAATTTGGATCTCCTTGAATATAGACCTTAGCAAGAAATTTTCTAAATAATATAACCCACACACCAAATTTATCACCACAAGAGAGTCACCAAATATTTGAATTTTATTAGCACCTTTTTTAGCTACAAGCATGAGAATTAACTTCATAGCCATTAGCTCTATAAAATAATTTTAGCCTCTTCCTAGTCCAACATTAAACTTTAATACTTGTGCCCCCTCATGAATGAGACACCACCAGCCCCACTAGCCTTTGGATCTCCTTGAGAAGCAACATGAAAATAATCCCAAGCTCGTAATTTATCCTCCTTTTCCATAGCAATTTTCCTTGGAGGCTTGTCATTTTTTATTGTTGAGGATATTCAAACCTTTCCAAGAACATTGTATAGCTAGAATTAGCTTATCATCATATAAATTAGCATTCCTAGCTAGCCAAATACCCCATGAAATTATGATTGATAAAGCTTTAAAGTTTTTAGCATTTGTAGTCTCACACCAATTCCTCAAACATATACTAATGAAGGCCCTCTCTAGACATATCTAATCCCAATAATGTACTCTAGATATTTCCATACTTGAACAACAAAGGGGCATACTATAATAAAATGCACAATAGCCTCTTCATTTTCCTTGCAAAGAGAACACCCACTAGGACCATGTCTACTCCTTTTATGTAATTTTTTCCATATGAGAACATTGTTTCTAGAAACCAACCACATAAACCACCTCTATGGATTCACCATAATCTTAAACCACCTCTAATCTTAAACCACCTCTATGGATTCACCACAACATCATTCTCTCATAAAGCCTTATAACCCTCGTTAAGTGCATAAATTCCACCCACTAAGTTATTCAACCATATTAATTCATCATCAAAATCATTTACATGAGTATGAATGGATATTAAAGAAGAAATGTGTACCCTTACCAAGCTATAGTGTCCTCATTATATAAACCAATTACTTGTATTGATTTCCACTCTTTCTTCAAAATAGAAGTGATATCAAAATATACCACCTGGTCAAGAGTGAAGAATCCCTTTTCACACAACAAATTCACCAAATTTCCTAAGAGTCTATAATTTTCATCTCACCCTATTTAAGGATCCTCTTCAAATCTAAATATGTTCCCCCTGCCCACCTTCCATAGATGCAACATACAAATCAATGGAAATTTCATTAGCATTGCCTTCTATATGATAGAAGCATTATGATAAGTCTTAATAACCTTCCCCTTGATAACCTTTTATTGTATCATACAAAAATCCTTCTTTTCTGCCTTAGAAACAACCCAATTCTAATCACTTTTAACATAGTCACTAGTCTTTATATAAAAACCAAGATACTTTAAACCATCTTGTGTAAGATCTATTGGAAAGGGAATCATTGAGACATAAAATATTCATTATCATTATCAATTCCTGAAGAAAAAAAATTGTTGATTTGGCCACATTGATCTTCATTCTTCTTATAATACAATATACATCTATTATCTCCAATTTAAATGCATGCATTCTAGATCCATAAAAAAAAATAAGAATATCATTAGATGTAATAGATATAATAAACCTCCTATTTTGATAATCTTGAACAATCATGTTCTCTTTGTCTCTAATGAATCTCTACTAAAACCTGTATCCGCGATGAGGGAAAACAAAGGTAACAGATGGCACCCTTGTCTCGGTCATATACCAATCTTTTAAAACAAATGTTGAACCATTAACTATGACAAATAAAGAAACTAATGTGACATAGCTCGCCACCCAAGTTACAAAATCAACACAAAACCCTAGGTGAATTAACATCATTCTTAAGTAAATACAACTATCCCTATCATAAGCCTTTGAAATCTCTAGTTTAACCATCATATATTGTAATCATTTTGTCTTAACATAATGTAGTCCCTCTTTAGAAACACCTATAGTTTCATGTAGCTACTTGTCTGATAAAACACCAATTTGTTCATTAGAATTATAATCACATAACAAAATCTACACTCTCATAGCTATGATTTTTTGTAGAATATCATAAGTACAATTGCCCAATGAAATGGGCTTAAATTCTTAAAATGAAATAGGATCATCAGATTTGGGAATAAGGTATATGAAAGTAGAATTAAATGTAGCTAGCATCTTCCTGGAATCATTTAACTCTTATATTAATCTTAATAAATCCTCTTCAATTGCCTCATAGAACCCCAAGAAAAAGTTCACATGATATCCATCAAGATATGGAATTTTGTCCTTCTAAAATTAATGAAGGACTATTTTTTACTCCTCTTTCAAGACTTCTTCCAGTAATCTTAAATTATCCTTCTCATTAATAAATCTAGGATAATATGTTGTAATTTTAACCACTTCTTCTATAATAAACTTGTTTTCTTCCTTGTAAATCTCATCAAAGTGTTCAATACATGTTCAAGTAATATCTTCAAAACTAGTAATCATAGTCCCATTATGACTATTTATCTTCCAAATAGTGTTTACATTCTTCCTATGGATTGCATACTAAGGAAAAAACTTTATATTTTCATCACCTTTTTCTATCCAAAATCTTTAAGTCTCCAAGCTACTTCTTTGTCTAACAAGATATTCCTTTTCCTTTGTTTTAGATAATGAAATTTGTTTTTGTGTTATTCATTTTGATGTACAACCATCTCTTTATTATATAAATCTACTAACTCTAACTCACAAACCCACTTTAAAACGACTAGTTTGATCTTCTTTAAATTTTCTTCAAATTGTATAGAAACTAAAACATTTGAGGACCCATTGAATGGAATGCACCTTTCTTTAACCAAATTAACAAAATATTCATCCTCCATATAGTTAGGGTTAAAATTAAAGGGACTTGGTGGTCTTTTCCCTAAAGTTGGCATTTCAATAAAGACGAGAAAATGATTTGACTCTCCACCTAATCTAACTTGTTACCCCCAAACCTAGGGCCAACTAAGGAGATCATTTATCAAGGCCCACGAGTATTTGGCATGGATTTTCAAGAGCTAGGTGACTTGAGCATGGTCCTGAAGGGCCCCTTTTTTCCATATCAGAGCCCACATACCATCAACAACAATATTTATCACATCGACCTAGTCCTGAAATGGAAATGAGTCTTACGCCATGAGGCTAGGTATCATGGTATGTATCGCTCCAATTTTTAAAACATTTAAACATGTTGCATTGAATATTTCCAGGTTTCATGATGTTTTCTTGAATTTATGCTCTTTTCCTTGTTCAAAACTGGGAGGGTCAGATGGTTCCCTAGTAAGTTGGTTTCCCTTTAGGATAGGTTGTTACCTAGTGGATCTATGAAGAGTCATCACTCGTTCCCTCCATACTTACAATTTTCCATCTTTATCCACTCCATCTATCCACATTTTTGGGCATTGGGGAAGGCTCCACTTGGAAATGGTTGTACCTTACCTCATGGGAAGAAGGGGCTAGAGGCCCATGGGGCAATGTTGCTGGAAAAAGTTAAGAGACAAATTTAAACCTTCGAGATGCTTCACCCAGGGATCCCTGAGAAATCACTAAAATGATTCTTAGCAAGAAAATGGGGCCCACATATGAATAAAACACTCAAGGAATTTTTTGGTGGATAGGAGGTCTCATCATGAGTCGGCCTATCATGACCATGACCATGTAGTGGTATGACACTACCACCCAACTAGTCACCAAGACAGGGTAGTGGCTCTTGGATGCATGGCCAAGAGAAAGGGGGTCTCTTCACGAGCCATCCTTCTCATTTTCGTGAAATGTTTGCGGGTGACACTGCCACTAGCTGGTCACCAAGCCAGGGTGGTGGCCATCAATCTTTTCCTTGCATCATGAAGAAAGAAATATAAAAGAAGAAAGTGAATATAAAAAGAATAAATGGCAATCAGTGGGCTTGGAAACATTTGCATCCATGACAAGGTGCATCTCACCCTAAACAAAGGAACCCATAGGTGAGTATTACATTTCCCTTATATCACATGCACCCCATGCCCAAAGATTTTCCCCTCACCATCTCACATGCTTGCATGATTTGGATCAAACTCCACTGGGGAACCGACCTTGAATTAAGAGAGACTGCCCCAATAGGACACCCTAAGACCATTCCAAACCCCAGGCTTGTTAAGTTGCATAACATTTTGACCATTTGTTTGGGTTTATGGGGGTTTACTGCACATGTTTGGGTGTTTTAATTATTAGATGTGATTTATGTATTATGATGCCTGTGACTTATGGACCCCTGGAGGGCATACTTGTCATCTTTGCAGGACCTTTCTTGGTGAACAGGTACATGGAGAGATGAATAGCCCAAACCTTCATGAGGACTCAAATCCCATTTGATGGATGTTGAGACCCCAACCAAAGGTAAGGATGAAGATGAAGGGGTTCTGCCAAAAAGAAGAAGGGAGTTGCCTTTGGAGGAACTTTGGTGGACCTAGACCCAGGAGGTTGTACCTTTACCACCTGACAGTTGGCCTTTGGAGGCCTTGGATGTCACCCATACAGCCCTGAACATTTCTACATGTAGTGGTTGTCACCTTGGGGGTAATCCTGAGGTTATTGGCACATGTGGACATGGTGTTGGACTTTGGAGGCTCAATGTTTCACTCCCTGAGCCCAACGTTCCATGATAGAGGTCCAACGTCACCCTAGAAGGGAATGACATCACCCCTAGAAGGGTCTTTACATGCAAATTTATTTTATTTTTTCCAAAATTTAATTTTGTAAGAAGTTGGGCAGGTCGACCTATCTTTTTGACCTAAAACTTAATTAAGGTCAAATTTTTGTATAAATAAACAAAAAGTGACGTTCATTTTGATAACAACTCACCTCTCACAAGAGGGAGGGCTGAAATTTTCTCTCTAAAGGGGTTATTTTCTGAAATTACCAAGGCACACTTGCTTGGAGGCTATTTTGGACGCATTTTGGATCATTTGTTGGTGAAATTTTGGCAAATCTAGGATTTTTGTACTTCAGTATTCTTGGTGAAGTAAGTAAATATGCAATTTTCATTCCATGATAAATGTCTATGGTATATTTACTTGTTCATGTGTAATATTATGAAATTGCTTGCTTGAAACCTTAGGAGTAAGAAACATAAGGTGCTTCTTTCTTTCTCTTTATTTTTCTAGTTTTGCTTAAGAAGATCTTGTCTAGACAAACTTCTATAGCCCTAAAGTGCTAGAACTTTAGAAGATTTGTCTAGTTCTTGCTGCATTAAATATTTTTCAAGAGTCTAAGGATAGGAGAAATCACTAGGGCCTAGAAGTGCCTACACCCTAGTTGAACCTTCTCTTTGAGGCTTGGTGCTTGATAACTTAAGGTACTACTTCTCAAGCTTCCACCTTGTTATCTTTTAGACAAGTATAATCATTGTTGTCTCTCCAAGATAATGTGCTAATACAATTGACTCCATAAATCCTAAAGGCACTAGTCTCTTGTATCTCTTTTATTGGAAGGTTAATCAAACACTCAAACACTATTCTCCTAAGCTATTACTAACTAAATCTAACACTAATTTATCCTAAATTGCTAACTTTCTTGCTGCTATTATAAATGCTTTCTACAACCATCTAACTGCAGAAACTTTTCTTCATAATTAACTTTGAATGCTATATAAACACTTCAGAAGTTGCTTATGATATTTGATTATCATTCTGCTTAGTAAATGTTATATTTTCACTGTATTTTTGAGCAATTTTGAAGAGCTTTTATTACATTTGTTACAATTTATTAATTGTTGTTGTAAACTTGTTCATTGCTGCATTTTTATATCAGCTAGCATATTTTCACTTTGTTTACTATCTCTTGAACCTTTACTATCATTTTTGTACTTGAAACTGCCATATATATGTTATGTTGTGTTGTTTTGGGTAGGTACACTTCATCACTTTCAATTCCTTCATATTTCTTGGACATAAATCTTGTGACATCTTTAACTTGAGTGACTAGTGATAGGGGAGGTGTACTTTTATCCTTATCTTTATCTCACCCATCCCTTTAGGTCACTAGGGATGCCTCCCTTGAGTTATAATTCTATCCATCCCTAAAAAGTGGGGATTTCCTATTGAGGTGACAGTGATAGGACATCATGTTTGTTACACCAATATCCCTCACTTGTCATGGGATTTGGGAAAGTACAAATTGCGCATTAACACAACCCACTATATAATCCTCACTTGATTATTTATTAGATTTTCAAATAAGATATAATTATCCAACTTTTTAGCAATTCTATCTTCCCCCACCCTCTTTTTCCCCCAAGTAGGACTTAAATTGTTAGGCTCTACATCATAAAGACTCACTTGCTCCAATCTCTTTAAGAAAAATATTTGAAAAAGTATTATCTTGGGTTGAGGTACCCCATATTTCAAAACTACCAATAGAAAATTGAAGGTCCCTTCACCCTGTGATTACATTATCTTGTTTAATAGAATTCATTCTAAAAATCCAATCTCAATAGGAGACCCTCTCAACATAAGGACCATAAATGTTAAAAGATGTGACCTCTTTATCCAAATCTTGGGGATTTAAAAATACTCCTAATATTGAATCAAAAGGATAGTAGTTACCACTACCCTTTTCATGTACTCTAGATTACTAAAAAGGAAGCCCAACTAGCCTCTTGAAAAAATTAAATATTTTTGAACATACCCAATTCACAGATCCCATTCAACCTACAACCATTCCCTTAATTTAAAGGATCCTCATACACTTTATGACCTTTAAATATTCCCATAAGAGATTGCAAGGACATATCAACAACCTCACACATTTTAATGTCCTTGAAAAGGACTAATTTAATAGGAGAGACATTTTTCTTAACACACTTATTTCATTTCCTTCTACATGAGTCCTTTACACTTCCTCCAACATTCTTCTTCAACCCCAACAAAACATCACCTTTATTATATTCACCTCCCTTCACTTAAGCCTCCACTTGAGCCTTTTCGTCTAATCCTTTACTCACATACACTTCCCTATCCTTCTCACCATCCAATTCAACAAACCTCTCCTTATGTTTCCTTAGAACCCCCTTAGGCAACACCTCAATCACTCCTTGTTATAAAATTTCTAGCCATATAACCTATGCTCCCATTTGAGCTAGTTATTCATAGTAAAAATTCCTTCAAATATAAGGTATCCAAACTGAGCATCAAAATTCCAAAAGCAATATTTCCAACAATATCCATCTTGCAATATTTATCTTAGACATCTATAGTATCCCTATGTGTTTGACATAAACAACAAAAATATTTCCAATGATCTCCTGCATTGTAATTGATGGAAACCCTTAGTCAATTATGATACTCCCCTTGTCGGTAACTTTCCTCATGTCTGCAATTCTTCCTCTATCTGCAACTTCTCCCCCTTTGACATCAATGGAAAAGGTTTTCTCCCCATGATCTTGTGTTTCCATTTACTAACGATATGAGAGGGATATCACTCCCAGCTTCAATCTGAGATATTCAAATGTGTCACTAGGAAGGGGTTTGGTAAAAATATCTACAACTTTTTCTTTGGTGGTAATGTATTACTGCTTGTCACTTTTCTCGGCTACCTGTTCTCTTAGTAAGTGGTACTTGGTTGGAATACACTTCGTCTTTGAGTGCATAAAAAGATTCTTTGAAATGTTGATTGCACTTGTGTTTTCACAAATGATTGATATTGGTTGACCATATTCTACCTTGATATCCTTCGGTGTCTGCTTCATACAAAGAACTTGTGTGCAACTTGTGTGCAACATGTGGATAGAGAGATTCAAGTTTTCTTATTTCTTAACCATGATACTAGACAATTTCGTAGAAAGAATTTTCCTCCACTAGTACTTTTCTTCTCATCAATACTTTATTCCCAATATGCATATGTATATGTTATTAGAGCGAATTCCTTACTTCTTGAATACCACAATCCAAAGTCCATTGTGCCCTTCATATATCTAAATACTATTTTTACTACTTCCTTATGTGTCTCCTTTGGTGCAGATTGAAGTCTTGCAATCAATCCTACTACTTGCATGATGTATGGCCTTGATGTTGTTACATATAGTAGGTTTCCAATCATTGACAAATACAATGTTTGATTTGATTCTCGAGATTCATCATATTTGCTCAACTTGCATCCTATGATCATGGGTGTACTAACATTTGCACAGTCTTCCATTTTGAATTTATTCAACATTTCCTTGATATATTTGGCCTGAGACATGAACATGCCTTTGCTGGATTGAGAAATATGCAACCCTAGAAAGAATGACAATTCTCCAAGCATGGACATCTCAAATTATTTTTTTATTTCTTCTGCAAAATTTTGGCTCATTCTATCATCATTACTTCCAAATATGATATCAGCCACATAAACCACACTGATTAACATATTTTCATTGTGTGTTTTGATGTAAATATTGTTGTGTGTAGCTCCTCTTTTGAAACATTTTTGTTATAGGTATTTTTCAGCTATTGAATACCAAGCTCTGGGAGATTTCTTTATTCCATAGAGTGATTTCTTTAGTTTGCAAACAATATCTTTGTTTTCTATGAATTCAAAACCTTATAGTTGTTCAATATATAATTATTCTTCTAAATTTCCATCTAAAAAGGATGACCTAGAATCCATTTGATAGACTTTGAAGTTCTTGAAACAAACAAATGCCAAAAACATTTTGATTGCTTATAATATTGCAATTGGAGAAAAGGTTTCTTCAAATTCAATACCCTCAACTTGAGCATACCCTTTACAAACTAATCTTTCTTTATTTATTACTACTTGTCCATCTTCATCCAATTTGTTTCTGAAGACCCATTTGGTGCCAATCACATTATTGTGTTTTGGTCTGGGAACAAGTTGCCATGTATAATTATTCTCAATCCGATTTAGTTCTTCCTCCATAGCATTAACCCAATGCTTATCTTCACTATATTGTGTAAATTTCTTGGACTCTATTTTAGATAACAAAGAAAATTTCAAACTTCTAGCCTGAACTCCTCCATCTATATCACCAAGAAGCTGACTTTTTGGATGATTATCTTGGACAATTATGGATGGTGTCTTTGGATATTGGCATTTTGTTTCTTCTTTCTTTCTTTTCTTCTTCCTTTTCTTCTTCTTTATAGATTGTCTCCTCTGGATCTTCATTTGTTTGTGAATTTTCTTCCTGAGGTATTTCTTCATCCACCATTACATCAATACTATATAAAACCTTGTGCAGTATTTTGTTGTAGCATTTGTAGTCCTTACTTCCATATGCATAGCCAAGAAAGATACCTTCATCTGTTCTGGAATCAAACTTGCCTAAATTATCTTATTTTTTATTAATATATCACTTGCTCCCAAATTGATGTAGGAGCATCACAAGCAAGTGCAAGTGAAGGACAGTTGGATATGCACCAACGTGCATTTTGAAGACGTTTTTAAATTTAAAGACAAAACATTAATGTAATAGTTGGGAGGATGTAATTGTTCTTAAATGTTTTGGGGATTGCAATGCAGATATTGAGCATTGCTCTCATCTGCCGGTTGGAGGCATTTAATGTAATAAATGTAAAGTAGTTGTAGTCTTTAATTTTGCTAATATAGCTTAGAGTGTAAGAGGGAAAACTCAAGAAGTCTCCTTCGCATGTATTGTATTAGGATAATTTTCATTGTAAGAGTAGAGGTTGTAGAGAAAGAGAGCATAGGAGAACAAAGAAGAAGGTAGATTGTAGAAGTTGTTTGAGTAGATAGTTGTTGCTATTGAAACCATGTACATAAGCACTTGAATTAATATAAGAAGGATTTAATCTAATTTCATGGTGTTGTTATGGTTACTTCTTGCATCTATTGAATGGTATGTTTACAGTTTGCTTATATGCTCTTTTATGCATTTGTTTCAATGCTTATGTGTATGATTTCATGTTGAATATATGAAGTCTGTGAGAGGGAGAGTATGAGTTTCAATTGTTTCTCATCCTGATAATTCCTGCAAGGAGTGCAATGAAGGTCTGCAAGGAGTGTGTTGATAAGATTCTAAGTTTTACCTTGGAAAAGCTCAGGAGAGATAGAGTTGTTCTTATACCAACATAAGTGCAAATATAACACAGAGCCGTGCAAGGTGTGCGCAAGATAGGTTGGAGTCTTATACTTTTCCAACCCAAGGAAGAGATTGAAGAACTTTTGTCGCAAAAAGTGCATGGAGTTGGAGTGTTTGGATAATCAGATATTTTCATGAAGGCTACAAGGAGTGCATGCAATAATCCCTTAGAATCCTTGAGTTTGCAGCAAGAACCAATCTCAGGAGGGATAGAGGCTTGGAAAGTTCAAAGGGACGACGAAATTTGAAGTCATGTCACAAAAACCAAGCTCAAGAGGAAATACGCCAAGTTATTTGGTGAGAAGTCTTTGAGAACCTGAACGGACGGTTGAAATTCTTGGAGGGAGAAACACTGATTTTCTGTGGACCATTGGATCCAGTAGACCAGTGGAGAGGGTAAGACTAAGTGTCTTTCAACACTTGAAAGATCAAGAGAGATAACAACCATTATATCCCAAGGAGTGTGAGCCATTGATTAGGCACTCTGAGATATCGACATTTCGGGAGTCGGGAGTGGAGAAACATTTTTTCGGGAATCCTCGATATGCAAAATCCTGACGCGATCTGGACTATCATATTGTGGGAAAATCAATACTATTGATCCATGGCAATGAAATTTTGGCATTTTGGATATCGAGAAAAGGGAGAAAATCTACATCGCAGATCCCCGACATCGTGAAACCTGATGCACCTTTTGGGTTAATGTTGTGGTCACGTCAGTGGTCACATAGAGTGTAGGCTCACGTCTAGTGCATGTTTGCGTGGGTGGATCTTAGAAAAGGACCTGTGGTCTTTAAGTGTTGAAGGTTCTAGTAGGGACCAATGAGCCATTTCGGCTCGAGAATTAAAGATCCATAAACCAGGAGGTCATCAGACCCTTCATAGGTAGGGGTCTTGCGCCAAGTGGTATTAGAGCTAACAACTTTTGTTTTCTATAGAGGGAAGACAGAGGACAGTTGTGATTTGAATTCTGTGTGGATAGATTGAAACAATGCTACCAAGAAGACGTCAAGAGAGAACCATTCTCGATATAGCGATGTAAAGGGAGATGAGGGAACTTCGTGCTCGGTTGGATCCTATGGAGACAACAAAGAGGCAAACACCTGATACTGGAGATATCCTTGAGGCCGAAAGTGAGAACGAAGTTGGAGCTGAAGAAGAAGTTGTAGCCGAAGATGCTGCAGAGGACCGTCTATTTAAAGTTGTTGCAAGAATAGGTTCAAGAGAAAAAATGGACATCATGATGTATGAAGGAAACTTAGACGTTGAGGAGTCGCTATATTGGTTTAGAGCTCTAGACAAATACTTCGACTATGAGGATGTCGAGGAAGATAAGAAAGTAAAACACATTGTCACTAGACTGAAACAACATGCAACACTGTGGTGGGATGAACTGCAGGATGACAGGCGTTGCAATGCAAAACAAAGAATCAAAAGTTGGGACAAGATGGTTGCCAAGATGAAAGCCTAATTCATACCCAGATATTACCAAATCAATATGTTCCGAAGAATGCAGAATTTGAGACAGAAAGGGATGATAGTGAAGGAATACACTGAGGAATTCTATAGGTTAAACATTAGAGTTGGTCTGATGAAAAGGTCGCCAGATATATGAATGGCTTGAGATATGACATTCAGGATGAGATGAGTATGGTGACAATTGGGAATGTCGAAGATGCTTATTAGATTGCTTCAAAGGCAGAAGTGAAATTGGCCCGAAAGCAAGGTCAAAGGGTCAGAGGTAGAAGTCAGAGCAGAGGCAAAGAAGTTGCCCAGGATATAGTACAAAATCCCAAGGATGAATAAAAGAAGCCTCATAATCAACCAGAAAGGGTAGGAAGTTCATGAGGAGGATAGTATGCTGATAGGAACACTTTTCCTCAAGCAAGAGGAAGAGGAAGAGGCATAGGAGGTGAAATAAAATGTTTTGTCAATGGAAATATTAGACACAAATCTTGGGAATGTTCTGATAAAAAAAGGGATGGAGGAGGTGAAGCTCACATTTCAGAAGCGCAAAGGAGAAATCTTGAGGCAGAAGATGAAGAAGGCGAGAGATCCTTAATGATGAGGAAAATTCTCTTGAAGCCAGATAAAGAAGTGGAGAATCTAGTCCAAAGGAACAATTTGTTTAGGACTGTTTGCAAGACCAAGGATAGAGTATGAAAGGTGATAGTTGATAGTGGAAGCATGAATAATCTAGTATCCACAGAGATGGTGGAGAAGCTGGAATTGGAGACAACTATATATCCAAGCCCATACAAAGTTTTGTGGTTACAAAAGGGACATCAGGTAACTGTCACTAAACAATGTTTAGTTGAATTTAAGATAGGGGGTTATAGCGATGAGATCTTATGTGATGTTATTCCCATGGATGTCTATCACCTTTTGTTGGGGAGACCGTGGAAATATGACAAAAATGTTATTCATGACGGGAGAAAGAACACCTATACCTTGGAGAAGAATGGTAGGATGCATATGTTGTTTCCGATTGAAGATAAGAAGGCGAAAGTAGAAACAAGCAATACTATACTTCTCATGAGTGGGAAGGAAATTCTGGATGAAGTGAAGAAAGATGAAGACATGCAATTTGTTGTGGTTAGAAAACCTAGTGTCATTTTGACCAGTACTTCAATAGATGATCTACCTGAGGAAATTCAGGAACTGCTGGAGAATTTCGTTGATATAGTGGTGGATGATTTACCTTGTTTGTTGGTGCCCATCAGGAGTATAAGCCATCATATTGACCTTATACCAGGAGTGAGTTTTCCAAACAAAGTAGCGTACAAAATGACATCGCAAGAGAATGAAGAGGTCAAGAAGCAAGTCCAGGATTTGATGGACAAAGGGTTGATTAGAGAAAGATTGAGTCCATGCGTTGTACCAACAGTGTTAAGTCCAAATAAATATGGTGGATGGAGGATGTGTACAGACTCGAGGGCTATAAACAGAATCACCATCATGTATAGATTTCCTTTACCCAGGATGGATGACTTGATGGATTTCTTGAGGGGGGCAAAGTTTTTTTCAAAATTTGATTTGAAAAGTGGATATAATTAGATTAAAATGAGGGAAGGTGATGAATGGAATACAACACTCAAGACAATGAAGGATTGTATGAATGGCTTGTCATTCTATTTGTCTTGACGAATGCGCCAAGTAATTTTATGAGATTGATGAATGAAGTCTTTAAAGATTTCATTGGAAATTTTGTAATTTTATATCTTGATGATATACTGATCTTTAGTAAGACTGAGAAAGAACATTTGAGACATTTAACTCTAGTGATGAGGAGGTTGCAGCAAGATAAGTTGCCGATAAATATGAAGAAGTCGTCTTTCATGAAGACGGAATTCATTTATTTGGGTTTCGTGATCTCTTTGAATGAGTTGAAGATGGATCCTGAAAAGATAAAATAAATCAAAGAATGGCCATCACTGAGGAATATCTTTGAAGTCAGAAGATTCCATGGACTAGCCAGTTTTTACAGGAAGTTCATCAGAAATTTTAGTGGAATTTTTGCACCAATGATGGGCACAGTCAAGAAAAAAAAAAAATCATTGGACAGAGTAAACAGAGAAAAGTTTCAAGTTGTTAAAGGAGAAGATAATTGGACAACCAGTTCTGGTTCTACCATACTTTAGTAAAACATTTCAAGATAGATGTGACGCAAGTGGATTTGCGATTGGAGCAGTCTTAAGTCAAGAAAATAGACCAGTTGCATACTTCAGTGAGAAGCTGAATGAGACCAATATGAAATATTCCACGTATGATAAAGAGTTTTATGCATACATACAAGAATTGAATAAATGGAGGCGCTACTTGGTTCCAAAAGAGTTCATTTTGTATAGCGATAACCATGCTTTAAATTTGTAACCAAATAGGAAAAACTAAACCAGAAACATGCAAAATGGGTTGAATTTATGCAGAAATTTACTTTTGTTATAAAGAACATTTCTGGAATTGCTAACAAGGTCATTCATGCATTGAGCAGGAAATGTTTGATTCTGCAGGAGTTTCATGTGAAGACCTTAGGATTTGATAACCTTAAGGAAATGTATAGAGATGATTCAAATTTCAAGGATGCTTATGAAGCATGTGAGAATCTTGTTCTGAGAGATAGAAGCCAATGGATTGAATATTTAATTCAGGATGGACTATTATTTTAAGGAAATCAGTTGTGTATCCCGAAGAGTTCTATGAGAGAAAACCTTTTGAAGGAAAAGCATAGTGGAGGATTGGTTGGACATTTTGGCCATGAAAAAACATTTGTGCAACTGAACAGTTTGTATTATTGGCCAAGAATGAGGGCGGATGTCAGAAAATTTGTCAACAGATGTGGAATTTTCCAACATGCAAAGGGGAAAAGATAGAATACAGGGTTGTATCAACCATTTCCAATACCAAAGAGGCCATGGGACGCAATAAGCATGGATTTTGTGTTAGGACTGTCGAGGACACATAGAAGTTGTGATTCCATATTCGTGGTAGTTGGAAAATTCTCAAAAATGGCACATTTTATTCCATTTCAGAAAACAAGTGATGCAACACACATTGCAAATCTGTTTTTCAAAGAAGTTGTTCGAATTCATGGTTTACCCAAGAATATTTTTTTGGACAAGGATACCAAATTTTTTGGTCATTTCTGAAGGACACTATGGAAGAAGTTGGAGACAAATTTATCTTTTAGCTCAGCATATCACCCTCAGACTAATGGACAGCTTGAGCTAGTAAATCAAAGTTTGGGGGACTTATTGAGGAGTTTAGTAGCTGAACATCATAGTCAGTGGGATCAGATTCTGCTGCAAGCGGAATTTGCATATAATGACTCACCTAACCAGAGCATGGGACAGAGAACATTTCATATAATGTACGGAATGTAGCCAAGAGGAGTATCTGAGTTGAGAGACTTAGAGAAGGATGATTTCAGGAGTGCTGGAGCAGAAGATTTTGCAGCAGAAATGCAAGAGTTCCACAGTAAAGTCAAAGAGCAGTTGTAGAATTCCAAACAGGAATACAAGCGCGGAGAAGATCATCATAGAAGAGAGCTTCAATTCGAAGTGGGAGATTTGGTATTAGCGCACCTTAGAAAATAAAGGTTCCCAAGGGGAACATATAATAAGATGAAGATAAAAAATATAGGGTCGTGTAATATTTTACAAAAATTTGAGGCAAATGATTATGAGATAGAATTGCCAGATGGTGTGGGCATATCACCCATATTCAACATAGCATATTTTTACCCATACATAGTAGACGAAGTGAGAGGAGAAGAGAATCAAAAGGAAGTTCAATGGGTCAAACAAATTCCTGTAGCTAAAAAGTCACATATGGAAAAGATCATTGATCAGAGAGTTGGAAAAAAGACCTGGAGGAAGACATATCTTGAATATTTGGTAAAATGGAAGGGACACCCAATTGAGGATGCCAGTTGGGAAAGTGAAGAAGATATCCAGAAAAATGAATAGATGATGCAAGAGCTCATGAACAGGAGTCCATGAATTTTTCCAGCCAGATGAGTATGATGTAGGAGCATCGCAAGCAAGCGCAAGTGGAGGACAGCTGGATACGCACCAACGTGCATTTTGAAGACGTTTTGAAATTTAAATATGAAGCATTAATGTAATAGCTAGGAGGATGTAATTGTTCTTAAATGTTTTGGGTATTGTAATGCAAATATTGAGCATTGTTCTCATCTATTGATTGGAGGCATTTAATATAATAAATGTAAACTAGTTGTAGTATTTAATTTCGATAAGATAGCTTAGAGTGTAGGAGGGAAAACTCAAGAAATCTCCTTCGTATGTATTGTATTAGGATTATTTTTATTATAAGAGTAGAGGGTGTAGAGCAATAGAGTAAAGGAGAATAGAGAAGAATATAGATTGTAGAAGTTGTTTGAGTAGATAGTTGTTGCTATTGAAACCATGTACAGAAGCACTTGAATTAATATAAGAAGGCTCTAATCCAATTTCATGGTGTTGTTATGTTACTGCTTGCATCTATTGAATGGTATGTTTACAGTTTACTTATATGCTCTGTTATGCATTTGTTTCAATGCTTATCTGTATGATTTCATGTTGAATATATGAAGTCTGTGAGAGGGAGAGTATGAGTTTCAATTGTTTCTCGTCCTAAGAATTCTTGCAAGGAGTGCAGTGAAGGTCCACAAGGAGTGCGTTAATAAGATTTTGAGTTTTACCTCAGAAAAGCTCAGGAGAGATAGAGTTGTTCTTATACCAACAAAAGTGCAAATATAGCATAGAGTTGTGCAAGGTGTCTGCAGGCTAGGTTGGAGTCTTAGACTTTTCCAACCCAAGGAATCGATTGAAGAACTTTTGTCGTAAGGATTGTACGAAGTTGGAGTGTTTGGATAATCAAAGATTTTTGTGAAGGTCACAAAGAGTGAGTGCAATAATCCCTTAGAATCCTTGAGTTTGCATCAAGAACCAAGCTCAGGAGGGATAGAGGCTTGGAAATTTCAAAGGGAGGATGAGAATCGAAGTCACGTCACAGAGACCAAGCTCAGGAGGAAAGGCGCCAAGTTATTTGGTGAGAAGTCTTTGAGAACCTGAATGGACGGTTGAAATTCTCAGAGGGAGAAACACTGGTTTTTCATGGACCATTAGATCCAGTCGATCAGTGGAGAGGATAAGACTGAGTGTCTTTCAACACTCACAAGATCAAGAGAGATAATAGTCGTCAGATTCTGAGGAGTGTGAGTCATTGATTAGGCGCTTTGAGATATAGTCATTTCGGGAGTCGAGAGTGTGGAGAAAGATGTTTTTGGGAATCCCCAATACACAAAATCCTGACGCAATATGGACCATCAGATAGTGGGAAAATCAAGACCGTTGATCCGTGGCAATGGAATTTCGACATTTCAGATATCGATAAAAGGGAGAAAATATACTTCGCAGATCCCCGACATCGTGAAACTCGACACGCCTTTTGGGTTAAGTCTATGGTCATGTTGATGGTCACGTGGAGTGTAGGCTCATGCCTAGTGCATGTTCACGAGAGCAGAGATTAGAAAAGGACTTGTGGTCTTTAAGTGTTGAAGGTTCCAGTAGGGAACAAAGAGCCATTTAGGCTCAAGAAATGAAGATCCATAGGCCGGGAGGTCAACAGACCCTGCAGAGGTAGGCATCCCGTGTCACAAATAATTTGAAGTATTTGACTATAGTTGGTCTACCTTTCCATAATTCATAAGGTGTCTTGTTATTGTTCACTTTGATTTGTGCTCTATTCAATATTTAGATTGTTGTATCAATTTCTTATCTCCAAAAGGTGTCTAGTAGTTTGGCTTCATTCAACATTGTTCTAGCCATTTCTTGTATAGTTTTTTTCTTCCTTTCAACAACTCCATTTTGTTGTGGAGTGCTTACTACCGAAAAATGTCTCTTTATTTCATGATTCTCATAGAATTCATCGAATTCATAAGAGGTAAAGTCACCTCCTTTGTTGATATTAAGCACTTGATTTTCAAATAAGTCTCATTTTAAACTAGGGATTTGAAAGATTTAAACTTCTCAAATGCTTCATATTTTTCTTTAAGAAATGTAACCCATGTCATTCTTGTGTAATAATCAATAAGCAACATGAAATAACTCTCACATTTTAAATTTTTTGTTCTTGCTGGCCCACAGAGGTTTATGTGTATAAGTTCTAATGGATTTGATGTTGAGTACTCCTTTGTTTTGAAACTTACTCTCATCTGCTTATCATGTTGACATGGCTTGAAAATAGTGTCGGAAGTTTTTGATATCCTTGGAATATCTCTTATTTCTTGTGTCTTGTTGAGTTTTACTATATTTTTAAATTTTATATGACCCATCCTTCTATTCCATAACCAAATTTTGTTTACTTTTCCCATACTTCATTTTTCTCCTGAGATTATTTCTATTGAATCTAACCTCACATATAGAGCATGAACACTTAACTTATTAAGTGAAAGATTGCATCTTGGATTCTAGGAGATTTGATGAAATAACTAGTTATCAGTATTTTTTTTTAGGTTCTTTATCAACACTTGAATCTTTTGTGTGAGAACACTTAAACATCCATTGATTGATAATTAGGATGAGGATAGATTGAAGTGCATGATCATGCATAGATCAAATATCTATGCATGACATTCCAAGTTAATAGTTCCATACTCAATATCAATCTCATGGACAAAGTGAAGTTGTTCAAGAGTGTTTTCTTGCTAGTTTCTTTGTGTTTTAATGATTGATTGGATTGCAGTGTGGATTACTTGTCCCTTGAGAAGATATAATAGTTTAGACTTCCATATTTTACTTGCACATATTGAGTAGACAACTCACAAGTTTACGAATCAGATTGACAAGTAAAAGGGGTTTATTAACGATAATTAATTGACCCAACAGTTTTGGCGTCATTGTCGGGGAGTTTTTAAAAGGTAAATGGTAGAAGGATAGTTTTGTTAGTTAGTTGTTTCTGGGTTTTTTTGCCACTACATTACAGTTTTGGCAGAGGATGAGATGGAAAGACACAAAGACACCCTCACTTCTGAATTTCTGCAAGGGTTCTATCTCATCGCATTCACATTGGTGAGTCTTTCCAAACCCTTATCTATAATTTAGTTGACTAATGGTTACCTAGAGATTGTAGATTGCTTAAATTTTCTTTGAATAATGTTCTTTTATTCATGTTAATTTCATTTATTTTCCTTAGTCCAAGGTGTTGTAAAATCCCCCATACTACTAATTCATTTGTGGGAAGCAACTTTAAGACCAGAAAAAGAATTCAAAGAAACTCAAGAACTTGTTGAGTAGAGGAGGGCATATCACCACAAGTATATTATTAAATCCTTGTCCAAAGTTCAATATTGTCAGGGGGGATGAGTCTATATCTTTGGAAGCAGAGGAGGATGCATGAACACTTTCCATAAGAGAACTTAGAAGTTTCTTCTAGTTATCCTCTATTGGAAGATTGGTTGTTGTCATTGATGTCAACCCTAGTCATGGGTTTTGGACTGCAAGATTGATGAAGGTATTTAGACATGAAGGAAAATGCACATGCAGATACAACACCCATGGATGGATAGTATACATCATGTTGTTTTCGATGGTATGTGGAACATCACGTGGATCCTCATGGTTGAGGAGAAATGAATTTTTGAAGATGACACAGTAAATTGAAGAAGGAAGTACACGTAGACCCTTAAGATAATTAAAGAAAAGAATTACAAAATAAGAAAGTGTCAGGTTAGGCCTAATGTTAAAAGGAAGTGATGTGAATGGTATAAATAAACATCATTATACATTCATTTAATACAAGTCGAATTTCATAGGTAACAAGAAGAAAAGAAGGTCGTATTTCAAGGGAGGATTAAGTCTTTTGGTGATGTGTTCTAAGGTATGTTATTTTCAGGTCATCTTACCATTTTTGCTATAAATATTTTTCTAGAACAATTCAAATGATGAAATCTCTATGGTATTGAGAAGACATATCAAGGTACCTCTGGTAATATTTTTGTCTCTTGATTCGCTATAATTATGGAGATACACTCTGTGGAAGATAGGGTTTGTGACCAGTCCTGAAGCTAGTCAATAAACAGGTGTTCCAGGTAAAACAGTCATAAATTATTCATCGAGAATCCAAATGAAGTGGGAAAAATTTCATTGGAAATAGTATGGACTGTAGTTTCTTTTTTGTGAGTTTCAGAATCAGATGTTAATTATTGAGCGCAGGGCATTCTGTGCAAGTTCACTCTCTTGAATAGACCATAATTGAATAAAGTCTACCATTTTTTCTATAACCTCTTTTTGGGGAGGATTCAAGGAGTGAACATTGGAGGAGTTTCAAAGAATACATTGAGTAATATTATCTACAGGATCAGATTACTCCAAGAATTGAATACTTTCATAAATTGAAGAAGTCTCAGGAAGCATTATCAGGTTCTATGTGATGATGGGTTGATGGTGATGATTTAATGTAAAGTTGTATTATCTCTCATATATTCTTGGGTGGAAGGAAGGGGAAAGGATGGAGAGTTCAACTCTCTCTTGATATTGGAGGATTGTATCTTCCTCTTGGAGGTTTATCCCTCCCTTTACATTTGGAAGTTGTAGCTACCTTTGGAGGTCATTACTTCCCTTGAACAATAACTATTGATTATTTCTCATATCTTGTGCATGGTGTATTGTGGTGTATTGGTGTAACTCTTATACTATTGTTCATTTCTCATTGGATATAGTTGAATGGTTTAAGTATAAGTTAAAAATGGTTTTAAATTGTACTTGATACTGATTCACCCCCCTCTCAGTATCAACAATTGGAATTAGAGCAGTTTAACCATTGGAAGGAAAATCCTGAGTAGAGATGGATGACCATGAGCACATTTCAAATGGGATTCAAAAATTTGATGGAAGAAATTATGCATACTGGAGTGATAGAGTGAAAACTTACCTAACGGCTTTGGGAATAGACATTTTGTACTCAGTTGTAAATGGCTATGTAATCCCAAATAATGCTCCAACTGATCCAAATGAGAAGAATCTTATGAGTTGTAATTCAAAATCCAGACATATTATTCTAGCAACATTGGCACCAACCATTGCTAGCAAAGTGATGGGATGCAACACTGCTAAAGAGGTATGGGACAAACTCAAGAATATCTACGAAGGTGATCCAAAAGTTAGGCAAGTCAAGCTTCAACAACATAGAGCAGAATTTGAAAATTTGAAGATGAATTAAAAGGAAGATATTGCAACATATCTTCTTAGAGTTGATGAAGTTGTTAATGCTATCAGAGGATTAGGTGAAGATCTCAATGAATCGTTGGTTGTAAAAAAAGTGTTGAGATCACTTCTCTTGAAGTATGATGCTAAGGTCTCTACCATTGAAGAAACTAGGGACTTGACCAAAATGACAATGGATGAATTACATGGGAATCTTATGGCATATGAAATGAGAATAGGTACAGAAAGTGACCAGACAAACAATGAAGCAGCCTTTAAATCCATAAAGAAGACAAAAGACAAGGATAACAACCTTGATGAAGAAATAACAAATTTTGTAAGAAGGTTCCAGAAAGGAAGTGGAAGATACAAAGGTAAGTCTCCTCTCAAAGTCTTTAATTGTGGCAGAATAGGACATGTTGTTGAAAAATGTTACTATAAAAAGAGAAGTCTCAACAATAAAAAGAGCTTCTACTCCAAGGATGATGACATCTCCTCAGATGAGAGTGATGAAGAAGATAATGATGGAGGAGAAGTCCTCTTCATAACCCAAG
>ML779800.1:763966-782358 GCA_009831015.1 Picea engelmannii
ATACTTGTGGAAATTTTGGACACAAGGCAATCAATTGTAGAATCAATGAAAGGAATAACTATGCAAGCTACATGAATGGTGAAAATAGTAGATATGAAAATGTTCGTAGACCTTTCAACATAAATTATAATCCATTTGACCCAATAATGAATCAAAATATTGTATGTTACAAGTGCAATAATCTTGGTCACAAAGCATGAGATTGCAGAGAGATGAAGGAAAATAATCATATGCCAAATGTCTACATACCAACTACAACATGGAAAAGGAAAGAAATTCCACACAATGAAAATTGTCAAATAACATTAGTCACTAAAGAATGCAAAAAAGAAGATGAATGGTTCATAGATAGTGGGTTCTCATCTCATATGACCCAAGATCAAAGCAAATTTGTCAGCTTGAAGAAAAAGGGTGGAAATGTTGCATTTGGAGATGACTCATCTACCAAAATACTTGGAAAATGAACTATAAATCTTGGAAGTGAAAATGTAAAAGTAGGAAAATTCCTATTGGTTGAATATTTGAAGCATAATCTCCTCAGTGTCAGCAAAATATGTGATCAGGGATACACTCTTACGTTTGACTCCCGAAAATGTAAAATTAGAGAAAATAACTCAGGAAGATTGGTTGCAACTACAAAAAGAAGACCGAACAAAATATACATCCTAGTCATGAAGAAGAGAGAGAAGACATAATCCACGCAAAAGGATTCCAAGGAAGAAAAAGTCCCGAAGACCAAAAATAAGGATGAAGTATTATTGAGTGCCAGATGTTTAGGGGGAGCAGCCCCAAAGAAGAAGGTTACCTTTTGTGATTAAACTCAGGGGGAGGAGCCATACCCTTTTCCATTGATGTCAAAGGGGGAGAGAAATTGGGATTATGATTATAGGGGGAGCATGAGTGTTACCATCAATGACAAACGGGGAGATTGTTGGAAGATTGGTTGTTGTCATTGATGTCAACCCTAGTCATGGGTTTTGGACTGGAAGATTGATGAAGGTATTTGGACATGAAGGAAAATTCACATGAAGATACAACACCCATGGATGGATAGTATACATCATGTTGTTTCCAGTGGTATGTGACACATCACGTGGATCCTCATGGTTGAGGAGAAATGAATTTTTGAAGATGACAAAGTGAATTGAAGAAGGAAGTCCATGTAGGCCCTGAAGATAATTAAAGAAAATAATTACAAAATAAGAAAGTCTCAGGTCGGCCCTAATGTTAAAAGGAAGTGACATAAATGGTATAAATAAACATCAGTATACATTCATTTGATACAAGTCGAATTTCAGAGGTAATAAAAAGAAAAGAAGGCCGGATTTCAAGGGAGGATGAAGTCTTTTGGTGATGTGTTCTAAGGTATGTTATTTTCATGTCAACTTACCATTTTTGCTATAAAAAAATTTCTAGAACGATTCATATGGTGAAATCGCTATGGTATTGAGAATACATATCAAGGTACCTTTGGTAAAAATTTCAGATCTGTATTCACTATAATTATGGAGATACACTCTGTGGAAGATAGGGTTTGTGACCAGTACTGGAGCTAGTCGATAAATAGGTGTTCCAGGTAAAACAGTCATAACTTATTCATAGAGAATTCAAATGAAGTGGGATGAATTGCATTGGAAATAGTATAGACTTTAGTTTCCTGTGTGAAAGTTTCAAAATCAGATGTTAATTATTGAGCACAGGGCATTCTGTTCCCGTTCACTCTTCTGAATAGACCAGAATTGAATAAAGTATACCATTCTTTCTATAACCTCTTTTTGGGGAGGATTCAAGGAGCGAAAATTAGAGGAGTTTTAGAGAATACATTGAATAATATTATCTACAAGATCAACATACTCCAAGAATTGAAGAATTGCAGAAATTGAAGAAGTCTCAGGAGGCATTATCAAGTTCTATGTGATGATTGGTTGATGGTGATGATTTAATGTAAAGTTTTATTATCTCTCATATATTATTAGGTGGAAGGAAGGGGCAAGGATGGAGAGTTCAACTCTCTCTTGATATTGGAGGATTATATATTCCTCTTGGAAGTTTATCCCTCCCTTTACATTTGGAAGCTCTAGCTACCTTTGGAAGTCATTACTTCCCTTGAACAATAACTATTGATTATTTCTCATATATTGTGCATGGTGTATTGTGGTGTATTGGTGTAACTCTTATACTATTGTTCATTGCTCATTGGATATAGTTGAATGGTTTAAGTATAAGTTGAAAAAGGTTTTAAATATTACTTGATATTGATTCACCCCCCTCTCAGTATCAACATCCTCGTCAGCATGAGGAAGAGATAAAAGAGTCATGGACAATAACCAATGAATAACAGGCACTGAAGCCAAAATCAAATAATTCCTTTCATATTTTTCACTAGATCCAGATCCCTTGTACACTTAGGAGATTGATGAAACTTCCAAATAACTTCGTGGCATGAAAAAAAAAGAAGAGAGCCAAGAGTACAAAGACTAAATTGAGACGTGGTTGTAAAAATTCATTAGGACAAAATATTCCTCCATTATTCAACACTTCTTGGCATCATATCCATAAGAGAAGATGGCCTCTCGTATCCTAGTACTGATCAAGGTATACTTTTCAAATTTGGATATGATTTTAACAGAGATCATGTTGCATAAATGGATGCATTATAAATACTCATACACTTGAGGAGATGGTATGTTTTCCAAAGTAAAGTAGGATAGTGTAAATAAATGAATAAAATAGTAAAGAGAAAAATTAGTCCAATTGTGAAAATTGGTTTACTGGCGCAACTGGACATGAGCTTTGCTTGAAAACCAAGAAACTGGCAGGAAATAATCACAATATATTCTTCATTCAGTTGTTGTTTCTACCATGTACTCTTTAAATTATTATATTTGTGCTCATGTCATATGATGTGGGATTCCTTAAGGCCCATCTTTCGACAAAATTTTCCCCATCGACTCCAACAACTTATATGGGGTTAGAGTTAGATACTTTTATGGTACCTTAGGAATTGCATACATTAATGGAAATGTTCCTCACTATTGACATTGGGAATTCATCAAGGTCTCTTGATTGACAGATATTACAGGCAACTCGACCTCAACTCATCTATTCATACCTTGCAAGATGTACCAAGCCACCTCGACTCTCATCGGAACCAAAGGTGAGTAGTCCTGTATTGGTTAACATCATTCATCATTGGTTGGTAATATAATGATTTATTTCTATCTTCGACTTCAAAAAATTCATTCACATAGATAGAATTGTGCCAATATTGGGTTTCAATGAAGACTATTTGGTTCGTGATCCTAACAACGGTTTTTATTCTCTAGCAGTGTGCAAATAGAAAGGGGGATGAAATTCTTGTTGCAACAACATCATCCTACAATCCTTTGAATTCAATTTGCATCCTGCATTCCATCAATAAGTTCAAAATTATTTCCATAATTTGCAAGTCTTGATGGCAACAACACTAGAATACTCAACATTCAAGTGTTCCAAAAACTTGTTGCAAGTTCAAAAACTTGTTGTAGCATCCTCCTCTGTGGCAAAAGCAACCACCAACGTTCATTTAATTTTCCTTGATTTTCAGTTTCAGATATTAGTATTTGTAATAAGCTTAAAATATATTAGATTTATAAATTTTTGAGCATGTATGGAAATTGGATTTCATTCATTCTATTTAGGATAGTATACTATAGTGGAGTACTCAAAACAATAGTATATCCAGAACAACCGAGTAATAGAGTAACAACACTAGTGGATTTTTAGAGTTCTTGGTTATTCTGGTACATGAATCCCAGAGTAGGTACACAAATACCCGTAGCTGTGTTTTTTAAATCATTGAGCAAATTTTGATAGTAGCATGTCTCTCTTTTTCATCCCAAAGAACCAACAACATCAGATTTAACAACAAAAGTTCCAAGGTTTGAATTTTGTAATAATTTCCTCAGTTCCATAGCCTTCATGCATCAACTCAATTCATGCGCATATGTTGTAAGTATGGATAATTGACTTAATTCTGAGGTAAAATTTTCTTTTAAAACTTTGTTTAATTTATTAAGAACAAAAGGAAATTTTTCTAGGAAACACTCTTGTGCTTGTTACCCTACTCTTATTCTCTTGACCTTATTTCTTTACACCATATCCATTTTCATTTTTATATCCTGGCCTTATTATTTGTATTCTTCCATTATATATCTATTATAATGCAGATTCCATAGGGAAAATTACTTATTCTCCATTACATTTGTATCACTCTCCACGATGACTCACTTGTCAACCATATGGTAGATCTCACATGTTTACACCTACCTTCATGATGACACTATCCACTAAATCATCATTATCCACTAAATTCTCCACATGCAGGCATAATTGTCTTCTTATTGGGTAAACAAGGCCAACTATTCTATAATTACCCATAAAAATCCATAAAAATCATTCATGGGTCTAACCATCGAGACTCATTTGGAATCACCAAAGGAATTCCAAATGAGTTGCATCCATATCATTCAAAACTAAATTGTGTGGGCCTTCATAACCATTGACCATTCAAATCACATTGCATCTAACCTTTCCTGTAATAATCTTGAAGCATGATAGTTGAGTTGAAATGGTGGTTCACTGTCAAGAACCAGTAACAATGCATGTTTGGAATTATTTCCAGAATGCAATGCATATAAAGCTATGTGTAGGATAGATGGTGGCATTATTTATTTTTCAAGTTCAAGGTTTTTTGATCTGGGATCTTTTCATCGAAGTGACTTATAAAGAATTGCATTAAATGAACATAAATTAAAGTGCACCATTAAAGAAGGAAAATTTCAATAATGAAGAGACATAAGCATCAAATATGAACACAAAAACTTGATAATGACATTCATCCCTGCTAGACTACGTCTTCAGGTCCTTCTCTCAAATGGGTAGGCCATTTTATTAACTCAGCAAAGAATTTGGAAAAGTGCATAAGTATACCTCATTCTAAAATTAAGCTGCAGAAGTTTTGCTCAGATCAGAAAACAGACAACACCATTGAATATGTGGCATCGAATTACCCAAAAAAGACTATCTCCATGCTTCAATCTGACTCTGGCACTCCTAGGCCTAAGAGAAACTCTATCTCAGTTTTCGTGCCCTGCAACCTGCAATTAATGCCAAGAAAATGCCTCGTAAAGCATGTCAGTCATACCCTCACTCGCCTCCCCCCAAGCACTGGGCGGATTCAAAATGTAAGTAATATTTTAGGTGTTGTAAACAACGTAGGTTGTTTTTCCTAGTGGTTGGTGAAGCATTTGTTAAGGCATAGATAAAGGGGGAGGTCTCGGGGTTGAACTCGCGGGCCTCCCCTTTTGGGTTGTTGGTTATAAATTATATATATTAATATATTCAGTGGTTCATCCAAATTTAGCAAAGGTTTGGATATGTTCATTGGGCACCATATTTGGTGGGGTTCTGCCCAATTTGGAGGACCCACCAATCTTTTTAATTTTGGATTTTTGTTCTCGAGCCCTCATTGGGCATTTTCCCACTGCCACATGGCAGCCAACCATTGGGCCACATCAACCAACTGTACAATCACCTTCCATGTCATCATACGGTCTAACACCTCATCTTCCACATCATCTTGCCACGCCACTGTTTGATCTGCCACGTGGCTATATGGACTGTGACGTGGCACATTTTTACTGGTCCGTGAAATGACCCGAAAATGCCAAAAATGAGTGACACATGGCAGACTCTGGTGCTTCCATGTCATCATGTTGACGTCAACATGACAAATTTCACCTCTTGCGTGTGCCACATATGTTGTATGGATATTGACATCATCCATATTGATGCTGACATCATCTGTACTAATGCTGACGTCATTAATACGGATGCCGACTCATCCCCTGATGACTGGGCTAGGTTGAGCAAACTTTGACCGCGAATATATTTTGATCGGTAACTCTGTTTAATGAGCCATTTGCACTGTTGGAAATCTTGCGACACGCTCTTTGCAATGATGCCATTCTCACTAAATTTTGAGGACTTTCAATTTTTTCCCTTTCTCTATCTGTTGAGGTCATTTTGAGCTTCCTAAGTTACTTCTACGAGTTCTAAGTTGTCCTTAGTCTTCTCTGGATCCTTTTTGGATCACACCTTCCCACTGAGAGATTTTTGGACCACCAAAAGATTTCATTAATCAACAGATAAGTGAGGGCAGAGTTCCCTCACATTGTCCTTCTCAATACACTTTTCTTTTCTTGGATGTGTGCCCTTTAATATACTCGAAGATAATCAACATCACCCATGCGTGAAGTCCTCATCCTGCTATCCAGGATGATATCTTATTTTAACTCATCCAAGTACTCAGGAGAAAACTCATAAATTGAAGGTATTGAAACTTCCTCATCCCAATCCATGATCATTGGAGGCTCAAAATGTTTCAAGTTCTCTACATTTACAACTGATTAAATCTACATATAAGGTGGAAGATCTAGAAGAAAAGAATTGGTACCACTTTTCTCCAAAATAGTGAAGGGTCCATAACGAATGGGCTTGATTTTCTTGCCTTCACCCTTCAATCTCTCCTTGCTGATGTGAAGCTATACATGGTCTCCAACCTGGAACTAATGATCAACCTTATGTTTGTCATGTCGAGCTTTAGATTGTGCTTGAATTTTCTCCAGTTGTTCCCTTACTACTTTGTGTACCTGTTGGATCCTCTGGATGAACTTGCGGGCTTTGTCCTCATTTCTTTATTCATTTGAATTGGCATCTCTCCCATACATCAAGTCCAAAGGAAATTTAGGTATGTACCCAAAACATCTCTCAAAAGGAGAACACTAAGTAGAGGAATGTAAGGCTCGATTGTAAACATGTTGTACATAGGGTATCTATTCATCCCATACTTTGGGATGCTTGTTGTAGTAGCCTTGAAGAAAATTTACCATTGTTTGGTTTAGAACTTTTGTCTGTCCATCGGTCTATGGATGGAAAGCAATGCTCCTCTTCAATTTGGTGTCCATCATTCTCCACAAGCTCATCCAAAAATCCCCAAGGAATCAAGTATCTCGATTCGATATAATGCATGTGGGTAACCCAAAGTGAACCCAAACATATTGAAAGAAGAGATTAGCAGTCTTCTCAATAGTGATCTACTTTTTACATGGAATTAAGATACACATCGCATTGAACCTATCCACTATAACATACAAATATTCATGACCCCCTTTCGACATTGGTAAACCCCCTACAAAATCCATGGAGATATTTTCCCATTGATGGGATGGAATAGGTAGTGGTGAGTATAGCCCCAATTTTCTATTAGTGGGCTTACAAGTAGAACACCTCACATACCCCTTTACATATTTAGTTACAATTTCTTTCATTTGAGGCCATTAACAAAACGTCTACAAATGAGCCATAGTTTTTCCTACCCAAAAATTCCTAGACACAAGAGAAGTGTGAGTTTCTCGTATTACATGGACTCATTCACTTGTAGGACTACATAGCTTTCCAAGATGGTAGAGTAGTTTTCCCTGCAGACAATAGTTCTCTACCTATGCACCATGGGTAGCTTCTCATATACTTCTTTAAAATATTCATCAATGGCATATTGTTCCACATAGCTATCATGAGATAAAGAAGTATTCTTCAAATTAATAGAAGCAACAATAAGAGGTATAGAAAGCATATCATCTACCTTATTACTTGTACCCTTTTTGTACTTGATTACCAAATGAAATTGTTGCAGGAAACCCATCCATCTATAATGTTGATATTGTTGCAGTGTGGTTTGTTCTTGGAGATATTGTAAGGGTTGGTGTTCTATATGTATGATTGTCTCCTTCCCTAACAAGTAGTGCTTCCATTTCTTTACGCTTTTAACTAATGCATACAACTCTTTATCATATGTAGGATAATTAACAACAGCTTGGTTAAAAGTTTCAGAGTGGTAACAGATAGGATTATGATATTGCATCAATACTACAACCATGGTGTAACCAGTGACATTTGTCTCGATCTCAAAGGGTTGTTGAAGATTCGGCAGTGCTAATACTGGTGCGGTACTAATATTTTCCTTCAAAGTGTCGAAAGGTTTTTGTTGCTTTCCTCCCCACCGAAAAGTGTTCTTCACACTGGTTAAGGCATGCAAAGGATCTACTATAAAGAAGAAATTTGAAATGAACCTCCTCTGATACTAGACTACACCTAAGAAGCTTTGTATCTCGGTTACACTTTTGGGCTCAGGCCAATTTACAATTACATCAATCTTGGAAGGATCAGTTTTTAATTTTCCTCGTCCTACAATATGACCTAATTACACAAGTGCATTCTTTCCAAATTCACATTTGGATAATTTTACATACAAAATTTCCCTTTGCAAAGTATCTAATACTTGCTTTACATGCCTCACATGTTCATCCCAAGTCCTGCTAAAAATAAGAATGTTGTCTAAATATACAATCACAAAATCATCTAGAAAAGGCCTGAATACATCATTCATCACACACATGAAGGTTGTAAAAGCATTATAAAGCCCAAATGACATAACTAACCACTCAAACAATCCCTGTTTGGTTTTAAGGGTAGTCTTCCATGCATCTTGTTCTGCAACCCTGATTTGATGGTATCCATTGAACAATCCAACTTAGTGAAATAAACAACATTCTTTAACTGATCAAGTAAATCATCTATACGAGGAAGAGGGTATCGATTTTTCATCGTGATTTTATTTAAGGCCCAGTAATCAACACACATTCACCATGTGCCATGTTTCTTTGGAACCATCACGATCGAAGAACCACAAGGAGATGAGTTGGGCCTGATGACCCCTTGATCCAATAAGCCTTGCACCTACTTCTTGATCTATGTCATTTCCACAACTGACAACTTGTACATGCCCACATTAGGAAGAGGAGAATCCTGTTGAAGATGTATTTCATGTTGGATTTCCCTCTTAAGAGGTAATCCATCTGGTTCCTGGAAAATATCATCATACTTAGAAACAATATCAATTAATTCTTTCTTATGAGAAGGATCACATCCTTGGAAAGTGTCGGATGTTTTGACATCTTTCTCCCTTACGAAGATGAGTACATATCTCTTATTAGTGTTTATGAGTATCTTCATTTGACCTACACTAACAAGTGTTGTGTTTACCCTCATGTTGTGAGCTCTAAAAATATATTCCACTCCCCCCTTAGTAAGGTGGTATTTGTTCTCATGACAAAAAAAGACTGCTTTTCTATCATAAATATAAGGACTCCCCAACACTATGCCACATATATCAAGTGATACAACATCCAAATACACTTCATCAAGAAACTTTGAAGCAATAACAAATATGAACCTACATTGTTTGGTGACATTAAGATTTTCTTTATCACATACCCAACCAAGAGGACAATTCTTTGGATGTGGTTTCGTTTCAAGACCCATCTTTTTGACAAGTGCTTCATATATCAAGTTTACTTGGGAACCCGGATCAAATAATGTATCTATATTAGTGTCTTTAGATACAACTCTTATAAGAAATAATTCATTCCTCTTTCGTTCATCATCATGAGATTCATTATTGGAATTTAACATAGCATGAAGGGAATCTTTACCTTGTACTCCAACCGTTGTGATCTTTCCTTCATCTCTTGAATCAGAACCAATATATTGTTTCATTGTAGAAATGGTTTTTGTCTTTCCCTTTCCACTGAACTATTTCGATCTCTTCTCTGGATGTAGTTTCCAACAATGTTCATCATCGTGACCACTTTTCTTGCAATGAGTGCAAGATGGCTTTCCTTCTTCTCTCTTTACTGTGGCGGTCTTCTTGTCCTTCATTTTAAACTTCTTAAATGGTTTATGTGGGAGATTGGAAGGTTTCTTTGTGGGATCTTCTTGAACATGTTTTCCCATGTTCTCAAGGTGAGTGGCTTGCACAAAAACTTCGTCAAGACTGGTGGGGTTAAACAATAGAAAAGTATGATGAATATAACTATGAAGTGCACCAATATACTTCATTAAAGTTTCATAAGAATCCAAAGGAATGTTTAATGCAAGAGATTTCTTCCCAAACTCTTTTGTGAAACTTTGTACAGTTTGACCTTTACTTTGTCTTAAAGTTTTCCATTCCATCAATGTTTTATGTAAATAACCCAATGGATAAAATTGCTTCCTTATTGTTGATTTAAATTGTGACCATGAGGAAAGAAGATTACCACACTTACTTTTGTCCTGAAGTTTTCTATCCCACCATATGAGAGCGGTTCCTTCCAACTGAAAAGAAGCCATTTTAACTTTAACTTCCTCTTCATCAATCTGTTGAAAATGACAATATACTTCAACCTGTTGAATCCAATTATCTATCTTTTTAGGATTAACATCTCCATTAAACATAGATAAAACAAATTTTACATCAATCTTTATTAATGGTTTCTTAAAAGAGGCTTTATGGCTAGAATGATGAGAATGATGAAAGTGCTTAGAGGAAGAATAACTAGAACTTGATGGCGAAGATTGAGGCTCAGGAGGGTCTCGTCCAGCCCCTTGATTTTCCAAAGCATCATTAGCAGCTTGTGCTTCCTTTTTCTTCCCTTTCTTCTTCATCCTCTTCTCATATTTTCCATACATTCGTTCGACCATTTATGACATGCGATAAAAGAACATACAAAAGCTTTTGTCATGTTCATCATGCTTGTCCTTTTCTGCCATTTTCTTCCTTCGGGATGCACAACCAAATTTGATATTGAAAGTCTTAAGAGTTCCTTCAATATGCTTATGTTTTTCCCTAGTAAGAATTCACACTCAACAATTCACATCAAAGATGACTACTCTGATACCAACATGATCCGAGATCTTTTCATCGAAGTGACTTATAAAGAATTGCATTAAATGAGCATAAATTAAAGTTCACCATTAAAGAAGGAAAAACTGAATAATGAAGAGACATAAGAATCAAATATGAACAAAAAAAATTAATAACAGAGTTCGTGCCTAGTGGACTACGTCTTCGGGTCCTACTCTCAAATGGGTAGGGCTTTTTATTAACTCAACAAAGAATTTGGAAAAATACATAAGTATACCTCATTCTAAAATTAAGGTGCAAAAGTTTTGCTCAGATCAGAAAATAGACAACACCAATGAATTTGTGGCGTCGAATTACCCAAAAATGACTGTCTCCATGCTTCAATCTGAATCTGGCACTTCCAGGCCCAAGAGAAACTCTGTCTTGGTTTGTGTGCCCTGCAACCTGCAATTAATGCCAAGAAAATGCCTCGTAAAGCATGTCAGTCGTACCCTCACACGCCTCCCCTCCAACACTAGGCATATTCAAAATTTAAGTAATATTTTGGGTGTTGTAAACAACGTAGGTTGTTTGGCCTAGTGGTTGGAAAAACATTTGTTAAGGCGTAGATAAAGGGGGAGGTCCCGAGGTCAAGCCCATGGGCCTCCCCTTTTAGGTTGTTGGTTATAACTTATATATATTAATATATTCAGTGGTTCCGCCAACTTTAGCAGAAGTTTGGATATTTTTGTTGGGTGCCATATTTGGCGAGGTTCCGCCAGATTTGGCAGACCCGCCAATCTTTTTATTTTGGATTTTCGTTCTCTGGCCCTCATTGGGCATTTGTCCACTGCCGCATGGAAGCCCATGATTGGGCCATGTGGCATCCAACCATTGAGCCAAATCAACCAACTATACAATCACCTGCCATGTCAATGTATGGTCTAACACATCAGCCTACTATGTCACCATACGGTCTGCCATGTGGCACATTTTTACTGGTCCACGAAATGACCAGAAAATGCCAAAAATGAGTGACACATGGCAGCCTCTGGTGTTGCCACAGCACCATGATGACATCATGTTGATGTCAGCATGACACGTGTTGCTTTCTACATGTGCCACGTATGTCGTTTAGATGTTGACATCATCTGTATTGATGTTGATGTCAGCAGTATGGATGTTGACTCATCCCCTGTTGACTAGGTTAGGTTGACCAAACTTTGACCACGAATATCTTTCGATCTGTAACTCCATTTGACAAGCCATTTGCATCGTTGGAAATCTTGTGACGTGCTATTTGCGATGATGCAATTTTCATTACGTTTTGAAGACTTTGAATATTTTCCCTTTCTTTGTCTACTGAGGCCATTTTGAGCTTCTTGAGTTACTTCTGTGAGTTATGAGCTATCCTTAGTCTTCTCTAGATCATTTTTGGATCATTTTGACAATCAAGTTTTGCTTCAGTCTAAAAGAGGGTTTAATAGACGAGCTACCCAATTAAATTGATCCAGTCATGGAAGTTTCAAAGAAGAAAAAATCTCAAGTCACAGGTCTGCCCAAGGAAGGAGGAAAATGGCTCAAAAACAAATCAATGGAACACTAAGACTGTAGCCTATTCTTGAAGCCAGAACATCAAAATGCAAATTTAGAAAAGGGGATACCTAGGGCTTGGCTTGTGGATGAATGGATGGCACCAGTGATGGTTTTATAGAGGTTCTTAACCTGTGAAGGAAGGTATGCATTTACCTATCAGTACCAATCAGATTTTCTTTTAAAAGAGTATGTAATGGAAAAACCAATTTTGTATTCACTTCTGTGATCCCCGACATCCTTTTGTGTAATATTGTGTATGATACAACTAAGGTTTTCACTCCACTATACTTCAAAGGCTATCACAAGCTTATTAAAATACAAGAAAATTGAATGGAACAACAAGAGTTTATATACTGCACATGCAATCCTTGTTTTAGTTGTTTCTATATACCTATTGCTCTTTTCTCATATTTTTCATGATAATGCTCAATATGGATCAATTACTCTCCAAAATTTGTTTTTCTCAACCTTTATTTTGGGGGTGTCAATGGGTTATTTTATGTCTAACCTAGGAATGATACTTTGGCTTTATATAGCCTTGGGTGGTAAAGAGTGTGTTCTACGTCATTTATTATCCATGAGTGCAATGTCCCTCTCCATATTTAGTAGACATGCACAAATCTATGTCTATATGGTTATTTGGTTAGAAAGCATCACACCAGAAATAAATATCAGATGGTACCTAGACACTAAAAGGACAAACAAGTCAAAGGTTTATGTCATGAATGGAAAAATGCCCAATTTCCTTAGCCAATTGCGAGGAGGATATTCGACCAATTGGTGAAGTTTCAAATATTCCAGGAGATAGAGGAATAAGAGACAAAACCCTCCAATAGGACCCTCACCTAAACTAAATGATGGAAATCATACTGGCCACAGTAAACCTATGTATCATTTGTAGTTTTGAAGCAATTTTCGATATCTTTGGGTAGAGAGAAAGATGATGACAGGACAGATGGAGATGTCCCAAGATCTGTGAAGAGATAAAAATTTGGAACTCTAAGAACCCCAAGTAAAGTTCCTCTCAAACCTTCTAATAATGGATATGATGAACAAAATGAACCTGATGTTTCACTAGTTAAATCAACTGTTAAATCACCAGTTGAGATGAAACTAAAAAGGAAGAACCAAAAAATTAAGAGGCTGAGACAAGAGGTGACAGAGTTGATTGTGTTGAATAGATATATAGAAAGAGGAATGAGAAATTAAAGGAACAAATCTAGAGGTTCCAAGAAGACATCAAGAAGCTCCATTATGAGAATAGGGACTTCCAAAAAAGACTCATTCGATCCAGTTAGCCATTTCAAAGAACCAAAACCATAGGGGACTCAAGATTTTGACTGATGAAGCCGGCCTTTCCTAGTCATTGGTGGATGATTCCAGTTTTGAGGAGTTCCTTGTATGAGGACATGCATGTAAATGGGCATGGGGGAGGAGAAGGTATGCTATGAATCATTTATACTACATCAGATTCCCATTTCACTTTAAATCTAATATTCAGTTGAACAAGCTATCATGAGAACAGATTATTCATATTTCATTCAAAGGAGTCACAGAAAATAAATTAGGTAGAGTACTTAAAGAATTGAATCTGTCAATAAAACCTATTACCGGGAGGATTACTAGAGGCATGGTGAAGAAAAAATAAGCTACATAGTGATCATAGCTTAGTTTTTTTTTCCTCACTTAAGCAAATCAATCATCTATTGACTTAGAGCTTGAGCAGGGAGACATAATAGAATCCAACTATGTGAAGCATCCTTCACTTCCTCTAACAAGGAAGTTAATATCAATTGATCTCAATGATGCAATGAAGTTTTCTCCACAACAATTTGGGGGCTAAATTCAAATATTTCTCAGCCGACTTTGCACGGGATATGGTAATCAAAAAGGTTTTATTTGAAAGGTCCTGCAAATTCGATAGTTTAAAGAGTTTACTGCCTATTTTTTTCCATGAGGACATCCAAATACTTATGCATGGGGGAGATGTTGAACCCCTATTTTGTCATCATCCAAACACTTATTTTCCACTTATACTCTGTTTTCTTATACCTAAAACCTAGCCATAATATCACCAATCTCATCCTTTTAATCCCTTAACTTCTCAATAAGCATTTTTTAGGTATAGTTGTGTTTTTCCTAATGTTTCCTAAGTTATTGATGAATTAATAGAGGTTTTTAAGAAAAATTTTACTAATGAAAGAATGTTAGTGTTGTTCTCGTAGCATATCTATTCCAGTACCTAAGTTCCAAGTTTCAAATATATGTGCACACGTAAATGGATATTGTTCACATGGGTTTTGGAGAACTAACCCTCAACATGATGTGTGTGCCTTGGTTCATGCCCAGGTCACACGTGGTAGTCTGTAGCCACGATTGATGGTTTTTTATGCAGGAGCATCACCTTCAAATTCAAAGACACAACCATGGAGGCAAAGATATGACATCTCAACATGATAGAGTTTCAAATCAACATTTAACTCAGGAGTAAATTGAGTTGTTGAGATATTTTGAAGCAACATTTTTAAATGTAACTTGTTTGTAAAGTCTTATATGACAGTAAGGGGTTGCAAATATGGAGTGTTGACTCTTATCTGGAAATAATTGTTAGTTATTGTAATAGGACAAAGTAGGTAACCACTAAGAGTTTGATTGGATAGGTTGCAGACAGGACGAGAGAGCTCGTGGAGCCACTCCTTAGATAGTTGTTGTTGCATTGTAATAAAATAGACAGAATGAGATAGAGATTAGAGAGATCAGTAGAATAGGGTAGAGTAGAATAAATACTATGTAATTTGTTTTCAGGAATGAATAGAACAGACAGAACTATCCCAAATCCTTGGACTGTGTTCATCTTAATGTGTGATTGAATGAGTGTTACATTATGTATGTGTTCTTTAGTTTATTTCGTTCATGTATGATTTTCGAGAAGTTGATTGTATGAGGTTGTGATGAAATTGGATAAGTTTCAATTGTATCTCTTCTAACACTCATATTCAAGGTGTGCATAAAGGAAACTTAGACCAGGTGCAAGGAGTGCACAGCGTCAAGAAGTGACTAAGCGTCGAAGAGCTAGAACAGAGGAACACCAGGTGGGCAAGAATAATTTCTTTTAAATAAATCCTTCGAATTGAGTTATTGAAATCCCGAGAACACAAGGTGTGTGTGAGAGATAAAAATCCTTTAAGGATCAAGCTCAAAAGAGATAGCACTTATCATAAGTGTTTCCAATATCCAAGAATCAAACACGTAGGAGGAGCAAAGGTTCAAAACCTTTGAAGGCTGAGAAATATTCTAAGTCGGAAGAAGATCAGAAGCTCAGGAGGAGGAGCGACAGTAGCCATTATATCATAGTGCAAGAGATCAACAATAGTCTAATTAGAGAAAGGTGCACGAGCCTTAACGCTTTGCTCGCTTAAGATAGAGGACTCATCAAGGTTTGAGACTTGAGATTCCCAAAGCACGAAGAACCGGAGAGCCGAAGTGATTATAGACTGTTAGATCTAGAAGGGTACATTCTAGCGCGTCATGAGATCTAGAGGAAGGCAAAATGTGAAAGGTTGAAATACCTGAAGCCTAAATAGTCAAAGAGCCATGAATCGTCGATCTGTGACAGGACACTTGTCACAAAATTGCGAGCTTCGGGTAAATGGTAGTGGGTTTTTAGTTTGAGAACTGAGATTGTCGAATCCCGAAGACCCGAAGTAAAATCTGGACCATGAGATATAGAGAAAATGTGGTGTGAATTGGTGGACTCTGGGTAATTTCCTGAAGTGATTCATAGTCGTCATATCTAAGAGAGACGTGGCATAGATCCATGCACTCTGGGTAAAGACCCAAAGTAATCCTTGATCGTCAAATTAGGAGGACACACGTCAGTAGATCATAACCTTTAGATAAAATCCATTTGGAAAAGGGCGAAGCTTGAGATTTGAGATCTCAGAAGTCTGAAGACCCAAAGGAGATCTTGACTGTCGATTGAGAGGAGGGCCATAGGACCATTGATCCAAGTTGAAAGGTCAAACACCTGAAGTGAAGGTAGGATTGTCGATTGAGAGGACAGGTGTCCGCAAATATTCAACTCCAGAGGGTTGACATACGAAAGGATGCAGGGTTTGAGATTTGAAAATCCCGAAACTCGAATCACGAAGGTGATCTCGACCGTTGATTCAAAAGGGGTAGATCTGGTCCATAGATTTGAAAAGCGCAGATCTAAAATGTTAGTTCAGACAGTATAGTCAAGACCGTGAGATCAACAATACCGTAGCATTGCGGGGACAGGAGTTGCGTGGAATTTAAAATATCGAGGGTGGGCCAAAATCCATACCGTGTGTTATCACTGAAATTTCGTCTGCACATGGCAACAAAAACTCCACATCATCAAAATAGCAATGAAGTCATTCATGACACTGAATTAAGTTCACAGCATTCCAGAAGGGTCAAAAACTATACAAAGTAACCAAAAATTGAAGGGCGCTTTACAGCAGCTTTATGCGCGCGCACATGCGCGGGACAAAAACGTGTTACGCGCGCATGCGCGCCCGATGCGCGACTGTACACACAAAAAGCCGTGCATCTGCTAATACGGTGCATTAATTGCTTAAGTCGGCCTCCCGACCGCCTATGGACTGGCCCCCAAGATGATTTGACTCTCGAATCAGGGTCGACTCTGCAAATTCGGCGAATTAATGACTTAAGTGAACCCTAAACAGGTCTGTGTTTACATCGGAAGTTGGTTACGTGACCGCCTGGAAAAATGCTATAAATAGCCGTGAAGACTCATTGTTTTAGTAGAGAATTCAAAGCAAATTTACGCTATCCAGATGATTCAGAGCTCAGTCTTTGACAAGCTATCCATCAGCGGCCTAACCCAGAGTTCTTTCACCACTCAGTTCAGTTCTATTCATATTGTAAGGAAAGCATTGTGTTGAGGGCCCCGAAGGACCTTCCACTGGAGGGAGAGGGAACCCCTATCTCTGTCTTCAACGTGTGCTCTGGTTTCACTAATAGATCAAGCCTAGAACCATTGACGACTCCCTTGTCTTATGTTTGATGTTTTTGTTTATTTTCGAATTGTTATTTGCTTTCAGTTGTTAGTTAGATTGTATTCTGGTTTTGTTTTCTGTTTTCTGTTAACCCCGTGCTACCACAGATGTTCTGTCCTGAGGAACCCAATAGGACATGCAAAGCGGTCTCCATTTTTCTCACATGGTGACTGATTGACCGCGAACAGACTGGCGACTCCACTAGGGAGTTTAGGTAACAAATTCTCCCTCAATTGGGTTTAATCCGCTTTCCTTTTGTTTTTAACTTGCAGGGACTCAAACCGGCTTTCGCCGACCTGTTAACCGGCCGATTCACAGCAGAATCGAGAGAACCGGTGTTTTTTCTCAAACGCGCAGGTATTCCACCCCACAGACGCGCGCATGCACTCTGGTTTTTTGATACAGTCCGCGCGCACACGCGCACCTGTCCATACTAACAGCTGCGCATTTGACTAAATTTTTTTTTTCATTGTAAGGTTTTGATGTGGGGAAAGTCAGTTTCCTTTTCAAATGATGTATGCATTCTCTAAATACTGCACCACTTAGACCCCTCAACTTATAAAGGGGATAGTCGAACAAACATAGGCACTTAGGAGGATAAAAATCATTTTTCCCTTATTTGCTTTCAGCCACGTGGTTGGCTTGTTTTGATTTACAATCTAAGTTAAACATCAAATTTTAATCACATCTAAACTCACATTCGGGACTAGAAATTGCAAGTAACAATCTTGAGTATGCTCTTCTCTCGCGCCCTCAGGCGATCTTGAGAATCAGAAAAAGATTGCGAAAATGATCTCATCTCCCTTAAAAATTTCAAAACTTTTAGGAGAGGACAACGACTCTTTTGAGACCCCTCTTAGTTTCATTTTTTCAAATGCATTCTTGTAACGGGCCCACACATGCCCACATGTCAACAAAGCTAGAATAGTGTTTGAATTTCTGCTTTCTTAGATCAGAAAACTAGGAGAGTTTAAAAGGTTTGTAACGGG
>ML779800.1:796270-808673 GCA_009831015.1 Picea engelmannii
TCATCCATCAGGGGGCATCTGTTATCACTGAAATTTCGTCTGCACATGGCAACAAGAACTCCACATCATCAAAACAACAATGAAGTCATTCATGGCACTGAATTAAGTTCACAACATTCCAGAAGGGTCAAAAACTATACAAAGTAACCAAAAATTGAAGGGCGCTTTACAACAACTTTATGCACGCGCACATGCGTGGGACAAAAATGTGTTACGCGCACATGCACGCCCGACGTGCGACTGTCCACACAAAAATCCGCGCATCTGCTAATACGACACATTAATTGCTTAAGTCAGCCTCCCGACCGCCTATGGACCGGCCCCCAAGATGATTTGACTCTCGAATCAGGGTCGGCTCTGCAAATTCGGTGAATTAATGACTTAAGTGAACCCTAAATAGGTCCGTGTTTACACTGGAATTTGGTTACGTGACCGCCTGGAAAAATTCTATAAATAGCCGTGAAGACTCATTGTTTTAGCAGAGAATTCAAAGAAAAGTTACGCTATCCAGATGATTCAGAGCTCAATCTTTGACAAGCTATCCATCAGCGGCCTAACCCAGAGTTCTTTCACCACTCAGTTCAGTTCTATTCATATTGTAAGGAAAGCATTGTGTTGAGGGCCCCGAAGGACCTTCCGCTGGAGGGAGAGGGAACCCCTATCTTTGTCTTCAGCATGTGCTCTGGTTTCACTAATAGATCAAGCCTGGAACCATTGACGACTCCCTTGTCTTATGTTTGATGTTTTTGTTTATTTTCGAATTGTTATTTGCTTTCAGCTGTTAGTTAGATTGTATTCTGGTTTTGTTTTCTGTTTTCTGTTAACCCCGTGCTGCCACAGATGTTCTGTCCTGAGGAACCCAACAGGACATGCAGAGCGGTCTCTATTTTTCTCACATGGTGACTGATTGACCGCGAACACCGTGGTTTTTCCAAGAGGACACATGGAGGTTCGAAGAGAATTGCGGGTTGAAAAGTGGGTTGATCCCAAACCACTTTTGGTCGTGCCCGCAATCGTATGGTCACGTGAGGTCGTTGCCGAAGGTCACATCAAGAGGGGTCTTATCAAAAAAAGGAGATAACGCTCAACACTCTAAGGTTTAATAGGAGAGTAAAAGGGAAGGTTGTGGGTGCTATCAGACCTGCACCAAGAAGCTAGAAGGGCCCGTGTTTAGATACAAAAGGAGACCGTTAAGGTTTCGGAGGGTCATTTGACTCAAGAAATGGAGATCCTTGACCGGGAGGTCGTGTAGCCCTACGGGGGAGTATAGGGGTTGCATCATGTGGTATCAGAGCTGATATTGAGTTTGTTTGTAGACACTAGACATGGGAGAAAGGAGGTAAGTTGATATCATTTGTGGTATCAAGGATTTTATTTATGTTTGTAGGTGACGTAGTGGAATCATGCCACCCAGAAGGTGTGGCATAAGAAATGGAATAAGAAATGAGGTGACTTTGAATGAGACTGGATGCCATGGAAACAACACAGAGGAGATCACCAGACGCTGGAGATATTAGTGAAGCTGAGAGTGAAGAAGTAGAGGTCGAAGAAAATGTAGCAGAGGATGTTGCACAAGATCGCTTAATAAAATTTGTTTAAAAGATAGGAGCCAAAGCAAGGATAGAGGTACGAATGTATGAAGGGAATTTAGAAGTTGAAGAATTGTTGGATTCGGTATGTGCTATGGAAAAATACTTCAATTACAGAGATGTTGAAGAAGACAAGATGGTGAAGCATGCAATGACAAAACTGAAAGGTCATGCAGCGCTATGGTTGGATGAAATGTAAGCCGAATGTAGGAGAAATGGTAAGCAGGAAATTAAAAGCTAGGATAGGATGGTAGCCAAGATGAAAGCCAAATTTATCCCAAAGGACTATCAAATCAATGTGTTCAGGAGATTGCATAACTTGAGACTGAGAAGATTATCAGTGAAGGACTACAATGAGGAATTTTACCGACTGAACATCAGGGTTGCACAGAAAGAGAATAAAGATGAAAAAACATCCAAGTATATCAATGGGTTGAGATATGAAATCCAAGAGGAGATCAACATGATGTCTGTTAGTAAAGTCGAGGATGCTTATCAAGCAACCTTGAAATATGAAGAGAAATTGGCCAGGAAATAAAGCCAATGAAATAGAGGAGGAAATTCAAGCATAGGTAAGGGAACCAACAGAGAGAAGTTCCAGAAACCGAAGCATGAAGCTGGAAAACATCATAGTCACCTAGATAAAGGTGGAATTTCTAAATAAGAACAACATGGGAGAAGAAGTTATTTTTCCAGAGGACGAGGAAGAGCCAGAGGAGGAAAAGTTAAATGTTATACCTATGGAAAATCAGGGCACAAGTCTTAGGAATGTCCTGAGAGAAAGAAAAAAGGAGGTGAAGCATACATTGTTGAAGCACAGAAGCACGTGGAAGCAGAAGTATAAGGAGGAAAGAACCTCATGATGAGGAAAATTATTCTTAAACCAGAGAAGGAGGTATAGGAACTAGTTTAGCAAACAAGACTATTTATAACTGCTTGCAAGACAAAAGACAAAGTTTTCAAGGTGATCATAGACAGTGGGAGCACTGACAATATAGTATCCATAGAGATGGTAGAGAAATTGGAGTTGAAGACAATTTCACATCAAACCCATACAAGGTATCATCATTGCACAAAGGACATCAAGTAATGGTAAGTCAACAATGCCAAGTTGAATTTAAAATAGAAGGTTATAGGGATGAAATATTATGTGATTTAATTCCTATGGATGTTTGTCATATTTTATTGGGGAGACCATGGTAGTTTGATAGAAAATTTATTCATGATGGAAGAAAGACTACTTATACCCTAGAAAATAATGGTAGGAAACATATGTTGTTGCCAATAGAAGACAAAGAGCAAGAGAGGGGAGCTAATTCAAGCATACTTATCATGAGTGGGAAGGAACTCTTGAAAGAAGTCAAGAAGGAGAAAGAAATACCGTTTGTTGTAGTGAGCAATCCTAGATTTATCCTTACAAATACTTATGTATAAGATTTGCCTGAAGAAATCCAAGAACTATTAGAAAACTTTGCTGACATAGTAGTAGATGAATTACCTCACTCATTGCCACCCATTAGGAGTATAATCCATCATATTAACCATATTCTAGGAGCTAGTTTACCAAACAAAGCAACTTATAGGTAGACACCTAGGAAGAATGAAGAGGTCAAAAATCAAGTCCAGGAGTTGTTGGATAAGGTTTAGTCAGGGAAATCCTAAGCCCATGTGCAGTACCAACTGTGTTAAGTATAAAGAAGGATGGAGGATGGATAATATGTACATATTCTAGAGCCATCAACAAGATAACCATTAGGTATAGATTCCCTTTACCAAGGATGGATGATTTTATGGATTGTTTGAGTGGAGCAAGCTACTTTTCCAAGATACAGTTGAAGAGTGGATATCATCAAATAAGAATGAGAGAGGGAGATGAATGGAAAACAACATTCAAGACAAATGAAGGTTTCTTTGAATAGCTGGTCATGCCATTTGGGTTGACAAATGCACCAAGTACATTTATGAGATTGATGAATGAAGTGTTGAAAGAATTCATAGGAAAATTTTTCATAGTATATTTGGATGACATACTAATCTTCAGCAAGATAAAGGAAGAACACTTAAGCCATTTAACATTAGTGATGGAAAAGTTGTAGCAAGAGAAATTGTTGATAAATTTAAATAAAATCTCTTTTATGAAGAAGGCACTCATATACTTGGGTTTTGTGATCTCTTCAAATGAATTGAAGATGGATCCATAAAAGGTGAGATCAATCAAAGAATGGCCATCACCAAGCAACATTTTTGAGGTAAGAAGTTTTCATAGGTCAGCAAGATTTTATAGAAAGTTTATCATAAATTTTAGTGGTATATGTGCACCCATGCTGGACACTATGCAGAAGAAACTTAAGTATTTTAAATGGACATAGGAAGCTGAAAATAGTTTCGAAGTGTTGAAGGAGAAGATCAAAAAACAACCAATTCTGGTCTTACCAGAATTTGGAAAAACATTTTAGGTGAGATGTGATGCAAGTGGATTAGCTATTGGAGAAATATTGAGTCAGGATAATAGGGCAGTTGCTTATTTTAGTGAGAAGTTAAATGACACCAAGAAGAAGTATTCCACATATGACAAAGAATTTTATGCAGTGATTCAAGCTTTAAAGAAGTGAAGACACTATCTAATTCCTAAAGAGTTTGTCTTGTACAATGATAACCAAGCTTTGCAGTTTATTACAAGGCAAGAAAAGTTGAATCAGAAACATGCAAAATGAGTAAAATTTATGCAAAATTTTACTTTTTTTATTAAACATATTGTTGGAACTGCTAACAAAGTTGTAGATGCTTTGAGCAGGAGGAGTTTAATTTTACAAGAATTTCAAGTGAAGACCTTAGGTTTTGAAAACCTCAAGGAGATGTATCGAGAAGATCCAGACTTTACGGAAGCTTATGAGGCATGCAAGAATCCTTTGTTGGGAGAATAGAAGCCCATGGACTGAATATTTGATCCAGGATGGATTATTGTTCAAAGGAATCCAACTATGAATAACGAAATGCTCAATGAGAGATAACAAGTTGAAGGAGAAACACAGTGGAGGTTTAGCTAGACATTTTGGTCATGATAAGACATTTGCACAGCTGAGTAATTCATATTATTGTCCGAGCATGAGGGAAGAGGTGAAAAAGTTTGTGAACAAATGCAGAATTTGTCAGTATGCAAGAGGAAGATAGCAGAACACTGGTTTGTATCAGCCATTACCAATTCCAGAAAGGTCATGGGATGCAATCAGTATGGACTTTGTTTTGGGATTTCCTAGAATTGAAAAAGGGAATGATTCCATATTTGTTGTGGTGGAAATATTTTTAAAAATGGCACATTTCATACCATGCCAGAAGGAAAACGATGCTACACACATAGCCAATTTGTTTTTCACAGAAGTAGTGACACTACATGGATTTCCTAGGAGCATAGTCTCAGACAGAGAGGACACTTTTGGAGGACTCTATGGAAGAGGTTGGGGAAAAACGTGTCCTTTAGTTCAGCATATCACCCTTGGGTAGATGGACAGATTGAAGTAGTAAACAAGAGTCTGGGAAACTTATTAAGAAGTTTATTCACTGAGAAAGGTTGTCAATGGGATCAAATTCTAGCACTAGAAGAATTTGCATTCAACAATTCAGTGAACAGGAGCACAAGGAAAAGTCCATTTGAAATTGTGTATGGTTTACAACCAAGATGGATTACAGAGTTGAGAGATTTGAATCAAGATGAGTTCAGAAGTGCTAGAGTAGAGGATTTTGTAACAGAAATGCAGAAACTCCATGACAGAGTCGGAGAGAAGCTACAGGATAGCAGCCTAAAATATAAGAGCATAGTTGATCAAAAGAGGAGAAAACTTCAATTCGAAGTTGGAGATGAATTTTTAGCTCATTTGAGAAAAGAAAGGTTTCCAAGGGGAATGTATAACAAGTTGAAGATGAAGAAGATAGGACCATGCAGGATTCTCAAAAAATTCGCAGCCAATGCTTATGAAATTGAGTTTCCAGACAATGTTGGGACATCACTGATATTCAATGTTGCAGACATGTACCCTTACAAGAGAGATGAGGCAGGAGAATCGTATGATCAGAAACAAGTTCATTGGGAAGAGAAATTGCCCACAATAGAAAAACCTCATATGGAGAAAATCATTGAACAGAGAGATGGAAAGAAAACCAGGAGGAAGACATATCCTAAATACTTAATGAAGTGGAAAGATCATCCAATGGAAGATGTAATTTGGGTCACAGATCCTGATATTTTGAAGCATGGAAAAATGATGCAGGAGCTCATGGACAAGAGTCCATCAAAATTTTAACCAGAGGAGTATGATGCAGGAGCATTGCCTTCAAAGTCAAAGACGCAAGCTTGGAGGCAAATATAAGACTTCTCAGTATGACAGAGTTTCAAATCAGCATTTAACTCGGGAGTAAATCAAGTTGTTGAAATATTTTGAAAGAAACATTTTTAAATGTAACTTGTTTGTAAAGTCTTATACGACAGTAAGGGGTTGAAAATATGGAGTGTTGACTCTTATATGGAAATAACTGTTAGTTATTGTACTAGGACAAAGTAGGTAACCGCTAAGAATTTGATAGGATAGGTTACATACAGGGTGAGAGAGATAGTGGAGCTAGTCCTTAGATAGTTGTTGTTGCATTGTAATAGAATAGAGAGAATGAGATAGAGATTAGAGAGATCAGTAGAACAGGGTAGAGTAGAAGAAATACTATGTAATTTGTTTTCAAGAATGAATTGAACAGACAAAATTGTCCCAAATCCTTGGACTGGTTCATCTTAATGTGTGATTGAATGAATTTTACATTATGTATGTTTTATTTAGTTTATTTTGTTCATGTATGGTTGTCGAGAAGTTGATTGTATGAGGTTGTGATGAAACTGGATAAGTTTCAATTGTATCTCTTCTAACACTCTTATGCAAGGTGTGCATCTTGAACGCAAGGAGTGCATCGACTGAGTCTTGGAGTGACTCAGAGAAGTTCAGAGACAACAAAGGAAACTTAGACCAAGTGTAAGGAGTGCATAGCATCAAGAAGCGAATAAGCATCGAAGAACCAGAATAGAGGAACACCAGGTGGGTGAGAAGAATTTCTTTTCAAGAAATCCTTCGAACTGAGTTATCAAAACCCCGAGAATGCAAGGTGTGCATGGAAGATCAAAATACTTTAAGGATCAATATCAGAAGAGATAACACTTATCATAAGTGTTGCCGAGATCCAAGAGTCAGACACGTAGGAGGAGCAAAGGATCGAAACCTTTGAAGACTAAGAAATATTCTAAGTCATAAGAAGATCAAAAGCTCAAGAGGAGGAGTGACAATGGCCATTGGATCATAGTGAAAGAGATCAACAGTTGTCTGATCATAGAAAAGTGCATGAGACTTAGCTCTTCACACACTCAGGAGAGAGGAATCATCAAGGTTTGAGACTTGATATTCCCGAAGCGTGAAGAGTCAGAGAGTCGAAGCAATTCTGGACCATTAGATCCAAAAGGGTACGTGTTGACAGGTCGTGAGATCTAGAGGAAGGAAAAAGGTGAAAGGTTGAAATACCCGAAGCTCGAATAGTTGAAGAGTCGTGAGCCATCAATATATGAGGGGACACTTGTCAATAGATCATGAGCTTCAGGTAAATGGTAGTGGGTTTTTAGTTTGAGAAGTGAGATTGTCGAATCCTGAAGACCCGAAGTATAATATCGACCATGAGATCTAGAGGAGACGTGACATTAATCCATGGACTTCGGGTAAAGTCCCAAAGTGATTCATAGTTGTTGAATCTAAGAGAGATGTGGCATAGATCCTTGCACTCCGAGTAAAGGCCTGAAGTAATCCTCGATCATCAGATCAGGAGGACATGTGTCAGTAGATCACAACCTTCAAATAAAATCCATTTGGAAAAGGGTGAAGCTTGAGATTTGAGATCTCAGAAGTCCGAAGACCCGAAGGAGATCTCGACTGTAGATTGAGAGGAGGGCCACAGGACCGTTGATCCAAGTTGAAAGGTCAAACACCTGAAGTGAAGGTAGGTCCGTCGATTGAGAGGACGTGTCTGCAGATCGTCAACTGTGGAGGATTGACGTATGGAAGGAAGCAGGGTTTGAGATTTGAAAATCCCGAAACATGAATCACGGAGGTGATCTCGACCATTGATTGAGAAGGGACAGATCTGGTCTGTAGATTTGAAAAGCGTAGATATGAACCACCAGTTCAAACAGTATCGTCAAGATTGCAAGATCGATGATCCCATAGAAATGTGGAGATAGGAGTTGTGCGGAATTTAAAATAAGGGCGGGCTACAATCCATACCATGGTTTTTCCAAGAGGACACGTGGAGGTTCGAAGAGAATTGTGGGCTGAAAAGTGCTTTGATCCCAAACCAGTTTTGGTTGTACCCACAATCATGTGGTGATGTGAGGTCATCTCCCAAGGTCACATCAAGAGGGGTATTATCAAAAAAAGGATCTAACGCCCAACATTTTTAGGTTTCGCAGGAGAAAGAAAGGAAAGGTTGTGGGTGCTATCAAACCTACACCAAGAAGTCGGAAGGGCCTGTTCTTAGATACAAAAGGAGATCGTTAAGGTTTTAGAGGTTCATTTGACTCAAGAACTGTAGATCCTTGACCGAGAGGTCATGTAGCCCTATGGGGGAGTAGGGGGGATACATCATGTGGTATTAGAGTTGTCATTAAGTTTTTTTGTAGACATCAGACAAAGGAGAAAGGAGGTAAGTTGATATCATTTGCGGTATCAAGGATTTGATTTCTGTTTTTAGGTGACGTAGTGGAATCATGCCACCCATAAGGTGTAGAGAGAATGCAGAAATGGAAGAAGAAATGAGGCAACTCTGAATGAGACTGGATGCAATGGAAACATCACAGAGGAGAGCACCAGATGCTAGAGATATCAGTGAATCTGAGAGCGAAGAAGTAGAGGTCGAAGAAAATGTGGCAGAGGATGCAACACAAGATCACTTAATAAAAGTTGTTTCCAAGATAGGAGCCAAAGCAAGGATAGAGGTACAAATGTATGAAGGAAATTTAGAAGTCGAAGAATTGTTGGATTGGGTATGTGCTATGGACAAATACTTCGATTATGAATATGTTGAAGAAGACAAGGTGGTGAAGCATGCAGTGACAAGACTAAAACGTCATGTAGCGCTATGGTGGGATGAACTGAAAGTCGAACGCAGGAGCAATGGTAAGCAGAAAATTAAAAGCTGGGATAGGATGGTATCCAAGATGAAAGCCAAATTTATCCCAAAGGACTATCAAATCAATATGTTCAAGAGATTGCAGAACCTGAGAGAAACAATCTTATCATTGAAGGAGTACATTGAGGAATTTTACCGACTAAACATCAGGGTTGGATAGAAAGAGAATGAAGATGAAAAAATTGTCAGGTATATCGATGGGATGAGATATGAAATCTAAGAGGATATTAGCGTGATGTATGTTAGTAAAGTTAAGGATGCTTATCAAGCAACCTTGAAATATGAAGAGAAATTGGCTAGGAAACAAAGCCAACGAAACAGAGGAGGAAATTCAAGAAGAGGTAAGGGAACCGGCAGAGAGAAGTTCTAGAAACTGAAGCACGAAGCTGGAAAACAACATAGTCACCCAGAGAAAGGTGGAGGTTCTAAATAAGGACAACATGGAGGAAGAAGTTAATTTTCCAGAGGACGAGGAATATCTAGAGGAGGCAAAGTTAAATGTTATACCTGTGGAAAATCAGGGCACAAGTCTTGGGAATGTCCTAAGAGAAAAAAAGAAGGAGGTGAATCACACGTTGTTGAAGCATAGAAGCATGTGGAAGCAGAAGCAATAGAAGGAGGAAAGAAACTCATGATGAGGAAAAAATTTCTTAAACCAGAGAAGGAGGTAGAGGATCCAGTTCAGTGAACAACTTTGTTCAGAACTACTTGCAAGATGAAAGACAGAGTTTGCAAGGTGATCATAGATAGTGGGAGCCTTGAAAATATAGTATCCACAGAGATGGTAGAGAAACTGGAGTTTAATACAACTACACATTCAAACCCATACAAGGTATCATGGTTGCAGAAAGGACATCAAGTAATGGTAAGTCTACAATGCCAATTTGAATTTAAAATAGGAGGTTATAGGGATGAAATATTATGTGATGTAATTCCTATGGATGTCTGTCATATTTTATTGAGGAGACCATGGCAGTTTGACAGAAAATTTATTCATGATGGAAGAAAGAATACTTATACCCTATAATAGAATGGTAGGACACATATGTTGTTGCCAATAAAAGACAATGAGCAAGAGAGGGGATCTAGTTCAAGAATACTTCTCATGAGTGGGAAGGAAATCTTGAAGGAAGTCAAGAAGGAGAAAGAAATATAGTTTGTTGTAGTGAGGAAGCCTAGAGTTATCCTTACAAATACTTCTGTAGAATATTTTCCTGAAGAAATCCAAGAACTGTTAGAAACCTTTGCTGACATAGTAGTGGATGAATTACCTCACTCATTTCCACCCATTAGGAGTATAATCCATTATATTGACCTTATTCTAGGAGCTAGTTTACCAAACAAAGAAGCTTATAGGTTGACACCTAGGGAGAATGAAGAGGTCAAAAATCAAGTCTAGGAGTTGTTGGATAAAGGTTTAGTTAGGGAAATCCTAAGACCATGCACAATACCAATTGTGTTAAGTCCAAAGAAGGATGGAGGATGGAGAATTTGTATAGATTCTAGAGCCATCAACAAGATAACCATTAGGTACAGATTCCCTTTACCAGGGATGTATGATTTGATGGATTGTTTGAGTGGAGAAAGATATTTTTCCAAGATAGACTTGAAGAGTGAATATCATCAAATAAGAATGAGAGAGGGAGATGAATGGAAAAAAAAATTCAAGACAAATGAAGGTTTGTTTGAATGGTTGGTCATGCCATTTGGGTTGACAAATGCACCATGCACATTTATGAGATTGATGAATGAAGTGTTGAAAGACTTCATAGGCAAATTTATCATAGTATATCTAGATGGAGTACTAATCTTCAGAAAGAAAAAGGAAGAACACTTCAGGAATTTGACATCGGTGATGGAAAAGTTGCAGCAAGAGAAATTGTTGATAAATCTGAAGAAAAACTCTTTTATGAAGACAGAACTAATATACTTGGGTTTTGTGATCTCTTCAAATGAATTGAAGATGCATCCAGAATAGGTGAGAGAAATCAAAGAATGGCCATCACCAAGAAGCATATTTTAGGTAAGAAGTTTTCATGGGTTAGCAAGACTTTATAGAAAATTTATCAGAAATTTCAGTGGTATATGTACACCCATGATGGACATTGTGAAGAAGAAACATAAGTCTTTTAAATGGACAGGGGAAGCTGAAAAAAGTTTCAAAATGTTGAAAAAGAATATCACAGAACAACCAATTCTAGTCTTACCAGATTTTGGAAAAAAAATTTAGGTGAGATGTGATGCAAGTGGATTAGCTATTGGGGCAATCTTGAGTCAGGATAATAGGCTAGTTGCTTATTTTAGTGAGAAGTTGTGTTAGCCTCAGAAGTCGCTTCTAGATTTCTTGTAGGAGTAGAGCCCGACGACCATCAGTTTTTATGTCACGATTTAATAAATGGGGGTGGTCGAATGGTAAGAGACCCAAGAAAGCATCATTGACACAAGAACCGGGGTCTAGTATGTAGAAAGCAAGGGAGGTATTGATCCAACTTCCATCAGTAAGTTGATTAAAGGTTGGTAGATGGAAGACTTAAGAGAAGGGTGAGAATGACTACCTTAGGAAACAGGCCTTCGGAAGCTTGAGGAAGAAAAACTCAGAAGCCAAGATCTTTTTGGTCCAAAGTTTTGAGGAGCTAAAGGGTGACTCGACTAGATCTTCCAATTCCAAACCATTCTAGCACTGAGAAAACACAATAACTGATTAGAAACACTGCAACTGTTGCAGTGATCCAACCTACATCATCCTACGACAGCGCAACTCGACTGGATCCTCCAATTCCGAGTTGTTCTAACACAGTAAACAAAGAGATGGAAAAAGAAGCTAACATCCATAAAGTAAGAAGTCTCAAATGCCTCATACATTAACCAGAGCGACCAGTTCTACATCAAAACTTACAGAATGAGAGCCTAGCTCAACCATCCACCCCTACAAAATACAAAAAATGAGTCTATATACTCAGAAAAATTCACCCAACAGAGGCGTGCTCAGTCATCCAAGGCTTGGTGTCCCTTCAGTCAAATTCAAACAGATATCCTTCGTCAGATGCCACCTTAACTACACATGGCTCCTGGAAGGAGAGGTAGCTGAGCCATTAAGTGTCGAGTTAGCATGTGCAAAACTCTCTAGCTAGTTGAGGACTCGATATGGCTTCTTTGAAAAATCGGTACACAGGACCCTCTCGGGCAGATAGCTTTCCAAACCCTCCATACCTTACACTTAATGAATGAGGAGAGGTTTCAACCACCCCTTCTCACCTTCATTTACTCCAAGTGAAAAACAGGATTGTGATCGGGTCTGATGGCACCTGGAGGTCGCGATGATCCCCTCTATGACTGAACTCGATGCCTTTGGCCCCCTTTTTCACAGCTCTTTTCATTTCCCAAGTGACCAACGACTGTGACCCTACGTTTTCTCTCGAAGGAACTTTCCGCGTTTGGGAATAGGAAGGGGTTGATCCTTTCTGATGCAGGAGCATCGCTCACTCGATCAAGCGAGCCAGCGCGTGGAAGAAAAGGAACAGCTGGAAAGCGCCAGCATCCAAGTTTTGAACCATTGTAATATATGGCTGCGCCAAACATAAATGTTTTGATGAGATGAAGTGCAC
>ML779800.1:816604-834211 GCA_009831015.1 Picea engelmannii
GGGCTCGAGTCGAAGGAAGCTCTAGAGGGTTAACGCCTTGGGTCCGTTGCACCGGAGGAAGGTGGCGGAGCAGGGATCTCTTCATAGAGGAAGAGAATCGACGACTTGAATTCGTCCTGAAGAATCGCGAAGTCCCGAGGATCATGGGATCTGAGAGAAGGAGCGAGGAGGTTAACCCTCAGGCAACGAAGGAACCCTTGGTCATCACTTATCGGAGAATCGGGGTTGGTGAGTGCAAGAACCACATGCACGTTGAAATCGCGAGTCGCGATTCCCCGACTTGATTCGAGTCGTTGGTTATAATGGGGACAGGTGGCACATATCCGGAAGCCTCGGGGTTTCGACATTCGGGGTTTCCAGCAGCAGGAAAATTGGAGTCGCGGACCCGCGAGCCGCGAAGCTCTGACGTGACGTGGTAGTGTGGGGCCCGTAAGTCCGGAGGAGACACGTGGTGGCATATCGGAATATCGGTGATCGAGACTTCGAAGGGTAAGCAGCCCACTGCCCTTCATCCACTGATTTCCCGATAGGTAAAAAGCCGATACTCGAGCGTTGACCGTTGATTATCGGGGATCGGGGAATGGTGTTTAAAGAGGTAAGGGGAACGTTGTTGTGAGTCTCGCGATATCGCGAGGTCCGATCTCCCGAAGTCCCGAAGGGAGAATCGTGCGGAGTATCTCTGTGGGTAAATCATTCCCGAGGGGAATAGGAAGGGCTTGGACCCTTCGGGCCTAAGTGTGAGGAGGTCCTGGTGGAGCGACCACGCCAGCGAGGGAAGGTTGCGTCACTTTCTCATCATAGTCGCGATGAGCGAAACACCGAGATGGATTAACTAGGCACCACGCGTCCCTCCCATATCTAATGGTCTCGAACTCACTCAGAGATGTTGCAGGCCTGACTTTGGGTGTTTTCGTAACTTTCGGGGTTTAGGATTTCGAGATGTAGAACAACATGGAACCTTCACCCTTCGAACTCTCGAATGCCAAAAATCCGACGTGACTCGATCTCATGCCATGTGTCCTTTGGATGAATGACTGCTATCCATTCCTGCATGCAATATGGGCGCTATACTTTGCACTAATCTCAATGCAACTCTACTAACTGAGATTTCTCGCCGACTGCTGATCTACTCTTATGGGTTAATCCAGACCGTTGACAATATAACCTCGCCCGCCTACTTGCTCGAAAGCCTAAAACGATATTTTTTGTGCTGTGCTTAGGCATTTCTCGTGCAACTTGTAGACCTGTACACTCTTCTGCCCCGGACAAGAAATGTTACTAACATTAGGCTCCATGGGGGATAGAGTCGTCCCTATGATTCTCTAAGGACTCATTTTGCAGCTCCAATGCCTTGCTGTTTGACTATGGGGTCATTTATTTAAAACTTAAAGATGGAAAGAAAAACATTATTTACAACCGCGAAAGAGCCCTGTGCGGCTCATGAGAAAAATCTTTTTAGGAAATGCCCATACACAGGGCCATTGAAAAATTCTTGATCCTTCAAATGTCGTAACCTATAGGTGTTATTCGAGAATACTTCAGAGACTTTGAAAGGCCCGATCTACAAGGCTTAAAATTTTTCGTGCTTGCCCTTATCTTGTTTAGGAGCATCCCATTTCAGTACCAGATCTCCTATCCAAAACTCTTTCTTCTTGGCCTTCTTATCAAAAACCTGCTTGATCCTTTGCTGATGGTCCTGAATTCTGCCCATTACCTGCTCCCTAGCCTGCTGAACATACACTAGCTGATGAATTCTTCTGATCATGTCATTAGGCTCCTCTTGATGATCTTGGAGGAATTTCACTACAGGAATGGCTAAGTGAGAAGGAAAAACAACCTCTACTCCATAGACTAATTGGAAAGGAGATATGCCTATAGATCTCTTCGTGGTCACTCGATTGACCCATAGATAAAATTTCAATCTTGAATGCCAGGCCTTCTTGTTGTCTTCCAATAGTCTTTTGATAATCTTTATCAAGATTTTGTTAGAAGACTCTGCTAAACCATTGCCCTGGGGATAGTATGGGGTGGAGTGAATTAGTTTGATCCTGAATTGCTCACAGAACTTCGCTAACGGCTCAACCCTGAAAGAGGTTGCATTATCAGTGACAATCTTACTTGGGCAGTTGAATCTTGTGATGAGATCTTCCAGGAATCCAATGATTACCTTGTGGGAAGCACTCCTAGTGGGGATAGCTTCAATCCACTTGGTGAAGAAATCAGTAGCAGTCAGGATCCATTTGTTCTGCTCACTGGAAGCGGGGTGAATTTATCCAATGAAATCTAGGCCCCATTGCTGGAAAGGTCCCGAAACAACCACAGGATTTAACGACAAAGACTTGAGCTATTGTTTTCCTGTGAATCTTTGAAATTTGGTGCAAGCTCTGACCCTTCTGCAGACGTCAGTGAATATGGTGGGCCAGTAGTACCCAGCCTTAAGGATTTTGTAGGCTGTGGTTTTCCAGAAATGATTCCCTCCACATATGCTGTCGTGAAATTCAACCATGATCCTGTCAGCCTCCTGCGGATCTAAACATCTCAAAATAAACCCCAAGGGCTCTTTCCAATATAAAACTTGATCGATAAGGAAATATCTAACTGCTTTGAGCTTCAGATCTCTTGCCTTGTTTCTTTACAGGTTGTCTGGAGGCCGCAACTCTTGCAAAAAATATATGACCTCCTTATACCAGGGACATTGAACCAATGGGGGTTCCCTTTGAGGGTCTATTTCAGGCAGCCGAACCTACTAAATTCCTGAGAATTCGTTGATGAAACTTATCCCCAAATATTGGAAATTGGCTTCAGCCAACAGCTTGGCTAAACCTTGACCTTTGATCAATTTGGTCAAATTCCAACTGCTTACTTGGGCAGTTGAATCTTCTGGTCAAATTCCAGAATCTTGGCTATCCACTTACTCCTTCTCCCGTCTATGTCAGGCTAAATAAGAATGTCTTTAACAACCACTGAGGGGACATAAGCGATGATTTTTTACTGCAAGACATAGATTCTAAATGACTTGAGAGCCTTTACCAGGGCATAGGCATGTTTCTCCATAGTGTAATACTTGGCTTCGACATCCCTCAATGCTCGGCTAAAATAGGCAACAGGCTGCTCTAGCCCAAGCTTGTTTGTGTGTAATAAAACAGTGGCCACCATGTCAGGTGAGACAAAGGAGAAAATAACAAAATCCTTTGAGTAATCGAGATTGATAAGCACGGGGGCTTCAGACAGGGCCTTCTTTATTTTATCAAAGGAATTTTGTGATTCAGGAATCCACCTCACTTCATTTCCTTTCCTTAACATGGTTGTTATGAGTTTTACCTCCTCATCAAAGTTAGGCACAAACCTCCTCAGAAAATTAATCTTACCAAGGAAAGATTGGACCTCCTTCTTGGACCTCGAGATTGATAAGGCTTGTATCGCCTCAACTCTGCTAGGATCGATCCTGACTCCTTCCGTTGATACTATGTGGCCTAGTAACTTTCCCTCCTGCATGGTGAATAAAGATTTCTTGGGATTCAATGAAATGCCAAAACTTCTATATTTCAGGAAAACCTTCCTAAGATGACAATAGTGTTCTTTATCAGATTTTGAAAATACTGTGATGTCATCCAAATAGATGACCACAAATTTATCCTTTTTCCCAATGAAAGCTATGTCCATGGCACATTGAAATGTTGCCCCTGCATTCATCAATCCAAAAGGCATCTTGGCATACATGAATGTGCCCCATGGAGTGGTAAATGTTGTCTTTTCCCTGTCCTCAGGCAGAATAGATACTTGATTGTAGCTGGAGAAACCATCAATCATGGACATCCTGGATGCTCCTATTACCCTTTGCATTATATGTTCCATCTTTGGTAAGGGGTAGTTATCCTTCCGTGAGCTCCTGTTCAGGTTTCTGAAGTCTACACAGAGTCTGATTTCTCCATTATTTTTCCTTATTGGTACCAAGTTGGCCACCCACTCTGAGTATCTTAGTGGCACAATGATCTGGGCCTGTAGCAGCTTCTTCACCTCCCTCTCCATGATAGGCAGCAGCATAGGATTGATCTATCTTAGCTTCTGCCTAAATGGCTTTGCCTCCCTTTTCAATGGGATTTTATGCTCGATGACAGAAGTATTATATGTTTTGAGATATTCATAGGTCCAGGCAAACACATCAGCAAATTCCCTCAAAATTCCAACGTATTCAGACCTCTCCTCCTTTGTCACACTTTTTGACAATTTGACATACTTGGGCTCACTCTCAGTGCCAATGTTGCACTGAATAGTACCAGTGTCACCCTCTGAGATTTCCCCTTTTAATGACACATCATTTCTATCAAAAATCCTTTCCAAAGGAACTAGTCCCCTTGGAATATGGTTGTTGGGGAGCTGCACAATGTTATGCTCTTTAATTTTACTCGGAAACTTACCCCCATCAAGCTCTTCTTCAGAGACAGAGTCTTGGTCGATATGCATCTCTGAAAATTATTCAATAGTCTCCAAGAATTTATTGATCTCCAGATCATCCTAGAATAACTTCCAATGTTTGATGTTGTTAGGTATGGAGGGCCTATACTTTACTTCCACATCATATCTAAACTTGGGTGGCAAGGGTACTTTGAAATTGCTTACTGATGTAGCCAAGGAATCTGCCACTGTGTTCTTCTCTCTTGGGACAAAAGAAATGTTGAATACTAAGAAGAAACTGTCAATTAAGTCCCATACCTCATTTATGTAGCTTCTGAGTCGAGCATGCTTAGCTTGATAAGCATTTATGATATGCTGGATCACCAACTCTACATCTCCGAACACTGCTACTTCTGGAATTCCCATTTCCCATGCGTCTCTCAATCATAGGACAAGAGATTCATACTTCGCCACATTGTTGGTAGCTTCAAACTCTAGTTTGTATGACAGAGATATGGTTTCCTGAGCAGGTGACACAAAAAACACCCCAACTCCAGCGCCTTCCCTAGAACAGGCTCCATCAAAGAACATTTTCCAGATGGGGGTGATGGAGGGAGGAAATTTATGGGAAGTGGTGGGCAGATTTCTGAGTTTTAGATGAGGCTCAGGAGCATTAGTGAGTTGTAGTACATTGGAACCTAAATCAGTGTCCGGGGAAAAAATGGGATGGTTGGTGGGGTTGGCCTCATCACTGATTATATAGGTCAGTTGGGCTTCCTGGTATAGCCTCCTATGTTCTCCTCCAAACACTTGGATAGTAGCATATGTGAGGTCCATTTGCAAAGTTCCCCCCAGTTTTTTTTATCCAAGCTATTGATAACAACATATCGAACTTGGGGGGGACATCAGCCACTACAATATCCATGACCACACTTTTCATGGGCAACTGAAACAAGGTCACGACCAAATCTTTGATAACTCCTAGACATTGAACCTTTCTGGAGTCAAAGGAATAGAGGTCATGATAGGCTTGGGTGACTTCTAGCCCTAACTCTTCCATGACAGTTTTGGGCATGAGGTTGTGAGAAGCCCCTAAATCCATCAAGAAATTATGCAGTACATTGTCATGTATGTTCAAGGAAGTGTAGAAGGGAGGGGATGAGTCATTCCTGTCTTCTACCATAGGACCTAGAATAACTGCATGCTTTTCATCTTGCAAATTTATGGAGTCTATGGGAAGGCATGAGGCCTCAGACTGTAAAATCTCAGAGAAGCGTTTCTTGAACCCTTCATGCTTAATCAATTCGGTTAGGGGCACAGGGATTCTGATCTTTTGAATTTCATGCTCTAAATTAAAAGAAGATGTAAGCTTCAGGATTTCTCTTATTTCGGGCACATGACTCTGGACTATGGGAGAGAGGGGTTGGGGATTCTTACCTCTGTGATTGTCCTCTAATTCATTAGCAGGTTTCTCTGTTCTAGTGGACTTCTCAGGAACATCAGGTGCTACTGTCTTTTTCTTAGACCTCAGGTCATACCTGCCTTGGCTTCCACTAGCCTTGTCTCCCTTGCTCAGTTCGTTTAGTTGATTTCCCATGAGAGACTTCTCGTATGCTGATTGAGTGAGATGAGGAAAAGGAGGAGTGTCTCCGAAGCAATGGATTTCAGGATCAAGATCATCTCTTTCCCCTTCTTCCCCCTTGGCCACAAAATTGTTTTGAAAGGGGGCCTGAATTTTCTGGTCTTCTCTGTCTCTTCCCCTCTCTCTTTTCACAGTCGGAGGAGCAAAATTGCTTGGCCTCCTGAAACCTCCTCTATTTTCGGAATTTTGAGGGCCCTTGTATGTTGGTCTCCCCTCCATTTTCATTATCTCCATCTCTACATACAGGGACTTCACCATCTTGGTTAGTTCATCCACTTGAGGGTGGGGCACTGATGTGCCAGGGTTGAGGTTTCTGACCTCCCCTTTCTTCTGTCTACGTCGACCTTGTTCCTCAGTCTATCGACTGCTAATACATTAGATTCCACTTCTATGGACACATCTTGCATTTGAGCTAAGGAGTTGGCTCTTCTTTCTCTCAATAAAAGACAAAAATCGAGGCCAAACACACTAGCATAAGAAATCTTGGCCGAGGCTTCTGAGGGTTTTATTTCAGTAGGAATTTTATTATACATCTTACTGAATATTTTGGAGAAGTCAGAGACAAAATCTCCTTCCATCTTCTTCAAAGATCCAAACTCTATCATGTAATACATGAAATCCTTCCTATCTCCCCACTACCTTAGGAAAGTGCTATCCAGGGCCTCAATCCCAGCAATAGATCCAGGGGCCAATCCTCTAAACCACTTCCTCACCTCACCATCTAGGCTCTGAATGAAGACTCTCATCCAGACATATTCATTTTCAATGTTCAGGTTGTCTACATAACTGTAGAAAGAAGCCAGGTTCTCTTCTGCAGTTATGTCCCCTTCCCCAGTGAACTTGGGCATATGCTTCAAGTAATCTCCTGCAGGGAGAGAATTCATAGGATGAGGTAGGATTAAGGGAGCATATCTGGCAGTGACTATGGAATCCATTCTATTTAGAGGGGGATTAGCACCAACCATAGGAATATTAGGTGGAGGAGAACTTGGAGGAGAAGGAGTTTGTGAAGGGGCTAATGGGAATGAGTCTTGAAGTGGTATGGGAAACAAAAGGGGATTTAAGGAGAAGGATAATGGGCTCAAGTCAGTGGATGCTCCTCTTTGTGCAGGAGTGGTAACAGTAACAAGAGGAGGAGTGGTAAAGATAGGAGTGGGGAAATATTCTGCGGTCCTCGGTCTACGCCAAGGTACAGCTTTAGAGGAGAGGGGAGTGACAAGGATTTCTCCCTCCAATCCCAGACCAGGAGGGGAAAACTCAGCAGGAACACTCCCGAAATTCAGGAAACGGTAAACCTCAGAAAGAGGTCGGTTAAGAAACTGAGGAGGAGAAAATGGAGTTCCTACAGAAGGAGATGGCGGATTACCTAGTTCGGCGATGGAAGTTTCTCCCTCAGAGGCCTTTCCTTTTTTGAGAACCACCTCTGGATCAGTTTCAGGTGTAGCTAGAGGCAACTGTGGATGGGACCACGTATGTCTGCCTATGAAATCCACAATTAACATGGTAGGTTTGCCACAATGGAGTCATCACAATGGAGTCACCAGGTGCACAGTAGAAATCTTCAAAGGCTCTGATACCCGATGCACCTTCAGAATCAGAGGCTCAATGTCGTTCAATCCTAGGGAAAATTTTCAGCTTCATCCCTGAAAATGACACCAGAAATGTTAGCGTCAGAAGTCACTCCTGGATTTCTTGCAGAAGCAGAGTCCGACGCCCATAAGTTTTTATGTCACAATTTAATAAATGGGGGTGGTCAAAAGGCAAAAGACCTAGGAAAGTAGCATTGACACATGAACTGAGTTCTGGTATGTAGAAAGCAAGGGAGGTATTGATCCAACTTCTGTTAGTAAGTTGATTAAAGGGTGGTAGATGGAAGACTCAAGAGAAGGGTGAGCAAGACTACCTCGGGCAACAGGCTTTCAAAATCTTGAGGAAGAAAAACTCAAAAGCCAAGATCCTTTTGGTCCAAAGTTTCGAGGAGCTTAAGGGTGACTCGACTGGATCCTCCAATTCCAAGCCATTCCAGTGCTGAGAAAACACTAGAACTAATTAAAAACGTTGCGACTGTTGAAGTGATCCAACCTACATCATCCTACGACAATGCAACTCGATTGGATCCTCCAATTCCGAGATGTTCTAACATAGTAAACAAAGAGATGGAAAAAGAAGCTGACATCCATAAAGTAAGAAGTCTCAAATGCCTCATACATTAACCAGAGCGACCAGCGCAACATCAAAACTTAAAGAATGGGAACCTAGCTCAACCATCCACCCCTACAAAATACAAAAATTGAGTCTATATGCTCAGAAAAATTCGCCCAACAGAGGCGTTCTCAATCATCCAAGGCTTGGTGTCCCTTCAGTCAAATTCGGACGGATATCCTTCGTCATACACCACCTTTACTGCGCATGGCTCCTGCAAGGAGAGGTAGTTGAGCCATTAAGTGTCGAGTTAGCATGTGCAGAACTCTCTGGCTAGTTGAGGACTCAGCATGGCTTCTTTGAAAAATTGGTATACAGGACCCTCTCAAGAAGAAATCTTGCCAGACCCTCCATACCTTACACTTAATGAATGAGGAGAGGTTTCAACCATCCCTTCTCACCTTCATTTACTCCAAGAGAAAAACAGGATTGCGATCAGGTTTGATGGCACCCGGAGGTCGCGCTGATCCCCTCTGTGACTGAACTCAATGCCTTTGGCCCCCTTTTGCATAGCTCTTTTCATTTCCCAAGTGACCACGGGCTGTGATGCTGCGTTTTCTCTCGAAGGCTCTTTCAGAATTCGGGGATAGGAAGGGGCTAATCCTTGCTCATCACATTTATGATGAGAAAAACGCTGAGATGGCTTAGCTGGGCGCCATGCGTCCCTCCAATATATGGCGGTCCCAAACTCATTCGGTGACGCTGCGCGGCTCGACTTTGGGCATTTTCGGCACTTTCAGGGTTCAGGGTTTCGAGATGTAGAACGACACAGAACCTTCACCCTTCGAACTCCCGAATGTCGAAAAGTCGACGTGACTCGATCTCACACCACGTGTCCTCTAGATGAATGGTTGTTATCCATACCTGCATGTAATATGGGCATTATACGTTGCACTAATATCAGTGAAACTCTGCTAACTGCGATTTTCCGCCGACCGTTGATCTTCTCTTATGGGTTAATCTGGACCGTTGACAATATAACCTCGCCCACCTACTTGCTCGAAAGCCTAAAACGAGATTTTCCATGTTGTGCTCAGGCATTTCTCGTGCAACTTGTAGACCTGAACACTCTTGTGCCACGGACAAGATATGTTACTAACAAGTTGAATGACACCAAGAAGAATTATTCCACATATGACAAATAATTTTACGCAATGATTCAAGCTTTAAAGAAGTGGAGACACTATCTAATTCCTAAAGAGTTTGTCTTGTACAATGATAACCAAGCTTTGCAGTTTATTACTATGCAATAAAAGTTGAATCAGAAGCATGCAAAATGGGTAGAATTTATGCAAAATTTTACTTTTGTTATTAAACATATTGTTGGAACTGCTAAAAAAGTTGCAGATGCTTTGATAAGGAGGAGTTTAATTGTACAGGAATTTCAAGTGAAGACCTTAGGGTTTGAACACCTCAAGGAGATGTATTGAGAAGATCCTGACTTTAAAGAAGCTTATGAGGCATGCAAGAATCCTTTGTTGGGAGATAGAAGGCCATGGACTGAATATTTGATCTAGGATGGATTATTGTTCAAAGGAAGCCAACTATGCATACGGAAATGCTCAATGAGAGATAACCTGTTGAAGGAGAAACACAGTGGAGGTTTATCTAGACATTTTGGTCATGATATAATATTTGCACAACTGAGTAATTTGTATTATTGGCCAAGCATGAGGGCATAGGTGAAAAATATTGCGAACAAATGCAGAATTTGTTAGTATGCAAAAGGAAGACAACAGAACATTGGTTTGTATCAACCATTACCAATTCCAAAAAGGTTGTGGGATGCAATCAGTACGGAATTTGTCTTAGGATTGCCTAGAACTAAAAAAGGGAGCGATTCCATATTTGTTGTGCTGGAAATATTTTTGAAAATGGGACATTTCATACCATGCCAGAAGACAAAATATGCTACACAAATAGCCAATTTGTTTTTCAGAGAAGTAGTGGGACTACATGGATTGCCTAAGAGCATAGTCTCAGACATGGACACCAAATTTGTAGGACACTTTTGGAGGACTCTATAGAAGAGGCTAGGGACAAACTTGTCCTTTATTTCATCATATCACCCTCAAATGGATGGACAAGCTGAAGTAGTAAACAGGAGTCTGGGAAACTTATTAAGAATATTAGTCATTGAGCAAGGTCGTCAATGGGATCAGATTCTGGCACAAGTAGAATTTTCATTCAACAATCCAGTGAACAATAGCACAACGAAAATTCCATTTGAAATTGTGTATGGTGTACAACCAAGAGGGACTACAGAGAAGAGAGATCTTAATCAAGATGAGTTCAGAAGTGCTGGAGCAGAGGATTTTGCAACAAAAATGCAGAAACTCCATGACAGAGTCAGAGAGAAGCTATAGGACAACAGCCTGAAATATAAGAGCAGAGTTGATCAAAAGAGGAGAGAACTTCAATTCAAAGTTGGAGATGAATTTTTATCTCATTTGAGAAAAGAAAGGTTTCCAAGGGGAATGTATAACAAGTTGAATATGAAGAAGATAGGACCATGCAGGATTCTCTGAAAATTCGCAGCCAATTCTTATGAAATTGAGTTTCCATACAATGTTGGGATATCACTAATATTCAATGCTGCAGACCTATACCCTTACAGGAGAAATGAGGCAAGAGAATCAGATGATCATAAATAAGTTTAGTGGGAAGAACAATTGACCATAGCAGAAAAACCTCAGATGGAGAAAATCATTGAACAGAGAGATGGAAACAAGACTAGGAGGAAGTCATATCCTAAATACTTAGTGAAGTGGAAAGATCATCCAATGGAAGATGCAAGTTGGGTCACAAAACCTGATATTTTGAAGCATGGAAAAATGGTGCAAGAGCTCATGGAAAGGAGTCCATGAAAATTTTAACCAGAGGAGTATGATGCAGGAGCATCGCCTTCAAAGTCAAAGACACAAGCATGGAGGCAAAGATATGACATCTCAGCATGACAGAGTTTCAAATCAGCATTTAACTCAGGAGTAAATTGAGTTGTTGAGATATTTTGAAAGGAGCATTTTTAAATGTAACTTTTTTGTAAAGTCTTATACGACAGTAAGGGGTTGCAAATATGGAGTGTTGACTCTTATCTGGAAATAAATGTTAGTTACTGTAATAGGACAAAGTAGGTAATCACTAAGAGTTTGATAGGATAGGTTGCATACAGGATGAGAGAGCTCAAGGAGCCAGTACTTAGATAGTTTTTGTTGCATTTTAATAGAATAGAGAGAATGAGATAGAGATCAGAGAGATCAGTAGAACAGGGTAGAGTAGAAGAAATAATATGTAATTTGTTTTCAGGAATGAATAGAACAGATAGAATTGTCCCAAATCCTTGGAATGTGTTCATCTTAATGTGTGATTGAATGAATGTTACATTTTTTTATGTGTTCTTTAGTTTATTTAGTTCATGTATGATTTTCAAGAAGTTGACTGTATGAGGTTGTGACGAAACTGGATAAGTTTCAATTGTATTTATTTTGACACTCATATGCAAGGTTTGCATCTCAAACGCAAGGAGTGTGTTGATTGAGTCTCAGAGTGACTCAAAGAAGTTCAAAGAGAACAAAGGAAACTTAGACCAGATGCAAGGAGTGCAAAACATCAAGAAGCGACTAAGCATCGAAGAACCAAAACAAAGGAACGCCAGGTGGGAGAGAAGAATTTTTTTTCAATAAATCCTTATAACTGAGTTATCGAAATCCAGAGAATGTAGGGTGTGCGTGGGAGATAGAAATCCTTTAAGGAAAAATCTCGGAAGAGATATCACTTATCATAAGTGTTGTTGAGATCCAAGAGTCAGACTTGTAGGAGGAGAAAATTTTTGAAACCTTTGAAGACTGAGAAATCTTCTAAGTTGAAAGAAGATCAGAAGCTTAGGAGGAGGAGTGACAGTGGTCGTTGGATCATAGTGCAAGAGATCAACAACCATCTGATCAGAGCAAGGTGTATGAGCCTTAGCGCTTCACACACTCAGTAGAGAGGACTCATCAAGGTTTGAGACTTGAGATTCCTGAAGTGTGAAGAGCCAGAGATATGAAGCGCTTCTGGACCATTAGATCCAGAAGGGTACATGTCGGCTGGTCGTGAGATCCAGATGAAGGAAAAAGGTGAAAGGTTTAAATACCCAAAGCCTGAATAGCCGAAGAGTCGTGAGTCATTGATCTGCGAGGGGACACTTGTCAACAGATCGTGAGCTCTGGGTAAATGGTAGTGGGTTTTCAATTTGAGAACTGAGATTGTTGAATCCCGAAGACCTGAAGACCCGAAGTAAAATATGGACCGTGAGATCTAGAGAAGACGTGGCATGAATCTGTGGACTCCAGGTAAAGTCCCGAAGTGATTCGTAGCCGTCATATCTAAGAGAGACATGGAATAGATCCATGCACTCTGGGTAAAGACCCAAAGTAATCCTCAATTGTCAGATCAGGAGCACACGCGTTAGTAGATCACAACCTTCGGATAAAATCCATTTGGAAAATGGCAAAGATTGAGATTTGAGATATCAGAAGTCCAAAGACCTGGAGGAGATCTCGAACGCTATTCGAGAGGAGGGCCACAAGACCGTTGATCCGAGTTGAAAGTTAAAACACCCAAATTGAAGGCAGGACCATCGATTAAGAAGACAGGTGTCCATAGATCGTGAACTTTAGAGGATTAACATACAGAAGGAAGCGGGGTTTGAGATTTGAAAAGCCTGAAACCCGAATCACGAAGGTGATCTCGATCGTTGATTCATAAGGGGCAGATCTAGTCCATAGATTTGAAAAGCACAGAACTGAACCACCATTTCAGATAGTATAGTCAAGATCGCAAGATTGACGATCCAATAGCATTACGGGACGGGAGTTGCACGGACTTTAAAATATCAAGGGTGGTCCGCAATCCATACTGTGGTTTTGCGAAGAGGACACATGGAGGTTCGAAGAGAATTGTGGGCTGAAAAGTGGGTTGATCCCAAACCACTTTTGGTCACGCCCAAAATTGCGTGGTCACATGAGGTCATTTCCCAAGGTCACATCAAGAGGGGGCTAGCTAACGCCCAACACTCTGACGTTTCACAGGAGAGAAAGGGAAGGTTGTGGGTGGTATCAGACCTGTACCAGGAAGCCGAAAGGGCCTGTGTTTAGATAAAAAAGGAGATCGTTAAGGTTTCAAAGGGTCATTTGACTCAAGAACTGGAGATCCTTGACTGGGAGGTCATGTAGCCCTATGGGGGAGTAGGGGGGATGCATCAGTTTTCCATTAAAAAACATGTTGAAATAGAAGCATTCAACATCCTGGGAGATTTACAGGAAATTGAAGAAGAATTTGAGAAATATACAAATGGGTTTTGTGTAGGACGGTCTCAATTAGGTCACATGTCAGAGGATTCTTGAAATCTAGCATGGTTAGGGAGATATGTGAGTTTTCCTAATATGGTTTTGCCCAGATTTGTGTGCGACCTGTTTTCCAAGATATTCAACAAACTACAGTTCAAATCTTTGGTAATGGGAAGCTCCATGAATAGAAACAACATCAAAATCCTGATTTTATTGTGCCAAAATTGTATTGATAGTTAGAAAGGATCAAAACGAGTTCGATCTGGTGATTTATGTAACTATTATTGTCTTTCTATTCCACAAGAATAGAGGAGGTTGATATTATCTTCTAGCTGAGGTTTTTCTATATAAATGTACCATCTTTGTAAATCAAGAGGAAAACAATACTTTGTAATCTTTTATTGGGGGGAATAGACAAATGCTACTATTTTTTGGTGATATAAGGCTTTGATGCTTGTGATGCAAGCAATGTAAATTGTAAGAGTATTATGTTTTGTGAATAAAAAGTTGTAGTTTTGATACATGGTATTTTCTTGTTCGTGAATGTGTGAATTTACCATAGCTCACTACCTAGGTTGGAAAGGGCCCATCAATCACAAAGATGTCAAGCTAATTTATCTCTTTAGCTTAGTTTAGTTTGTTACATCGATTTCCTTATTGTGTTACAGATGTTAGTTTGAAGATTGAAACTACAGATTGTGTGTGTGCGTGTTTATAAGATTTCCCTTTGTTTGAATGAGTGGTGATTTACAAATATTGAATATTGTTCCGAGTGAGAAACCCCTCTAATATGGATTGGAAATTTAATCTTGAATTATATCCATGGTTTGTCTTGTTGTTGGTACAATAACTCTGCCATGTTTTTCAATAAATGAAACTTGAATTTAGGAGTTATTGCTGTTCTATATTGATGAGTTTTTTGTGGTGAATGCAATATGAAAATCTTTGGGTTATTCTGAATCATTTAAATTGTTAAGGATTGGCCTATGATTATTGAGATATGCAAATATTTAAATGTGAATGGGTGTATTCGAAACTGTGTTGAGAGGTCAAACTTGGGAGGTTAATCATTATTGTAACTCTTTACTGAGATCAACAAATGCATTAAATGGCATAAATAAAACTCTGATAAGAGTCATCTTAGTATAGAGACAAGAAAATTAACAAAAAAGTGCATTATTACTGAGATATATCATGACCCTGCTTCAATAAGTTGGTTGTTATCTTATTTTATCTTGTTCTTATACAATTAAAGTATAGTCTACATAATTGATTGCAAAGGTTTCCCACCTAAGGACAACTTCAAGATTTTTTTTTAATGAGTATCATGGTTTTGTTTGTATAGTGTGATATTCGGAGATAGTTAATGATTCCATCTACACATTTTCAAAGGACAAACATCTATCTTTGAATGTTTACTATATTTTCGAAGACATTGTTAAGTTTTCTCATTGATGCAAGTTTTATAATCTAGTTTATAAATATGATCACACAATCTTGTTAAAGGTTAATTTAATCAATTATGAAAATGAATCCAAGTTTGGATGTGTCTTGAGCCTCCTCGTGAGAATTGACCTCTAAGGATTGTTGATTTCTTTTCAATAATTTTTGTTATTATTCTCATCACACAATTAATCCTAGTAGTGCATGACAGTTGATTCATGCCTTTGTATAAACAAATTGTTTTTATAAAGGGAGTGAAGTACCACCACTCCATTGCATTAAGTGTATTGATTGCGAGTTAAGTATTAGATTTTTGGTTCATAAGCTTTAACTCTAGACTAAGGGATTCAACATAAGATCAATAGCATTGATTGGAGATTTGACATCCTTATAGTTGTCTGATTAAAGAAAATAGTTGGAGTAAAACTTGTGACTATAGATAATATTTTGTTTCACTATTTTTTGGATAGTAGTCAAGATTCCTTCTATCGAATCTAACCTCATATAAAGAGCATGAATGCTTAGCCTATTAAGTGAAAGATTGCATCTTGGATTCTAGAAGGAGATTTGATGAAAGAACTAGTTATTAGTCTTTGTTTTTAGGTTCTTTATTAGCACTTGAACCTTTTATTTTAGAATACTTAAACATCCATCGATTGAGCATTAGGATGAGAACAAATTGAAGGATATGATCATGGATATATCAGAGAGCTATGCATGACATGTTAGGCTAATAATTCTACCCATACTCAATATCAAAATCTTGGACAAAGTGAAGTTGTTCAAGAGTGTTTTCTTGCTAGTTTCTTTATGTTTTAATGAATTATTGGATTGCAGTGTGGTTTACTTGTCCCCTAAGAAGACATAATAGTTTAGACTTCCATATTTTACATGCACATATTGTGTAGAAAACTCACAAGTTTACGAATGATATTGACAAGGAAAATGGGTTTATTAATGTTAATTAATTGACCCGACATGATCAACTTCAAATTCTCCAAATATTAAACTCGAGTATCTGAAAGAAACTACCTTTCCAATAAGGGTTTACCCTCTAATGGGAGATAACCCAATGCCACTATTGTAAAACACTCTACCATTATCAATAGGCTTCTTCCCTTGTAGACTAGCAAAGAAATACAAACCAACTTAAACATAACCTTTATTATCCCATTGATTTGGAAGAGATTTATAGGCTCCAACATGCACAAGTGAATGTGGACTAGATTTAATAATTTATGGGTGGATAACCCTCATCCTAGAATTTGTTCGGTATGTGTTATATTCTTTCCATGATTGTAGGTCCCCCTCTTTGCCCTCGAGAAAATTTTGGGGGGGGATTATTCGCCAATTGTTTGTATGTTTTCCAATTGTTTGGATGTTTTTTCTCCTTTTACGGGGGCGGTTTTTCACCTTTGGAAGTTTTGTGGTGCATGGTGTTTCATCCCATGGTTTTCTAATTCTGGTTAAGGAATTAGGGTTGTAATCTAATTCAAGTTGATTAAGGGTCTTGGATGCCACGAGATCCTATATATTGCATTGTAACAATGAAGTTGAATGATAATGAAGAATAATTAGAGGTGAGGCTCTAAATAGGTTGTCAGTTTTCTCGGTTTGGGTTTCCAGGGTAAATCTCAGTGTCTATGTGTGATTTGAATTTATTTTCTTTCTTGTTTTTAAAGAATCTATGTGTGCATTGCATTACTCTAAAAGGTTTAAAACTTACAGTATTGACTCCAAATATCCTTTATTCCAACCAACACCCATCAAACTCATCAATAACTAACAACCATCCTTGAAATATTTTACCTTCTCTAACAACCGTAGTGTTAAATCGTCAACACCCACTTTTTAAATATATCCAAATGTTTAATTGTGCACCCATTTGGACCTTGGACTACTTGCACCATCAAAACATAAACCTTGAATTGAGGCTCAAAATTTTCCTTTTGGCAATGATCTTGCGACATGCTTAATTCCACTTGAAAGACCCACTTTTTCCCACACCCTACCTTCAATGCTTTAAGGATGTTCTTGAATTAGAGACACAAAAATTTGACTCTCAACCCATGGATATCTATAGTAATCCACATCATCATAAAACTAGCCATAGAATAATATTTGATCTAAAATCCCTAGAGATATTTTGAAACCCTAGCACCATCCTAATAAATCCCTAACCCCAATAGCTTATATCTCCATGTTTCCCTTACTTAAATAATTGCAATCCTTTCCCTATTTGAGTTTCCCTTTATTAATGATTTCATTGTCATCAGACTTCTTATCTAGATAAATAATGATGTAAGATTTAATATTACCAATATTATTAATGTAATGTTTGTCTTTTATCTTTTGATTTAATTAAACAAAACTTTATAATTTCTAGTCTAACCTTCTTATCTAGATAAATAATGATGTAAGATTTAATATTACCAATATTATTAATTTAATGTTTGTCTTTTATCTTTTGATTTAATTAAACAAAACTTTATAATTTCTAGTCTAACCTGGTTTTTTTTTTTTCTACTCATAATTAAAATATCATTTTTCTTAGTTTGCAATATAAATTGTAATTTTCATTCTCCCTTTTGAATAAAA
>ML779800.1:850383-883495 GCA_009831015.1 Picea engelmannii
CGTTTCAGCATCTGTGATTCAGCATTTGTGTCTCAGCTTCTTTAGCTTCTATGTTCCAGTATCTCTTGTGCGTGTTGTCAACCTTGACTGCTTCATAACCGATTGCCATTAATGACAATCCTTGACCGTCTTCGTCATCTCCTAAGTTGCAGCATTTGTGTCTGTGTTTCAGCAACTGTGTGTCAGCATCTGTGATTATGTTTCAGCTTCTATGTTCTAACACTTGTGCGTGCTCCATAACCAACCGATTGTCATCAATGACAACCTTAACCTTCTGCGTTAGCTTCTGTGTTCCAGCTCTGTTTCAGCACTGTGTTTCAGCGTCTGCACTTGTGTTGCAGCAGTTCGCATTTGTGTTGCAGCATCTGTGTTTTATTTGTGTTGCAACATGTTTCAGCATCTGTTCTTCATAAACAATCGATTGCCATCAATGACAACCTTGATCATTTGCGTCATCTTTGCTGTAGCCATATTTCCAACACATTCATGGTTGGATGCTTCCATTCGGAGGAAAATTCTCACCTATGCGCATCCTACGTGAGCGTAGGCCCTTTCTAGAGCGCCTTCTTATTGAGCTTGTTGTACTGTGCGTCCTTCCCGATTGTATCCGCGCATTCACCTGCTTAAAAGTGATACGACCCTCTTCTCGTATAGAAATGTTGATGGGTGAAGTCTCCTTGTTCTCCTTGCCCTATTCTATTGAGGACCAGTCAACGTGTAATCCTTTAACCCTGTTCCACTTTTTCCCAATAGAAATTAATCAATTTTATATAGGTATAAAATCATTTACCTTTTCTCTAAATCTGGACAAAACCGAAATATATCAAGCCACAACAGAACTGTCCATGCAAATATCTTGCAAACTAATTACCAGGCGAACAAAAGGCCTGAGACAAAGCAGCGAGGATAAAACTAACTTCCTAAACACAGGGAAAAACTGTATAAAACTCGAGGCATGTTCTTAGCAGACATGCGTCCAGTGAAGAGAAATGTGAAGAACCTCGGCCATGTCACCAGCCTCCAATACACCAGACTCTTGTAAAGAGCCTCGATGGATGCAGAACACACGAACAATGTCTCCCAGCACCTCCATTGCGAAAATCTGATGCACCGATAGGTACACAAGTGCATACAAAAGCCCGAGAGGAAAAAACTCCACACACAAAACACAAAAACTGGCACTAGAGCCCAACAATCGGAAAGGAGCCAAGTGGAACTCAGTGCACACAGAGTGACTTTGTTGCAACAATCTAGTATTAAACTTCAAAGAGATTGTAGAAGAAATTCTGGCTCTCCAAACCTCTGTCACAGTGGTAGATTGACAGTCTGCCCACCACTTGACTGAGAGCACTCTTAGATAGTGCATCCGCTTCCATATCTATTGTAGTTCCACCTTTCAAAAATATATCTACTATAGTGCACATCTTACCTGGTCAGCAACAGCAGTAAGCAAAATTCCATGGAACATGAACAAATTAATGGATATTGTTAGTGTGAATAAAAAGCAACCTTAATAGGCTAGTCACATCAGAGTTACAATTTTAATGTAATATGAATACAGAAATAATCTGTATCATAATAACCAGAAATTTAGGGTTGTGGTTTTATTTTTTTTAAATAAAAAAAAAATGATAGCAAGAGATTTCAGTTACAAAAATATTTATATTTTTCATAAATTTTAAATAAAAATAATATTTAGAGAGACCGAGGAAGTGTACCCTATGGGGTAAATGAATCCATCTTTTTAAGCTTGTCAATCTCTACGTGGGATTAACACTGCGCGAGGGTCTCCTTGGGCTCAGTACCACTCATAGTTTAATGTTCTGGCTATAGCTCGGTCTGCTAACCTCTGTCGGCTGTCTGTGTTTTACAGTTGTTTTGTTGGTTGGCAGTAACACCCTTACCCTGCCAGTCTGTAGATGCCTCGGACTAATGAATTACTGACCAGCAGGTTATTTCACTTTTAAGTCGATTGGTATGCCTCGAAATGGTCAGCGCTGGAATGAATGATCATTAATTGCATCTGATCTAACCTAGAAGGTAGAACCATCAGGTTCGGGTTTAAAGGCGGTTGACAGCGTGTGGGGTTTCTGCAAATTTCCCTGGCCTGCGTTCTACTGCCCGATTTACCCTTACGAACTTACGTGCCAGTGTTCTTGCTGAGTATGCTCTTTTCGTTTTGTTGTCAGTCGCTGGATCACGAATCTCCCTGGTCATGGCCTCCACTCAGCATTTATCTCACTTCGTTAAGCACGAAAAGAAGCATTCTGCTTCACGGCAATCCAGGAAAACCTTTTTAATCTTAAATTAGATAATTCTTACTGAATTAAATTTTTATAAAATTTATTAATTAAATCTTTATTTCAGATCGTTGGCATCCTATGTCCCGGAAGTTCATTATTGTTTTTATTGCTATGCAAATGAAAGGTGACCTTTACGAAAAATTAAATAATTTTTATGGACATGCGTTGGCCCCGAAATGTTACCTGTATATATATACATTTCACTGACTAGTTCGGACGTTGTTTCCTTAGTTAGTTTGTGCTATATAAAGCATTAATAGTTCTAAATAGTGGTAACACTTTGGGTTGTTATACTTGGTTAGATTGCAACGAATTAGAATGACAGCATTAATATGATCAGTAAATTATAATAATAAAGTGATTTGAGTATAATATTAAACAATCGAACAACAAGTGTCCAAAATTTATTGATATATTGTTATAGATTCTTGTAATGATTATGAAATTGTAATGTTGATATAATGTTATAGATTCTTGTAAGGATTATGAAATTGTAATGTTGATATATTGTTATAGATTCTCGAAATGATTATGAAATTGTAATGTTGAATTAATTCAGGGAGACTTGAATGTTAAGATTGATTATCCTTGGGGCAGTGAGTTAGAAGGACTAATTAAAAGATTAAAATTACGATGATTATTAAGTTATAATCATAAGGTGCCTTGTGTATAATAATAATAATTTATTCTTGTTATGATTGTGGAATTAGACCCATAAGGATTGCCAAGTTTACTAATTCTTGGTGATGTCACTAAACTTTTAATTGGAATTTAGTAGGTGAAATTGCAAGGTCTTGATATTATGAAGGTGATAAGGGCTAGCGCTATGGTGACGTGATCACAAATCTTTTTGGGAAATTCGCTAGTGAATGTGCAAGAGTTGTTTATTGTAAATGTAATGATGCTAGTGCTATGGCATTGTCAGTATACTTTTATTATGAATTTAGTTAGTAGCTTGCGAGTCCTTACAGTGTGATGTAATAATGCTAGCCTTGATGGCAATGACACTATAGGCGATTGTCATGGTAAATTCTCAATGAATCTGGAAAAGGCAATATCCTCGCTTATGGAAAAATGCTATATAGCCTTGAGATTATAGGAAAGTGTGGACATTGATGATTTTTTACATTTCTGTTGTAGACTAAATGTAATGATGAGACTGATCATTTTAAGACGTTGCATTTTCAACCTAGAGGTGTAAGGTCCTTAAACCAAGAGCAAAAATAAATAAATAAATAAATAAATAAAATAAAATAAAAATCACTATGTGTTAGATTTAGAAATTAATCATGCATACTCACTTTTATGGTTGGGTCGATGACTCATCGACTAACAGATTTAATCGAAGTAAATGATCTAGGCCTGAGGCCCTTGATTCATAGGTAACGCTGTGTCTTCACTAGTTGTCAGTGACCTCCTATCTTACATCTTCCTTAGAGGTCGGGTTGTCTGTTGATGTTGTTGTACTGGGTTGGGTGCATCGCTGGTGCTGCTTGTGTCGGGCGGAAGGTAGACAACCCCTTGTAGCATTAGCATTTTTGTCCGTGTGTAAATCCAGTGGAAGGAATCCAGTGTCGTATCAAGAGTCTCGGGTTGTTTAAAGGCACAGTTCCACTCTTGCGACACACTCTGAGCCGTATCAGTAGTCGCGGGCTTTTTAAAGGCACAGTTCCACTACTGCGACTCTACTGTTGGATTCCTTCATTCTGTGATAGTACTGTACCTAACCCCTGGGGTCTTTTTCTGCTTACAGGCTAGTGGCACGCCTTATGTCCAGGGGCATTTATTTCTTGTTGCCACGGTGATATGTCGGGTCGTCTTGTTTGTGTTGTCTTACTTGCATCTTGTTGGTTCGAGTGGTGACGTAGAGTCGAGGGGGTTGTTTCTTCTACACGCGTGCACACACTTTTAGACCTAAAAAAAAAAAAAAAAAAAATTGCACCTGTTGACAGAGTAGTTGTCCTTAACTAGGAGGGTTGTTACATATTCTAACATAACTGTTCCTTTTAGGAGACATGTCTTAACACCCCTAGCCTCTAGATCCAACAATTCTAGGTTATCCATTGATTGCACTAGTTCTTGTTAACCCATGAACCCTTGTCTATTGTTTGCCTAGTGAGGTTTAGTGGGAGGGTTGTTCTTATTGCACCACCAATGATGAATGAATGGATATGAACAATCCACTATGATATGTCCATGAGAATGGAATCAAACACATATAAAGGGGAATGCTTGGGGGTTTTACCAATATAGGGATTATGGACATCTTTTATGAATGTGGATCAAAGATAGGTTGTCAAGACTTTAGGGATACAAAGGTATATTCCCAAAACCAACTACCTCCAAGGATATTCTCCTCATATTGAACTATCTAAAAATTGAAATGTATCCAATAAGGGATTAAAAGATTGAAAGTAGGCCCATATCCTATCATTTGACACCAAATCCTTTGCCACTAGTTGTTTAAGGTTTCAGAGGCTATCTTTTGGTTGAACAAACTCCCAATGAAAGTATTTTCAAGAAGATGAGTTATCTAATCTAAATGATTGTACTTTTCAACAACCATTTTTACCTTAGACTCCTTATGCTTAATCACCTTCCACAATTTTCAATGGGGAGCATGGACACCAATTGACGTATGGGAAGTGTAGTCCTCGCTTCATCTTACTAGTGTAGCCAAATCCAATGGGAACCCAATAAATCCTAAATCTCTTGTTGGGTCTCCTACTTCATAATCGAGGATAGGGTTCTCGAAGAAAAGGTTATGTCGAGAGAACAATTCCTTCTTCAGAGAATTAGTTATAGACTTACCATCAACATATAAAAGCATTAGATACTTTGTTAAATAATGTGAAGCAATAACTATGGCATCCTTATGATATGAGCTTCAATTTTCCTCCATATGGAACACCTTATCATACTTGCCAATTTTTCAATTATTGTTAGAGCCATAATTGTCTTAATTCAGTGTGTCAACCTTATACATTTTTGACCCAAAACCTATAGTTTTTGTCATCTCCTGCTCTACCCATGAGATGCACACAAAGTGTCCATAAGCTCAGGGTCCAAGGAGTATTCAACCTTGTATGATCCTTCAAAAACAAAAACTCGTATTCCTTCCTTTAAGTCATTAGAATAGTCCACAAGTTGAATGTCTTTCCTTAATATTTCTCAACTCTCTCTATATATATTTCACTCCTTTTTTAATATATGTTATTAATATACATAGAATATATTAAACACTATGTAATGGTTTTATGAATAGAAAAATATCAATTAAGATAAACGTATACCGCTATTACAAAGAGAAACTCTAAAAACACATGAAGTTTGGAAATAATAGTGATTAAAAAATAAATATTACGATAAAGTTTTCATTTAAATGTGTAAAATGTATGCAAGAAGAGATATGGGTTTGAAGGACCGTGGACCTTTAACCCTCTCCTCGTTGACACCTCTTATTTTACCACTATTATAGTAGCATAGTAAGTAAGCCAAATGTAGCCAAATGTTTGCAGAAGGTTCTACATGTAAAGTGTTTAACACAATTCCTATATGAGGTGATCTTAGGAAACTGAGTTTATAGAAAATGCATGCCAAGTGTTTAATGAAAGGGCGGCATGCCTATTTGAAGAAATTTATTTTCAATAAGCATGATGGTCGAATCATTCATGGGAATGAATTTATTATTGTGGCTAAAATCGAGAGATTCCGTGGAAAATATAAACTCTAAATAAAGCATATGTAGCGGGTCCATGTGGACCAGCAATGGCTTTTGTTTGGAATGAAACAAATCATTAATTAGTCTTTGTTATCAAAATATATCATTTGTAAGGGTTTAGGTTCAACACTCTTTCTAGGTAGGATGGGAGAGTGTTGGGAAAAGATGTGCCTTCAACATCCTAGTACATTTAAGGATGTAATCAAAAGTAAATCATCCTTTTTAGTTGTTTTGGTCCCTCTTATGTTTTTTTAGTTGTTTTGATCCCTCCTATGTCTAGAGCATATATTGTTGGAGTTACTTCAATACACACTTAGGATTTATTTATTCGAAGGTTTTCTTTGTTTATTAGTTATTATTCAGTCGTTTATATTTTAGGAATAATTCTTTGTTTATTAGTCATTATTCAGTTGTCTATATTTTAGGAAGAATATTTTTTTCGGGAGAATATTCTCTTCAGTTTTCACTTCAGTTTGATCAGTTGAGTGGAGTCTAGATGCTACATTGGGATTATCACCATGCAACATTGAGATCACCACCACGATAATGCACACTTGCCTTGGGATCATCACCTAATTGGCACATTACCCTTGATTCCCTGATTTAACTCCTCACTACTCTTTGTTCAGTCAGTTAACTAAAGACTGGTTGACTAGTTAACTCAGCTAGGTGGCAGTTCACTCCCGTAACTTCCTGGGAGACTAGACTAGGTGGCAGTTCACTCCCGTAACTTCCTGGGAGACTAGACTAGGTGGCAGTTCACTCCCGTAATTGTTGGTGTGTGTCTAGGTCACTCTAGACCACCACTATGGCTCATTAGTTACTCATGTATCCTGTATATATTGTAAATTATTCACTCTTTGAGTGTGGAATACGGTTAATGAGAATTATTCTATTCTTTCTCTCTTGCTTCTTCTTTCACAATTTCTCTCTGCAAATGTGTGTGGTATTTTCTAGCTAGATCTATTATGTGCAGGTTCAACACATTTACATGGTATTATAGTCGACGGACTGCTAAGAAAAAGCTACACCAAAAGTTTTTGCAGGTACAAAGATTGAAGACAGCAGAAAGATGGAATATATGTTTTACTCACCGATAATACTTTTCATGCCTCATAACTATTTGGAGTGGAAGGCAAAGATTCTACTTATTCTCAGAAGTAGAGGCTTATACCAAATAACCATGGCAATGGAAGTAGAGCTTGATTGCGTCGATAAGAAAAATAACTTTCTCAATAGACAAGATATGGCCATAGGATTTATTTGCTTGTCTATTTCTCCATAAATTCTCCACCAAGAATGTGATGTCACACAAGACTTCACTCCAAATGAATTATGGACCATATTGGAGGTTGTATTTGGGAATAAAGAAGATTGTGAAGATTGCATGCAGGGGATTGGAAAGATAGAGCAAGAAGAGAAATCGTCAAAAGATCAAGCCTCTTATTCTGAAGAGTCTTCTACACAAGTATTTGCACAAATTTGTATTCCATTAATTGAAGATGATGTCTATTCCATTTCAAATTTTTTTTCTGAATTTCATGTGGAAGATATATGGCATGCATCTCAGGAGTCACATGTAGACACTTTTGCATGCACCATGCATGCATCTCCTGAGACAATAAGGGAGCCACGCACATCAGACTCAATTCTGATATTTTCTTAGAAACATTTTCATAAACAAATTAGATATTTGAATTCCTCTTGGGAAAATATCCAATTTCAAAAAAAAAATCGTCCGAAACAGAGTCCGGAAAGTGAAGTTATGATCTTTTTAAAATCAACAAAATTTCAGCATTTTTCCATAAACGGTCACACAATTTTCAAAATTTCATCCAAACTTTATTTGGATATTCTTCATTACAAGAAGATAAAGTGGATATGTGTGGACATATCAATGGTGCATATACTTCATCATATCCGTGCATACATCTACATATTCAACAAAATATTCAACGAGCACAAACTTGCACAGTTGCGAGGTCTTCTTGGAGTGAAGGACACAGTTGCGAGGTCTTCTTGGAGTGAAGGACACAGTTGCTTAACAATTGTTTTTTGTTCCTTCTCATTTTTATTTTTTTTATGCATTGTAATTTGAGGGGGGGGGTTCCCATGAGGTTTTCCCTCTTTCCTCATTTATTTTAGTGTATCTTTTATATTTGGGTACCTAACATGGCCTCGTTGTCGGGACCCATTCTTTATTTTCACCATAGTGATGTTCAGGGGGTGTTGGAGTTACTTCAACACACACCTAGGATTTATTTTTCCTAAGGTTTTTCCTTGTTTATTAGTCATTATTCAGTCTCCTATATTTCAGGAAGAATATTCCTCTAGGGAGAATATTCTCTTCAGTTTTCACTTCAGTTTGATTAGTTGAGTGGAGTCTAGATGCTACATTGGGATTATCACCATGCAACATTGGGATCATCACCATGCTAATGCAAACTTTCCTTGGGATCATCACCTGACTGGCACATTACCCTTGATTCCCTGAGTTAACTCCTCACTACTCTCTGTTCAGTCAGTTAACTAAAGACTGGTTGACTAGTTAACTTAGCTAGGTGGCAGTTCACTCCCGTAACTTCCTAAGAGACTAGACTAGGTGGAAGTTCACTCTCGTAACTGTTGGTGTGTGTCCAGATCACTCTAGACCACCACTATGGCTCATTAGTTACTCATGTATCCTATATATATTGTAAATTATTCACTCTTTGAGTGTGGAATACGGTTAATGAGAATTCTTCTATTCTTTCTCTCTTGCTTCTTTGTTCACAATTTCTCTCTGCAAATGTGTGGTATTTTCTAGCTAGATCTATTATGTGCAGGTTCAACACATTTACATATATTATAAATAAATTAGAAAACATATTGATGTTGGAGATCTTAAAGCTAGTGTAATAGTGTTTATACGCATATTTAATGAGTCCTCACTTCATACCTTAGATTTGTACTAGTGGATCAACTTGAATTGGACATAACATTGAGAGATATATCTCTACTTTGAAGGTTCTTTTAACATTATGTTTTCAAACCACGTTCATTATTAGAAAGTGTTTAAGGATGATTCTTGATTCGGGGGAGGAGTGGGAATTTTTGTTACCACATGGTTCCCAGATTTTGACCCTAATATTATGTTTGTCACTACAATGCTAGTTTGATTCCACCTTTCATTGAATATACCATTATATTTTTGGCATATATCAATGTTTAAGGATATTGGGAATACTTTGGGTAGCTACTTTGGGAGTAGTGATGAAAAATAAACGATGAGAGGAACAAATATTCTTATTGTGTACACTAATTTTATTTCTACCATTTTCTTTCAGATCAATGAATTCTCCCATTCATATCCCGAATTTATGTCTTTAAGAAGCATAGATTTTTGTCTAGCAAGTTGTATGTCAGTTTCCCGGTAAGTTCCTGAATTGTTTATCAATAAAAACTCCTGCTATTTCTTTCATTCTTGCTATAAGTTCATTGACCGATAAACAACCTCCATTTCTACTATAAGTTCATTGACCTATAAGCAACCTTCATTTTTTATATAAGTTCATTGACCTGTAAGCAACCATGTGAATATGGTTCAAGTATCCAATTTATCACATTCAAATAGTAAGAAGCGTTAAAGATTTATCAGCATGATTTCTAACTTATCACGCACTGTCATTGTTCTTCCAAGGTTTGTGAAAAGAACATTCCTATGAAATTCTTGTCATTTTTCCTTTGAGCTTTCTAGATTCATGTCTAGGTAGTGGGATCTTGATAATAGTATCAATCAAAGTGCTAAATTTTGAATTATGAATGTTTTGATGTAGAGAATGAAAAGTTTTTTATTGTGATAGACAAGCAAGAGTTGAAACCAACGATACTCATAGCATTTCTCTTCCTCCTTTCAGCCTTGCTACCTACAAAATGTAGGGAAATCTATGGATGTCTGGAGAGAGTATTGATCGACAACAATTGTTGTCTCTATTTTTTGTTGCTGATTCTTAGTTGAAGCAACTTGGTTTTCGACACCCAGATTTTAATTTTTTTTTTTCTCTCATAGCATGTGAATGCAAGCACGATGTTTTCTAATTTTTAGACGAATCGAGAATATGAATTTTTTTAGACAGATTGGGAATATGTCTTTGTAACAGAAGCAACATTTTGGAGCCCTTTAGTGATGTAAAAAAATCAAAACCTCGATTTGGAGAGTGGGTTTGAGAGTGTAAACGACATAAAACACCTCAAGTTTTGAAAACAAATGAATTTCCTTGTGAGAAAAGAATGTGAAAAAATTAACTCTTAATCCCTAATTAGATAGTCAGTGGGTGGAAGACCAGTTGCTTGTGAAAATAATCCTCTCTTATAGTATATTGGAAACAATATGTCAAGGAGATTTTTTAGAGGAAGAAAGTAAAAGTAAGGAAAGAAAGGTTGGATTACAATTTGATTTAAGTTACACTTGGTATTGGGGAACCATCATTGTTAGTAGACAGTTATGTAGATTGTTCAAGACAACAATTTTGTGTGATTTAACTGCTAACATGTTCAGAACTCAACAACATTTTGGAATGTTGGCTTTGTACATATTGAGTCATACTGTAATATACCGGATATAAAAGTATGCAGAACAGAAATAAAATGCTAGAAATGGAAGAATAACAATAATATAACCAGCATAATCTCCACAATAACACAGGAATGATATAAGAACAACAAAAATAGCACTTTGATTCAAAAAGCAATGTTCACGGGCCTCTTCAAGGGGGAAACCTCTAGTCGAGCAGTGCTCTGTTACAATAATATCCAAGCTGGGGTTTTCATACCCTCGACCCTTATTTATACTAAATATGTCTATCAAGAGAAGCATCTAGAGGAAGATCCTTGTAGAAGCGGAAGCTTCTATTAGGTCTTCTTACATCCGCCTTATTCTATTTTATTGAAAGGCCTTATTAATATTGACCTTTATTACATCCAAATATATTGCTCTACCTATGTGTGGGTTAGGACCCTAACATGTCCGCCCCCTTAAAAACAACCTTGTCCTCAAGGCTTGAGATGTGGAAACTGATGCAGAATGGTAGTTGGTTCCCAAGTGGCATCTGCTAGAGTTGTATCTTTCCACTGGACTAGCACTTCCTTGATGGTTCTCTGATGCAGGGGACGCTCACGCTGGTACAAAATTTATTCTGGTTGTAGCCAAATGGATCCTTCTTCAGCTAACTCGGGAAGGTTGGTTTGAATTTGGCACCTAGTTCAAATCACCTTCTTTAAGCATGAAACATGAAAAACAAGATCTAGCTTCGAATGACTGGGCAGAGCTAACTGATAGGTGACTTGTCCCACAAACTTGAGAACTGTATAAGGACCATAAAATTTGGGCGCTAGCTTCTGACAATGATCGGCCTTGAGGTAAGTTTTCTTGTATGGTTGCAGATGCAGAAACATATGATCCCCTTCTGCAAATTGACATTCAGAGTGACCTTGATCTGCTTGTTGCTTCATGAGATTCTGTGCCATGACCAAGTTCTCTTTGAGGGTATGAAGAATATCCTCTTGAACTGCAAGTGTTTGGTCAACTGCCTGGACCTTCGAGGTACCCAGTAAGTATGAGAGAATTGAAGGTGGCTTTTGTCCATATACCGCTTCAAAAGGAGTCATGCATGTAGATGTATGGTAGGAAGTGTTGTACCACCATTCATCTAGGGGTAACCATTGAGCCCATTGATTTTTATTTTCAGAGGCAAAACACCTCAGATATGTTTCCAAACACTTGTTGACAAATTTTGTTTGACCATCAGTCTGGGGATGATAAGTTGTGCTGAGATGCAATTGGGTGCCCTGTAGCTTGAATAGTTCTTGCCAAAAATTGCTTGTGAAAGTTGGGTCACGATTAGAAACAATAGAGTGTGGCATGCCATGAAGCTTGAAGACCTGGTCCATGAAAATTTGAGCCATGGTGGATGTAGTAAATGGGTGTTGAAGAGCACAGAAATGAGCATACTTGGAAAGGTGATCCACAACCACCATTATGACTGATTTATTTCCCAATTTGGGTAAGCCGGTAATAAATTCCATAGAGATATCCTTCCAAATAGCAAGTGGAATCGGAAGTGGTTGTAGTGTGCCTAGATATTTGACTGTTTCTCTCTTGTTGTGTTGACACACATCACATTCAACGACAAAATTATGGATGTTCTGTTTCATACCATCCTAGAAAAAAGAACGTTTGACACCTGTCATAGGTTTTGGTGAACCCAGAGTGTCGCATGAAGCTCAGAAAGTACCGTGGATTTAAGCTTTGATTGTTTACATAAATACAAACAACCTTTGTATCGAAGCTCATCCTAGAGCCAAGAGTACCCTGGGGGAGCTGGAGCATTGGTCTACAATTACTGGATCAGATGTGATCTTTTGGGATCTTGTAGCCATTCCTGGCGAAGATCTTGGAGCCAATCTGGTACAATGAAGAAAAGAGAAAAAAGGGATCCTTCGTCTTCATATTTTTGGGACAGTGCATCCACCACCACATTGTCTTTTCCTTTTTTATAAATGATCTCATAATCATATCCAAAGAGTTTAGTCACCCATTTTTGTTTCTCCAGTGAGGAAATGTGTTGTTCCAAAAAGTACTTGAGGCTTTGATGGTCTGTCTTAATTTGGAAACATTGCCCCAAAAGATAAGGGCGTCATAGATCAATGGCATGCAGAATAGACAACATTTCCTTTTCATAGATGGGTTTGCCTAGATTCCTTTCAGATAGTTTCTTGCTGGTGAAGGCCAAAGGTTGACCCTCTTGCATAAGGACAACACCGATTCCTTTCCCTGAGGCATCACATTCCAATACAAAGTTATTTTTGAAATCAGGAAGGGCCAGAACTGGAGTAGTGCACATGGCCATCTTCAAGGTTTGGAAAGCTTGAGTAGTGACTAGAGTCCAAGTTAAAGAGTTCTTTTTTAGGAGAGTAGTGAGAGGTGCTGCAATATTTCCATAATTCTTAACAAACTTGCGATAATACCCTGTTAAGCCCAAAAATCCACGTAAGCTTTTGCGAGTCTTTGGGTGCGACTAGTCTTTCATAGCTTCAATCTTTTTCAGATCCACCCTGAAGCCATCCTTTCCAACCAGATGACCCAACTATTCTACTTCTAAGGCACCAAAGGTACATTTATATTGTTTCGGGAAAAGTTGGTGCTGAGAGAGTAGATGGAGAACTTGATCCACACGAGTAAGATGATCTGTCCAGGTTTTTCTATAGATGAGGATATCATCAAAGAAAACTAAGGCAAAATGATGGAGAAAAGGACGGAAGACATGATTCATGAAGCTTTGGAAGGTGGAGGGGGCATTACACAAGCCAAAGGGCATGACCAAAAACTCATAGTGGCCCTCATGAGTTCGAAAGGCCATCTTGGGAATGTCTACCTCTTTCATACATATCTAGTGATAGCCTGAGTGAAGATCAAGTTTAGTAAAGAATTGGGCGCCACTCAATTCATCCAGGAGGTCATCAATGACAGGAATGGGAAATTTGTCTTTAATGGTCATTTTGTTTAGGGCACAGAAGTCAGGACACATTCTCCAAGAACCTTCTTTCTTCAGGACCATGACTATAGAAGAAGAGTAAGGGCTCGTACTAGGGTAGATAATGCCTACAGTAAGGAGTTCCTGGACCATTTTCTCAATTTCATTTTTTTGTGAAAATGGGTGGCGATACAGACGAATATTGGGAGGAAGGCTTCTGGGTACAAGGGGAATGGAATGATCATGAACACTGTGGGAAGGAGGGAGTCCTTGGGGAGTGGAAAATACCATTTGATGTTTAGAAAGGAGGGCTTGGAGGTCTTGCGGTATCGGGGGTGTCTCTGTTGCTTGTATGGCATGGAGTTGGGAAATGACACCAGAATGACCTTTTTTTAGCATCTTTTCCATGCCATGGTAACTAATGACCTCAGGTGAACCGGTAGTGATGCCTTGGAATTTTTATTGGTGGCCTTCATGGTCGAATTGCATGGTTAATTCCTTAAAATCCATGAGAATTGGACCCAAAGTCCTTAGTGAGTCTGCACCCAACACAATGTCACAACCGCCCATGTCGATAGAAAACATATGGGATTTTAGGTGGTAGTCACCAATTTGGAGACGCACATTTTCACAGTGCCCTCCACATTTCATGGAACCACCATTAGCAATCATGATTTGGAAATTGTTGACGGAATGAATGTAGCAATGAGTTTCTTGGGTAATGCGACGATGAATAAAATTATGGGTGCTTCCACTATCAACCAGAATGATGACCTTCTGATTCTTGATGTAACCGATTAACTTGAAGGTTTGGGGGGCGGAGAAGACAATGAGAGCATTGAGGGAAATGATCGGTTCCACTTCAGGGGGGTTTGAGGGAGGGGTTATGTCAGTGATTTCAGGTGACTCAGGCACAAGGGGAGTTTCATCATCCTCTTCCAAAATATCCTCATAAATGGCCATAAATATCTTTTGTTCCTTACACTTGTGGCCCGGGAAATATTTGTCAACACAATTATAACAAAGGCCTTTGAGTTGGCATTCAGCCATTTCAGCCCTGGTCAATTTTTGGATCTTTAATGGGGCGGAGGGAGTAGTGGGATTTATGGGTTTAGGGCGAGGGATAAATGAGGGTTTATGGTTTTGAGAGGATAAAACCTGTTGTGCTTCTTTAGATGTTTTAGTATCCTCCACCCAACTCGAAGGTTGAGCCATGAGGACATGGTCTTGAATCTCATCCTTGAGGCCACTGATAAAACACTCTCGAAAGAAAGCATCAGTCATGCACTCTGTTCGAAAAGCTAGGCGCTCAAAGGAAACTATGAAGTCTTCTACTATTCCTGATTGTTTCAACTTTGTCAAACGACCCAAATGGTTGGTGTCAGTGTCAAAGAATTCATAAAGCTCAGTCACAAATTGGGTCCAAGCAATATACCCTTGACGGGAAGTTTTTCTCCATTGCCACCATTGCCAATGTTCTTGATCGAGATGGAGAACACCATACCGAAGTTTGGCCAAGTCATCTGTAATGTCGTATAAAGAGAAATAATGTTCTATTTGGGTGACCCAACAAGTGGGGTCCAAGCCATCAAATTTGGTCACATCCACCCATGGAAGGAATAGGTCACATTGAAAGTGATAATGCTGAAAGGTATGGGAATGGGAGGAATGTTCACCTTCAGTATTTGGAGGTGGGTCAAAGAATGGGTCATCTTTAGGGATCTTCAGTTTGGTGCAGAGTGATGAAAATACAGATTCAAGATGGGTGGTCAGTTCTTGTTTGAATTCCTCCATTGAGGACTGCATGGATGTATTTATGGTTGTATTGATGGATGTATCGATGGAGGCAATAATATCACTGAGTTGTTTCACTTCTTTTTGGGTCTTGAGGAAACTAGATTGCAAGGTGTTGAAGCGAGCTTCCAGGTCTTGGCTACGGGTATGAGCCATGAGGATGGGTGAACTGAAAAGGGGTGGGCGGCGTCAAAATTTTTTACAAAAAATGATACGGATGAATGTGATAAGGGCGAAGAGATGAATCCAATGGAATAGGTCTCAAATAATGGTGAAAAAATTTCCATACTTTTTTTTTTTACACCTGCAGAGTTATACTCTGGTCTGAAGAATACTGCAGTGATGAAATCCCCAAATGCTTAACTAGAAAGAAATGTGTATTTGGCAACCCGAACACAGTTGTGCGGCAATAGATCTTGTATGTTTTAATTTGTTTATGTTTCTATCCCCCAAGGGTTAGGTATTCAAGGGTTCTATAGACAAGGGTTTTCCTTGTGCTATAGCTCTTTGATATACGTGTGGGGTCCAACAGTAGTACTCAGCCCAATATCTAAGGGAACTAACTAAGGAGGATAGACCGTACCCTTAGCCGTACTACTCGACTACCTAGGTACTAGAGAGTATATTCCCGAGTGTTGTTCTCGGTGGCACTATAGCAGTCAGGAAACCAATTGGTTTATATAAAGAGGGCTTCAGGAAATCTAGGTCGATCCATACACAGGTGTTGTCTAATGCGCTACCACTCGAAGGGGTACCAACAGGGGTTACAAGGGTGGCCAACAGATGTGCATTTAAGAACCACTTGTATTTCCTGCGTGTATGAATCCCTCAACCATGGGTTTATGCGTGTAACAACAAATATCTATGGCTTAAAGACGTTGGAATACGTCTCTACCCTGGAAAAACAATTCCCACAATTTATGCCAAGGAAAGTGCTCTGATACCACTTGTAATATACTAGATATAAAAGTATGCAGAACAGAAATAAAATGCTAGAAATGACAGAATAACAATAATATAACCAGCATAATCTCCACAATAACACATAAATTATATAAGAACAACAAAATAAATAGCACTTTGATTCAAAAATAAATGTTCACGAGCCTCTTTGAGGGGGAAACCTCTAGTTGAGCAACGCTCTGTTACAATAATCTCCAAGCTAGGGTTTTCATACCCTCAACCCTTATTTATACTAAATATGTCTATCAAGAGAAGCATCTAGAGGAAGATCCTTCTAGAAGCGGAAGCTTCTATTAGGTCTTCTTACATCCGCCTTATTCTATTTTATTGAAAGGCCTTATTAATATTGGGCCTTATTACATCTGAATATATTTCTCTACCTATGTGCAGTTTAGGACCCTAACACATACCCTTCACCCAGAAAATACTATTCAATGTCATAATGTTATTTGGATGTATTTATTAGACTTCCTTTTTATGGTCATATTGCCTTTGCTTTCTACTCTAGAGCTTTGCTAACTCTTTTGATACCAAGTCAAATGTTACTGAAAAACAATATTGGTTCTATGAATCAATTGTTGTAAATATTGCTTAAATGAAGTATAGATACAAATGATAGTTGATATAGTCTTTGCTTCTACTAATGTTTTAGCCTAATTAAATGCACAAACAAGAAATTTGTTAGATATTTAGAGTATCTGATTATTGAGACAGGGGACATGGTATGTTTGTTTAAACATGAACAAAAAAATGGCCAAATTGAGCATAAAGTACTTAGTATGTTGAAGAATAATACAATTTCATCTTATGGATACTTTCTATAGATTTCTCTGTGAAGGCTCTCTTTGGTCAAATTCTTTGGATTTGTTTCTATCAACATATAGGTAAATGAATAGATTATTTATTATTTTGTCTTTTGAGTCTTACTACATATAGAATTTTAATAAAAATATCCAACCGATGCAATAGGGAGGGTTTGAGCAGCCAAGTTGCACATGAGAGGCTCACCATATTCAGATACAACAAGAAAGAAGCGAAAAAGATAAGGTTATCTTTGATAATTTGTTTTTAGTTTTGAGTTCAGTTCCATATTTGAGATTGGATTTGAGATCTACAGGAAATTGAAAGGTTGTTTGAGCCTTGAGGTATGTACAGTAAAGAAAATTCTTTGGTTCTATATTTACTTAGTTTCAAGATGTTATTTCTCTAGACTTGAGCACTAGGAAATAGAAAAGTACATTTCCACTCTTTTCATAATTTGGTTTATCCCAACATCTTAAATCCAGGAGTTTGAATACTCATGGATCTTGTGCATATCCAATAGAAGACAAGGCATTGTTTGTAGCATTTCTAAAGAAACGCTTAAATACCATTTGCTTGTCATAATATGTTGAATGAAGATTTCATAAATCCATGAGTTTGAATACTCATGGATCTTGTGCATATCCAATACAAGACAAGGCATTGTTTGTAGCATAATGCTTAACTACCATTTTCTTGTCATAATATGTTGAATGAAGAGTTTTAGGATTATTCCACGTGTCTATCATACAATTTCATAAATAATTAGAAAAACTTAACATTATTACATGAAAGGAATATGGAACATGGGATTGTTGCAAGAAATGCACATATGGCATATATATGTACATACCCATGGAGACAAGTAGTTGACAAGTTGATCCTACAGTACTTATAATGTCTTTTAACAACTCCACTATATTTTTTTTTGTTAAATTTCCAGGCTATGCAATGCATAATATCTCATCACGATGATAGTGTTTCACTTGCACCATACCTTAGAGAAAATCTTGGTCTATCAAATCTATGGAATTGGATTCTAGTTCAACAACAAGGTCATTCATGATTTTTAAAACACTTTTCAAAAATATCAATTTTAGCATATCGACATCTGCATCGCCAAAAAGAAAAGGCCATATAGTGAAGTAATTGGAAATTAGAATCTTATGAAAACATAAATCTTTTTAAGAAGAATAATTAAACAAATTAAAGAATTGCATAACCTTCCATGGAAATTTTTTATTGCATTGTGTAGAGTAGTAGTTTTGTGAGCACTACCACAATCTAACTCCACAAACAAGATTCCAAGAATAATGACATTTGCAATATCGATTGAGTTTTTTTGGAACAACTCTCGATCTTTGCATTGAATAAGTAATAGTCCTTGAGACGAGTGATTTCTTCGTATATCTGTGATCCCTTAGCATAAAAGGGTAAATTGATAGGAATCTCCTTATGATGTTTCCTTAGACCCTTCATCGCCATTTTCATTTTACAAGCTTCCATATTTCCTTAGTCCCCTCATTACCGTTTTCGTTTTGCAAGCTGCCATGTTTCCTTAATGCCTTAAGCACCGTTTTCGTTTTGCAAGATGTCATGTTTTTTAGTAAAGTCAAATGGAACATATATGTCCCATAGTTACTACTTACTGTCAAATGGAAAAAACAAGCCCTTATTTTAACTTACACATACAAATGGAAGACACATTTTCATGTGAGCATTTTAATCATCAAGTGGACAAAGACTTTTTTAATGTCTTTTCTCAAATTCTCAAGTTTTTTATGATAGATTTGTAGTGTTCTATCCAATGAGTATGTAGAGTTGGTTTTATGTAGGGGTTATGGATCTTAGTTATGTATAATGCTAATGGTACCATATGAGCATACGATACAAACTATAACTGCATTGATTAAGAATATTTGAATTTAAATCTTATTCTTTATAATATTAATATTTATTTTTAATGTAATAAAACCTTCAATGCAATATAATTCCTCAATTTCCCCTGGAAGGGACTAAGTTGCCATGCAAACCTTGTTTGTAATAAGACCTCTTATCCATTTGGTAATATTGATGTTAAATTATGATTTCCTAAAAGTAATACATGGATTTATTAGGCAAGGCATTGGTGAGATCGAGTTTCATAAAATCACATTTCTATATATCAAGCACCTTTCTCTAATACAAAATCGTACAAAATCGCACGTGTATCCAAAATAATAATGAAATCTATAAAAACATTGTTTTTGTAAATTCTAACCTTGTACAATATCTACTGCAAACCGATATTCAGAAAAGAACAGAAAAGATACAATGGAAAATACAAACATTACACAGAGATTTTTCACTTGGAAATCCAAACCGGGAAAACCAGCATATATTATATTCATACATTGTTTTACATTGTTTACAATACAATATACATATAGGAGCTAGCAGCATCCAAAACCCTAACCCAATGACCTGGATTAGTCCAAAACCCTAATTCCTTAATCGGAAATAGAAAACCATCTGCCAAAAACCATGTGCCGAAAAACCACCTAATATCATGTGGTCCCGGAAATATGTCGTCCTGGAAATATGTCGTCCCGGAAATATGTTGGCATGGTGTAAATGTCGGCCCAATTTTTTTTTTTCGGGGGCGCTGTCCCCGAACCCTCGTGCAGGGGGCTCCGCCCCCCTATACCCCCCCTCTAACCCCCCTGCGCGCCCGGCGCAGGCGCTCAAACACTACTACTCGTGCAAAGAATATAACACATACCCAACAGTTTTAATGTTCTCACCAAATTGGCTAAAAGGTATAAACCCCACAATCATTTTCCCATTCTAATTGTGGTAACTTGGAAGGAACCATACTAATTAGTGATGTGGAGGGAATCTACTTTGATGATAGGAAAAGGGTGGCCACGTGGAGGAAATGTAGTTATCCCAAGGGTGGTTCATTTGAAGACAATTGTATCATGCATTGTGTAATAATAATAATAATAATCTATTTTTAAGGTCACGGCCAAGACAACCACCAAATTGGTGTATGAGACCCCCTTGTTTGTGGGAAAAGGGACCCCCTCTGCCCAACAATTTGACCAGTAAAGTATATGAAGGTATACAGACCCTGCCCCCCTCTAGATTTGAACTTGTGGCCTCTTAGAAGGAAACACATGTTCTTAACCATTAGGCCCACTTAGGTTGTATTCTATAAGAAGAAAGAAGTCGCACCATACTCATGATTTGGACATGTATGTGCAGATGGTTGTTACATTGGGAAACTAAACAAAATACGACTCTCAAACCTAGTGCTTGAAAATATGTAAATATCCATGAACTCATATATCATTTGGTTATAAGTGTTAAATATTTCTATCGCTAATATATTTAAAAGATACATTGGCATCAATATATTAGAATGTTGTATTTTAAATGTGTTATAAAATAGTTTTTTTTGCTATTCAAAATAATGAGATGGGGTATTGACAATTTTTTCTTAAAATTCAATAGAAAACATTTTGGATTGATTGAATTGCAAATATTAAATGTTAATATTGCACAATTTGGTTGCAGTAGAGGTATTTGAATGTGTTAAATTCATTTATGCATTTAATAACGATTTCATCAATCTAAAATTGTAATTTTAGCAAAGATTGTATATTAAGATTTTGGTGATGTTAGGGTGCTAACCTTTTTAACCCCCTAAGTAGATAGATATGTTGCTATGTATTGTTATGTATGGAGGCCATATCTAGTAAATAAGGCCCATGTAGTAGTGTGAAAGAAATAAATGTAATAAGGCTTACTACAAGGTTCCACATACTAAAATTTAAATCTCGAGAATGCTTTTAAGAGATAGAAGGTACTATATAAATATGTATAAGCAATAAATCTATTGTGAAGTTTATCGTAATCGAAGATATGCTCAATTGGATTTTCCCCCTTAAAGAGGACAGTAAACATTGCTTCTGATAATAAAGGTATAACATTCTAGTGCTATTTTGGTTCTTTATTTGTCTATTGTGGATTGCAATCTGTCTTTACTAGAGTAAATTTGGGTAACATCTATTATTTTTGCTTTGTATATTTCAATTTGATAATAAAGAACACCACAAGCAGTATCATAGGTTTGTTATTATTATTATTTTTATTTTATTTTTTCAGGCTAGGGATGCATTTTGACATATATAAATAACACAATGATCTATCATTCAATGGGTAAAATTGTGGTGGGTAAATTCACGGAGGTGGGTAACACTTTCGTGACAATCTAATCTCCAAAATTCCGAAAAACATTGCTTCAGTCAAACTTATATTATTTTTAGGCCGAACTATGGAACGTCAAATCAAATGGTACAGTGACGGCGCCCTCGATTTTTGTGTATAAATTTAATCGAATAGATTTTTTCCATCCGACAATATCTTTTCGGTCGAAAGATATTCAGGCCAAAAACTTCTTTCGGCCGAAATATTGTTTCGTTTGAACTATTCTTTCAAATGAACTATAATTTCGACCGAACTATTCTTTCGACCGAAACATTTTTTCGGCTGAAAATTTGTTTATATATTAACCAGACACGAAAATGTAACGTTTTTCTCAGCTCTTCCCGACTGTGACTATGAGTGGTGTTGGCGCAGACTGTGAGTGGACTGTGAGTGGATTGTGAGTGACTGTGAGTGACTATGGTGTTGGTGTGGACATGGTTTTGGCGCGAACATCATGTTGGCGGGCACTCCTTCGAGAGCTTGTGTTGATGTGTTGGCGAGCGGTCGAGCGGGCCGAGCTTCAGGTAAGCTCAAAATTCCAATTGTATTTTTTTATTTTTTATTTTTATTTTTATTTTTAAGTTAAATTTTAAGTTCAATGGCAACCCTTGTAGCCAAGTCGTTGGCATGTCAATGGCTTAGATTTTAGGGATTTTCATGGCCGTCAAACACCTTTTGATGAAGTTTTACTTATGTCTCCCTTTGTAATCTTTGTTTTGAGTCTTTGAAGTCTGATTGATTTTAAATGATTTTGTTTTTAGAAGAAAATATATATGAGTGTTTAGATATAACATATGCACAATGCATATGTTATATTATATAACATATGCATTGTCCATATGTTATATTATATAACATATGCATTGTGCATATGTTATATAATATAACATTTGCACAATTCATATGTTATATAATATAACATTATCCAATTTGTGATCAGATAAGAGTGCAACACTTAGTAAAGCAAGATTTCTTATGTGCCAAGATTAAAGGCATAACAAGTTGTTGTACAATAAACAATGAATTCCAGGATTAGGAAGGTGTTTCATTATTGAAGGTGTGATTAGATAAGTCACTTTTGTTTTTATAAGAAAATATATATCAGTGTTTAGATAATTTGATAAACTATCATTTTGAAAACAATTTTAATCTTTGTTTAGTTATCTTCTATTTTTGTATAACATAGGATAAGTTATGACAGTTAAAATGTCAATAAGTTTCTAGAGTTTTCTAAATCCATAATTATGCACTTCTACCATTATTTTCAGCTTCTTTGTATGCCCCTTTCAAAATATCACCAGTTTTGCAAAGTCTTAGAATTAGAAATAATGACCTGCTTTAGATAAAAACAATATTATTATTAAATATTTAACCTTTAACTCACTATAATATTTATCATATTTATTGAGAATATCCTATGCAGTATCCCAACCAACCATGATATATTATACACTATAACAAGTAAACTATGCATGTTGGAAAATATGGAAAATATATTGAATGATCGAATTTCAAAACAAAACACCCTAGAAAAGCATTTTCTAGATCACAAAGATAATGTAAGAATATCACCTAAACTACTCCATTAGCATCATTGTAGACATTACCATTTGGAACCATTAATTGTGTGACAATTAAGACTCACTCAATTGCATCTTCTTCAAAATATATACGCCATTAAAACTCACATTACTATTTGTAGAAATACGCTTCATTACCACCATAAATTTTGTGACAATTAAGAATCACTCAATTGCATCTTATTCAAAATATATATCCCATTAAAACTCACATTACTATGTTTACAATAGGTTATGATGCACTTACATTTGAAATTATTGTCATGATTGCTCTCAATCAACGTGAATTTCCACCTTATATGACTATATTTTATCTATATTTCTAACTCCAACTAAGCCTCACAAATATTACATTTTCTCCACCTCATCTTAATTTATATTAGGAATACGAACAACCCTCATACCAATCCCATGTAACATGATAATAAAGGAATTAGTATAAAAACTCAATGACATAAACAATGCTAATCATCAATGGCATATAATCCATGTTCATGCAAGACCTTCACCTCGTCATGATTAAGACATGTTGATGTTATTATTGGGTGTGTGAGGTTATGAAGATTAAACTCTTTTTTGGGGGGATTCTAATGCATTGCATTATATGTGGTCTTAGTGGATCCAACCATAGGGAGCTTTTAAGGAATCTTAAAGAAATGGTCTAATACATTTTTTTAGTGGATCCAACCATAGGGAACTTTTAATGAATCTTAAAGAAATGTTATAAGGAATATATATGTGGTCTTAGTGGATTCAACCATGTTCAAAGAGTATGAACATGCTATTGAGTTAATTTTGGGTAGTTATTCACTCAATGTTAGACTTTGTTGCTTTCTATATTCTCAAAAGAGTGATATAGAGTAAATGGATAAAGACATGTTAGAAGTTGAAATCATGTGTCTCAACAAGAATGTATTTTCTTCTCTAGTGATCTTAGTAAAAAAAAAGGATAAGTCTCAAAGGATGGTCCTAGAATATAAGGAATTTAATAAATTGCACTTAAAGATAAGTTTCTCATTCCTACCATTAATAAATTATTAACTTGTATTTGTAATCCCCTTGCTTGTTGTTTTTATGAATTGATTTCCCTTGGCGAACCCAACTTATGATTTCAATGACTTCTATGTGTGGGTTTTATTGATTATTATGAAAATATTGTGGTTTTATATTCTATCACTTATCCCTTTAGTCATCAATCCGTGCCTGACCAGTCGGCCAGGAGCCAAATCGACGGTCATCACTTTGGTGTTTAAAGACCTATAGATTCAAATTCCCTACTTTTCTGTGCATGGATGATGAGTGAAGGATAAGAATTTTTCCTATTGTCTATCCCTTTACTTATATTTGAGTTGATTGATTCATGGTTGAATGTTTATTCTTTGTGCCTTCTTATGAACGAGTACCTCTATAGCTTGATTGATTAAAACTTCGATTTCTCTCTGCATTTTTTATTGCTTGAACTTGGGTACATCTCTGCATTTTTATTGATAAACTCTGCATAGTGAATGATAAACCTTTGAGTTGAATGACAATCCCTTGGTGAACCCAAATTTTGATTTCAATGACTTCTTTGTGTGGGTTTTATTGATTATTATGAAAAAAATGAGTTTTTATCTTCTGTCCCTTATCCCTTTAGTCATTAGTATGTGCCTAAGCAGTCGACCAAGAGACGAATCGACGATCGTCACTTCGGTGTTTAAATACCTATAGATTCAAATGCCATGTTTTTCTGTGTATGGATGATGAGTGAAGGATAATAATTTTATCTGTTGTGTATCCCTTACTTATCTCTGAGTTGATTGATTCATGGCTGAATGTTTAGTCTTTGTGCCTTCTTATGAACGAGTACCTCTGCAGCTTGATTGATTAAAACTATGATTTCTCCCTGCGTTTTTAATTGCTTGAACTTGGGTACATCTCTATTTTTTTATTGATAAACTCTGCATTGTGAATGATCACCTCTGCCAAGTCACAGCCATTTCAAACATTTTGTATTTTATAAAAATTTCATAAAAATTTCAAACTATTCAAGTTTTTATTTCAAACTTTTTTTATTTTATAAAAATTACAAATCTTTAGAAATTAAATTTATAAATCCATTTTTACATATGTAATATTAGAGTATCATAAGTTATTAATATTATTTTACAGATTGTTGATTCTGGAATTTCTTGTTGTACATTACTGTCTATCTTATCATTTGTAAAAGAATATTTGTAAAATATACATACAATGGAAACATTTTAAAACATACATATTTAGATTTAATAAATATACTATAAACATACATATGTAGACATTAATAAATAATTTATAAACATACATATTTAGTCTCCCACTCTGGTGTTGTTTTGCAATTGTAGTGACCCTTTGACTAAAGGAATAATTATAATGAATACTTCATTGTGGATGATAAAGTCTAATTTAGACATAAAAGAGTTTACAAACTGCAAAAAACCTTCACTAGTGACATGTTCTCATACCATAGGAAACCACTCAATGTTTGGGAGAGCAACATGATGGCTGGTCATTCACCATCCTAGACTTAAAATAACCCTGATGTGAGTAGTTTTGATGGATTAACATGTGGATCAAGTGAGATTGTATCTGAATGACCTGGTACCCCTAAAATCTAAAAATTGTTGGTGCATTGTATTTGCCAAGAACTTGCAGAAGCCAAACCTTATGAAGGTTTCATTCTCGAGGTGTGACAAGGCTACTAGGAAATAATATGTTACAACGTAACATATAATTACATTGTAATATGTTATATAGTAATATATGTTATGACATATTACATTGTAATATGTTATGACATATTACATTGCAATATGTTATGGAAAATTTGCATTAATATAGCACAACAAATAGAAAACAAACAGTGAAACATAGGTAGCATATTCATTGTAGTCATTCCCTCAACCTCCAGAATATATACACTTGTGTAGATTTGGTTTCTCCTTGAAATTTATCCGATCAACATTTAATGTAATATGCTTGGCATTTTAGTCAGCAACTGACTGAATATCACTTTTTTCAGTCTCTAGAACAACCAAATTCAGCACTCACTTTTGATATGGCTTCTCTTCAAAACCATAGACTCTTATCATAGTAAACTTCTCAAAAAGGAACCAGTCTCCCACTTTAGTGCTTTTTTACAATTGTAGTGACCCTTTGACTAAAGGAATAATTATAACGAATACTTCATTGGAGATAATAAAGTCTAATTTGGACATAAAAGAGTTTACAAACTGCAAAAAACATTCACTGGTGACATGTTCTCATACCATAGGAAGCCACTCAATGTTTGGGAGAGCAACATGTTGGCTGGTCATTCACCATCCTAGACTTAAGATAACCCTAATGTGAGTAGTTTTGATGGATTAACATATGGGTCAAGTGAGATTGGTACCTGAATGACCTGGTACCCCTAAAATCTAAAAATTGTTGGTGCATTATATTTGCCAAGAACTTGCAGAAGTCAAATGTTATGAAGGTTTGATTCTCGGGGTGTGACAAGGCTACTAGGAAATAATATGTTACAATGTAACATATAATTACATTGTAATATGTTATAACATATTATAATGTAATATGTTATATAGTAATATATGTTGTGACATATTACATTGTAATATGTTATGGAAAATATGCATTAATATAGCACAACAAATAGAAAACAAACAGTGAAACATAGGTAATATATTCATTGTAGTCATTCCCTCAACCTCCAAAATATATACACTTGTGTAGATTTGGTTTTTCCTTGAAATTTATCCCATCAACATTTAATGTAATATGCTTGGTGTTTTAGTCAGCAACTGACTGAATATCACTTTTTTCAGTCTCTAGAGCAACCAAATTTAGCACTCACTTTTGATATGGCTTCTCTTCCAAACCATAGACTCTTATCACAGTAAACTTCTCAAAAAGGAACCAGTCTAAGCCTTTGGTGTTGTTTTGCAATTGTAGTGATCCTTTGACTAAAGGAATAATTATAATGAATACTTCATTGTGAATAATAAATTCTAATTTAGACATTAAAGAGTTTACAAACTACAAAAAACCTTCACTGGTGACATGTTCTCATACCATAGGCAACCACTTAATGTTTGGGAGAGAAAAATGTTGGTTGGTCATGCACCATCCTAGACTTAAAATAACCCTGATGTGAGTAGTTTTGATGGATTAACATATGGATCAAGTGAGATTGGTACCTGAATGAACTAGCACCCCTAAAATCTAAAAACGGTTGGTGCATTGTATTTGCCAAGAGCTTGCAGAAGTCAAACCTTATGAAGGTTTGATTCTCGGGGTGTGACAAGGCTACTAGAAAATAATATGTTACAATGTAACATATAATTACATTGAAATATGTTATATAGTAATATATGTTATGACATATTACATTGTAATATGTTATGGAAAATCTACCAAAGCGCATATAAACAATGCTTTATAACCGCATATAAACGCATGTTGAGCATATAACCACATATTAATTTTGTCTTATTTTTTTTTCTTTCTTCATAATTTTTGTTGGTTAATGTTGGAGATATTAACTCGTACTTGTCTTGTGTTTAACTTTTCATGAATATCCAAAAGATAGATATTGAGGAGAGATGTCGACACATGATTCTCCAAACATTCCTTGCAAACGTTCTAGGCTCTCTCAAGAAGGAAGAAGAGGAACATCTTCTTCGGTTGAGACTCCGAGTGACCAATAACATTCTCGTCAGAGGAGATTTTCAAATGAGCCTGTGAATAGATCAAATGCAGAATGTGCTCAAGAAAGTGCTATGGATGCAATCTTCTTAGATAGGTTGCGCTTTGATACTCCTACACCTCAGAATGTAGAGAATACCTCAGGACAAGAGAATATTTTTGGTAATTTTCTTTGATTTTGTTTATTTTTGTTGTATTTTTGTGTATTTAAATTTATGTGAAGTTAAATGTTGTAATTACTTTCAAATATATGTGTAGACAATGAGTTTATAGAAAGAGACGACAATGAAAGAGAGAATAGTTGTCACAAAAATTCTAATGTTGGTGCAGAGGGCGAAGGTGAATTTAGGAGGCCGCATTATCAAGAAACAAAAGATTGCACGCCTACGTCCACCTATCCTTTGGATGTTGGTGATGAACTTCTCTGGGAAGGAATTACTAAAGCAATGACGCTTGAGCGATGCTCAGGTGTTAAAATGAGGTTGGAAAATGATTTGGTGGTCTTAGAACTCCCTCAGGAGAGTAAAACAAGCTTGAATTTTTTTTTGAATTCATTGCAAAACTTTATGGATGCAAATAAGAAGATGGGGCCAACCACTGACAATTTTGTCAATCTAATGAGGCAGCGAAAGTCAGAGGTGATGGGCCCTCATAAATGGGAGGCAGTAAAAAATAGAGTTTCAAAAGAAAACATCATTTTGATGTTCAATTTTAAATATGGGCCAAAGCGGAAGATGTTGAAGGTGCAATATTTTAAGCACCCTAACATTGCATGACATTTGTATAACAGATTTTTGTCAGCATATGGGAAATTTTCGTGAAACGATCAAGTTCCACACTATTTTTCAAGAAACTTTTATGCAGACTTTTTCTTGCACATGCACCCTGATTATACTAGTCTATCATCCAAATATTATGGGAATGGTAAAGGACGGATATATGATTGCAAAGGGGCATATCAAAATTCGACATTGTCGAAGCCTCCACAACCTTTAGTACCTCACCCAATAAGGGAATTTGCTTCACATTCATAGTTGCAAGCTACATGAGAGGTTGGCAAAGAGGCTAGGAATGCAATCGGAGAAAATTTGGAGGCGATTTGTTATGGTGTTGATGTTGGCATGAACCGTCAGTGAACAGAAGCCAATTCTCGGGCCATATTTGTTTATAAAACAGATGCGGAGTTAGATACCATGTCAGCAGAAGATATTTTGGAGTATGAAAATTTTTGTCGTGATGGTTGGAAGAAGGTCATTTAGAATGATGACCCGAACAACAGATTGGTATGTGTTCTAGATAGTAAATTTTTGATGCATTTTAGGATAGTTAACTTTTGATTTTAGATTTAGATATCATTGTATCTATAGAAATAATCGAGTTGTTATTTTCATTAATTGCAGTTTGGAGATATGTTAAATGAATCTCCAGTAAATAGGGGACTCGATTACACAAGTTTAAATTTGGATGGGTTGAATCAGGTATGTGTTTTCTAATATCCACATAAGAGCACTTTAATTGTTCAATCTCCAATCTTTTGAATAAGAGAACAACAAAATTTATAATTTTATATAAATGTGAACACATTGAATCCTAGATTTAGTTCTTAGTTGTGTTGTTCACAGATCCCTATTCCATCTCCTACTACTTGGGGAGGCTTGTCTCAATTCTCATTGAGAGAGTTTGAAGAGGGTGGAAGTTCACAGGTATCATTTAGTGTGTTAAAATCATTTAAATTTAATGTGTTATAATCATTTAAATTTAATTTTTCAAATTTTCAAATTTGAAATGTGTTATATAGGCTAATGTGGAGAAGAGAGTACCTGAGAGTGTGCTTGGGAGGGAGATTGGGATTGAGGAGGAAATGGAGGAAGAAGCCAGATTTGGGAAGGATGTGTTCATTCAGGATGATTCATAAATGTATGTTTTTTACTTTTATCAAATTTTTGTTTTCTCAAATTTTTAGTTTAGTCTTTCCTATTCAACACTTTGATCAATTATTTTGAAATATATATAAAGCTTTGATATTAAATGGTATACATTCAAACTTATTTAAGGTTGTATTATGATGAAGACCTAATTTTGAACTTCAACATTTGATTATTTGAGAATAGACTCTATCCCACATCAAAAAAGAGAAAGTTTCTAAATTTTTTTCGATTGCATTCCTTGATTTCTTGTCCAAGAATGGTTTAGTATAGACATTTGTGTTTTCTACATACAATGAAGTGAATTCCTTCTTGTGAGGGTATTTTCAAACTTTTAACTAAATTGGTTACTAATCACAAAAATCAACATTCAAGTAGATTTACAAATACGCTCATACATATTGTATTTGTGAGCTAGCTCGCACATAATTTCAAAGAGCATTTGATTATATGTAATATGAATACATCTCATTTAAATGGTTTTTGAAGAATGAATTAATATACATGTGCAGATTTGTGTTTTCTTCATGTGCAGATTTGTCCAAGAATAGTGTAGTATAGACATTTGTGTTTTCTACATACAACGAAGTGAATTCCTTCTTGTGAGGGTATTGTCAAACTTTTAACTAAATTGGTTACTAATCACAAAAACCAACATTCAAGTAGATTTACAAATAAGCTCATACATATTGTATTTGTGAGCTAGCTCACACATAATTTCAAAGAGCATTTGATTATATGTAATATGAATACATCTCATTTAAATGGTTTTTGAAGAATGACTTAATATACATGTGCATATTTGTGTTTTCTTCATATACATACAAGATTATATGAGAACATCTATACCACCGCAGAAAGAGGAGATAAGTATTTTCCAGAAGAATGGTTTTTTAAATGGAGATTTGTAAACGTTTTTAGATATAAGTAGTTTTTTGGAAGAATGAATTAATATGGATATTTATGAGTCCTTTAATTTGAAATGGCATCATGGAATTTGATTATATGACCACTGCAAAAGATGAGAGAAGTACTTTACTGCTGAGGAGATTAGTATTTTATTGATGTGTAAATATGATCAAATAACATCACCTGAAGGATTTGGGATTTTATCCACAAGGATAATTTCACCTGAAGGATTTTGGACTTTATCCACAAGAAGATAAGTATTTCATTGGAAGAATGACTTAATATGGAGATTTGTGAACTTTCTTCATACAAATTTCTATATTTATTTTCAGATTATTATCTAACTCTAACTCACAATTTTTTTTTACCAAGAACAAAATTTTTCTCTTTAAATTTTTTTAAGATTTTAGATAAGATTTACAAATTGTTTAAATCATGTATGCTTAATGTGGAGAGTAACTATCTTAAATTTGTTTAACTGTGGTTGGGTATGTTATTATTTCTTATTGTTTATTTAATATTTAGTTACAGTATATATGTTAATATGTATTATTTATTTTTTTTATTATTGTTTTTTATTGTTATAGATGTCTAAATTATATTTGGTGGAAAATATGTTTACAATATATTTTGTGGGAAAGAGTATGTTGGAGGATGAGACTTAACTCTTTTGGTATGTATGTCAATTTTGTTTTAATCACAATTTTTGAATTCTATTTTAGTTCGCATGTTTGAATTGTAAATTTTAAATTTTTGAATTCTATTTTTTTTTGCAGGTTTGAATTGCAGGTATGAAGTGATCTATCTTAAAGCGATGGCTTAGAGTCCGGAATTTTGGAGTTAAATGTCTTATTTTTTGTTATCATCCTAAAATGGATGTGGAACCTATGTATTTTACAATGTAACTATTCAGACTTTGATTATAATATAATATATATTTCATAATTTTGGAATTCAAAATATCAATTTATTGTCTCATATTTGATTTCTCAAAGTTGATGGAAAAAAAGTGGCAAATTTGTTAGTAATGAATTAATGTTTTGTATATTCTCCTTTTTATAATGCATTAAATTAAGCATCAAACTCTTAAATACTTTTCTACTATGTATTAATTTAAATGTTTCATTTTATGTTTATTGTGGATTGTTAAAAATATGATTCTATTGACATATCATCAAATAATTTTGGCAGAATAATTTTAGTTGAATAATTTTATATTAAAAGATTTTTGTTTTCTCTAGTTACTAATGACCCTGTTGGTTACATAGATGCACTTAAGTAATAGAAAAAACTAAAGGAAAGATAGGCATATGAGATCTACTAAATAAATGAAAAGAAAAAATTAAAGTGTGAAATAATACATGAATGTGTTGTTATTTATCTATTTAAGAATATACAAAAGCCAATAATACAATAATGTGTTGTTGTTTATATATTTAAGAATATGCAAACCCAATAGATGGACAAGAAAAAAGTGAATTGTCAAACATACAAGATTGTATCATTGCATATCTATTTAAGAATATATGATAGTAGACAACACTAAAAACCATTAAAAACCTATTTGAGAATATATGGTAGTAGAAAACACTTTAAACCATGCAAAGCCTATGTTGGTATGAATTGCACTAAAAGGAAGAAATTTTCATGATCTACCAATTTCCTTTCAGAAAACTTGTGTTTGATTTTGGAAAAAGGTAATCAATGTGGAATTCAAAGGAGGAGGTATGCATTCAAGCATTGTGTTTTAGACATGCCAAGGAGCAACACATACCCCTTGTACAACTCAGATAACATGTATGAAAGTGAATTACATTAGTAAAACGATTTGTAGGTTATGGTTTAGTATTATTCACATAAACCCACATTTTTGTAAGGGTCAGTGATTCACTTGACTTTAGGAAAGGTTGTATTAATTTCCTTAACTTTGTTAGAGAAGATCTATTAATTACAATTTATGCAATTTAATTCTAATGATTAACACTTCTAAATAAGTTTAAATGAAAATCAACTTAATTATCAAAATGGAGATTCTAAATAATTTCAAATTTTAAATGAAAATCAACTTAATCATTAGAATGGATATATTGGTATATATATGATATTATTATTAAAGTGTTATTACAACAAGTGGAAGAGTTTTTTAAATTGTTTTTAGTTGTTAGAATATTAATTTAAAAAATGAAAAAAAAAAAAAAAAAATACCACTTAAAGAAGTCAATGCTCTCAAATCTAGGATAGAATAGATGTTCAACTCTTCTTTGATTGGTGCAATAGTAATAAAAATAAATTCTCAAAATAGAAGAGATATCCAAATTAATTACAGGTAATGTTTATACAATAAAATCTTAAGATAAAAGAGATGTTCAACTCTTTTTTGGTTTGTTTGATAATGATAAAATAAAATGCTCAAATTGATGTGACAATAAAATAAAACCTTAAAATGGAAGATATGATCAACTCTTCTTTAATTTTATCATAGTCATTAAAAAAATTCTCAAATCTAGAAGGGATATTCATCTCAAAGTTCATATACCCTTAATAAAATAAAATCTCAAAATGAAAGAGATGTTTTTAACTCCTCTTTAATTTTGAGAACAATAATTAAAAAAAAAAATCAAAATAAAAT
>ML779800.1:891980-903653 GCA_009831015.1 Picea engelmannii
AGTTGTAAACAATGAATATATTATGATGAATAGAAGATTAGAGGTGTGACTCTAAACAAGATGTTGGTTTTCCCGATTTGGATATCTAGGGCACAAATCTCTATGTAATGTGTGTGTTCCATTGTATCTTTTTTGTTTTTATTAAGAATATGTTTGCAGTAATTAATTGTAGAAGGTTAAAATCTACATTTGGTATCAGAGAAATTATTGGCTAAGGGGGGGGGGCATCTTTGTGGCTAAGGGTTTGGCTCAAATATGTGGTATCAATTCTTTAGGTGAAAATAAATGGAGAGAAATTTAAAAATAGATATTGAGAAATTTAAAAGGGAAAATTTTTGAATTGGGGAAGCTCAAGATGGAATATATATTGGTGGAAAAACATCAGTGGATCCCTGTGGATCCAAATACTTCACCTACAGGAATGTCAGCAAAAGACTGGGAAAAGTTAAATCGGAAGGCAAAGAGCACAATCTGGTTGTGTCTCTCGAATTTAGTATTACTGAATGTGTTAGGGGAAGCTACGAACAAGGATTTATGGAATAAGTTGGGAAATTTGTATCCATCTAAGTCCTCGGTAAAAACAAATTCTTGCAGAAGAAGTCGTAACCTGAGGATGAAATATGGAGACTCAATGACAAAGCATTTGTGCACCTTCAATATTGTGGTAAGTCAATTATTATCTGTTGGTATTAAGATTTCTGATGAATATAAGTGTATCAATTTATTGTGCTCTTTACTAGACTTGTGAGATAGTCTGGTTGTGGCCATAGGTAGTAATACAACTACTTTAAGTTTCGATGATGTGGTCTCATCCTTTTGTCAGAGGAGATGAGGCAAAACAACATGGAAGGACATAGCACAGATGCATTATTTTCAATAGGATGATCCCAGGAAAGAAATATATCTTAATCCTCAAGTGGGAGAGCTAAATCTAAGGGAAGATCTAAATCTCTCAGAAATGTTTGTAAAGGTGTGTTAGAGATGTTGAAAAGAAGAGCACTACAAGAATCAATGTAGATCCAAAAGTGTTGTGAGAGGGAAGGGATCTGAAGATGCTCCTTCTATAGAAACAAAAACCTCATCGGAATAAGGAGGGGTTGTGTACTTGGCTTATTCAAGAACGCATGAAGATCATGAGGCATGGCTAGTTTACTCAAGCACATCCTTTCATATGACTCCCACACAGAGAGTGGTTCTATGAATATAAAAGGTATTATGGAGGTCATTTTTTCCTAGGTGATGACTCGACATCCAAAATCATGGGACAAGGAAAATTCAAGTTGAAGCTCATGGATGGAAGGATTAGAACACTCTCTAGTGTTCTATGCATCCCAGGATTGGCCAGAAATTTAATTTTTGTAAGTAAAATGGATGATGTAGGGGAAAAAACAGTGTTTGAGAAAGAAACGTACATGATGGATCGAGGAGAAATGGTGTTGTTGAAGGGGGTTCAATTTGGAACTGTGTATAATATGTAGGTAAGCACTATTAGTGATGGGTGTAATAGTTCTATTGTTCTTGAGATTGGATATGACGAAGAAAAAAATACTACATTCTCTAGAGAAAAGGCTATGTTATGGCATCAAAGACTGGGGCATATCAGAGAGAAGAGTCTTTGACTAGTATATGATAAAGGTATGTTTGAAGGTATGTCTAAATGCTCTATGGATTTTTATTGATGTGAACATTGTGTATATGGGAAGCGGAATCCGATAAGATTCCCCTCTAATTCAATGAGGGAAGAGGGAATTTTACAATTGGTGAACAATGATGTGTTTGGACTTGTGTCGATTCCATCACTAGGAAAAAAAAATTACTATGTCTCATTTATAGATGACTTCTTGAGGAATACACAGATATATTTCCTCAAGAAGAAATCTAGAGTCTTTGACAACTTAAAGAGTTTAAGGCTCTTGTGGAGAATCAAAGAGAGAAAATAATTAAGGTTTTAAGGATGGATAATGGTGGAGAGTTATGTGGAAATGAATTTGAAGAATTTTGTAAGAAGTGAGACATAGCAAGGCAGAAGAATACTCCATATACACCTTAGCATAATGGATTTGTAGAAAGGATGAAAAAGACATTGATGGAAAAAACAAGGTGCATTCTCAATGGTTTTGGGTTAGGACAAAAATTATGGGCAGAGGCAATGGGTACATCATGCTACCTACTCAATCGATCACCCTCATTAGAGTTAGATGAAAAGACTCTGCACGAGGTATGGATTGGTAAGAAACACTCTCTCACACATCTCAAGGTATTTGGTTGTGATACGTATGTTCACTTTCTTCCTCAATCACTTCCAATTATCAGTTTGTTACGATGTTGGCATCGAACTTCTATCGACATTTCGTCGAGATAGGGCTACTCATATCTCAGATCACATCTAGGAGTGGCATATATGGAAGAGGTTGATCAAGGCCTATATACCCCAGAATTATTTCTAGAGTGGTTCCTTAAATATCTACTGCCTTATATTTCGAAGGATGTTTCTACATTCAGGGTTACTTTTGAGGAAGAAGCGATTTTTAAATCCCAACAGTTAGATATTATATATGCTCAGTCTTGGATGTTATACGAGATTCTTCCTCATGCACCGAGGTCAAACTATGACCCTAGACAAAATCTCAGGCCGATGGCATTGTAGGCTCCGTCAATGTGAAATACACATAGTCGATAACAAGCCATTTAAAATACTTCTCTCTAAACCAGTCTGCAAGAGGACCAACTTCATCTATGTCCTCTAATCCCACTTAATCGACGGATGTACACTCTGTGTAATTGTCGACTAGCCTAAATGGTAACCAACAACTAGGAGGGAATAATAATAAAGGATGTAATCATAATCGTAGGGGTGGGAAGAATAATAATAAACCCAAGGACAATGGTAATAATGAGAAGAAAAATACTAATGTTGGTGAGGGAAAGAAAGAAAGGAGAAAGGTGAAGTTTCTCTGTAAGCTTTGTACAGACAATCACCTTACCCATTTATGCCCCAAACGCGTGGAAGCTACGAGGATTTTATCTCTACCGCCTGTCATGCTGACTAATCCTTTTCCACATAACCATCACATGGCCTCGAGCTCCTAGAATGCCAAAAATGTGGTAAGTGGGAGTCAAAACCCACCGACACAAGATGGTGACCATTTATGCATAAATATGGTTAAATTTGAGGTTAATGTAGCCACTTGATCTCACGATTATAGTTCTCCACAGACTGTACCTGTTCTAGATTCTCCCCCTCCTCCGGAGATGCCCTTACAAATCAAAAAATCAGAGCCACCGCCTTGTATTCTGAAAGGAGTACTTAAGTGCTCTACCCACAATCCTAAATCTAGAGCCGCCCAAAATTACTCTATTGTTAAGGACCTGGGTCAAACCCCTTGTGTGATGTCATCTCTAGATGTACTCTAGACATGTCCTTCACAGAGGAATGCCTTGCTATCTATGTTAGGAGCTCTCGATCCTTGTGGCTCAAAAGTTATCAAGTTTGACATCATATATGTCAAGCCTTTCTTGCCTTACCATGTGGCATTCCAAATCCACGTGGGTTACTCGAAGTATACCATCAAGTGTACTATTGTTGATGAAGGTGTTGCAACATGTGTGATGTCCCTGGTCTGCTGGAAAGCCCTTGGCTCTCCAACCCTTTTTCAGTCTCCGACCATGTTGACTACTTTTGATGGCCATTCCTTCCACCCTTACGGTATTTTTCTGGCCTTTCCAGTCCATTTAGGTGGGAAGATGGTATAGGTGGATGTCGAGGTGGTTGATGTGCCCCTCGATTATAACTTGTTAATAGGATGCAATTGGACTTACACTATGACTGCAATTGTATCGTCCATCTTCCATACGCTTTGTTTTCCTCACGATGGGAAGCTCATGACGATCGATCCTGTGTCCTTTTTGTATGCTAGTCCCAGTGCATTTGTTGGACCGTCGATCCACATGATTGACAATTCTCATCCAACAACTGAGAATATTGATGTGGAAATGTATTCATCCCTTATGGGTACTGTCGAATTCATGGCACTGGTTCACCATGTTTACGATATGTCCAGTAGGCCTGTTTCATCAGAGACGTTTGTTCCTTTCCTCACTTCCTATTTTAGCAATCCTTGGAACCTACCTTCCTCGACGACATCTTATGAAGGTTGGTCACATTATAGCATGGCCATGCCACTATCGGAAACGAAGATTGCATATCAAGATGTTCTTGACTCTTCCGCCGATATGGATCCTGTTAAATCGCAAATGGATGAGAAGGATCCTATTCTGGAGCCCTTGTGGGCCACTTTGTCATCTTGTTCACATGACTTCCTCCATGAGACTTTTCCTTGGGATTAATATATCATCGAAGCCATGAATGGTTCTGAAAAACCTTGGGATAATATGCATCATCACTCTTGTTTTCTCCCAGATCTTGCTAGAATCGAACAAAATGACTTTAGATATACTTTGAGTGAGATAGTTGGCCACGTCGTAGTTCCACTTGATACGCACGACATTTATGTTGAAGGAAACATGGAGAGTATATCCCCTACCATCATGATCGATATCTCTCGTATCCCTGACAATATTGAAAATGTACACATCGGTGCAGATTGTTCACCAAAATAAATCCTGATCTTCACTGAACTCTTCCAAGAATTTTGAGATGTATTCACTTGGTCATATGAAGAGATGCCAGGAATAGACCCTCGAATTGTTGAACATGAGATTAAAACTTACCTAGATGCTAAACATGTTCGACGATGTCTTAGAGCTGTCAATCCCTGGAAGGCCTCTGTTATTAAGGCATAGGTAGAGAAACTGCTTAATGTTGTCTTTATCTAGCCAATTCCCTTGACTGAATGGGTATCCAATCCCGTTCCTGTGAATAAAAATAAAGGAACCATCTATGTATGCATGGATTTTCGTGACCTGAACAAAGCATGTCCTAAAGACAACTTCTTGACACCCTTCATCGATCAGATTCTCGATGAGTGTGTGGGAAGTGAAGTTTTTTCTTTCATGGATGGATTTTTAGGGTATAACCAAATTCATATTAAACTCAAGGACCAACACAAGACAACATTTATTTTCCCTTAGGGTACTTTCACATGCTGGAATATGCCTTTTATCCTTAAAAACGTTGGAGAAACCTTCCAATGTGTTATGACCTTCGCATTTCACGATCTCAAGCATATAGTTGAAGCCTATCTTGATGATCTTACTACTCACTCCCATAAGAGAGTGGATCACCCTTAGCACCTTCGGCTAGTCTTTGAAATATGTCGTCATTATCACATCCGGTTGAACCCTCATAAATGCATCTTTTACGTTAGGTCAGGTCGTCTTCTAGTATATTTAGTCTCTGAGACTAGGATCATGGTAGATCTGTTAAAGGTTGAGGCAATACTTCAATTGCCTCCCCTGCACATTGATCAACAAATTCAAGTTTTACAGGGGAAAGATAACATTTTACGTCGGTTTATAGTGAACTATTCCAATATTAATAAGGGTTTCATGTGTCTCTTGAAGAAGGACATCCTTTTTATCTAGGATAAGCAAGCCCAGGAATCCTTCGATGCTTTGAACAAATCCTTGGTACCGATGCCTCTGTTGAATTCTCTTGACTACAGTAGAGATTACTTGCTTTATGTTGCTGCATCCAAAGATATGATTGGTATGGTTTTGGTTCAGGAGGATGATGAGCTCTACGAGCACGTCATTTACTATCTCAGTAAAAACCTAGTCGGTCCTAAACTCAAATATTCTCATGTTGAAAAGCTAGCTTTGGTTGTCGTTCACGCATTCCAATGGTTACGAGATTATATATTTCTTTGCAAAACTATTGTGGTTGTTGATGTCAATCCATTTCAATACATCCTTACTCGGCATATTATAGGGGGAAAGTACAATAAATGGATTGTCATCCTACAAGAGTTCAATCTTTATTTCTCTTCTGCGAAATCCAAAAAATCACTAGTGTTTGCAGACTTAATATCAGACTTCCCACGATTAGACGAGGATGTTATTCATGTTGATTCATTTGTGGATGAACACATTTTCCTTGTCTCTTCGCCTGACCCCTGGTATGGAGACGTTGTTCTCTATCTTCAAACTTTGAGGTTCCCTCAGAATCTCTCGCGAGATGACCGACGACGTATACGATACCAAGCTAAGAAATATATTATCATCGATGACACTCTGCATCATTGAGGAGTAGACAATATCTTGTGTCATGTTTTAACTCACAAAGAATCCAAGTCTATTCTAAACGACTGCCATAGTGGGGCTTATGGTGGTCATCTATCCAGGCTTGTGACAACCCAGAAAATTTTGTGAGCCGATTATTTTTGGCCATATATATTTAAAGATTGTGTTGAATCGGTTAAGAAGTGTCACCCCTGCTAGGTGTTCACTCGAAAAATGCGCTCACTTCCAACCCCTCTCCATCCAGTCATTATTGTCAGTCACTTCACCAAGTGGGGGGTGGACTTTGTGGATTGCAACCCAACTTCAGTTGGGGGGAATAAATACATTATTGTGGTCATAGAATACTTTATTAAGTGGGTCAAGGCCATGCCTACATTTAAATTCAACGGGAAGACTGTCGCCTTCTTCACATTCAATAAAATTATAGCCAGGTTCAGAATCCCAAGTGAGATTGGCACATATCATGGTAGTCACTTTTAGAATGAAATGATGGTTTAAGCATGGTCATTATTCCCCTTACTACCCCCAGAAAAATGGACAAGTAGAGGTCGTGAACAAGTCTCTCAAGACCATTTTGTATAAATTTGTCAGCCAGAGCAAATCTCACTGGCATATCATGCTATATCCCATGCTTTGGGCATACCGAACCTCGGTCTAAATTGCCACCGATTTTTCTCCTTTCCAATTAGTACACTATGTGTAGTTGATCTTACCTGTTGAATGTGAAATCCCTTTTCTTAGATTGGCAGTTGCGCTCCTACCTAACACTTCTGATCTCGAACAACACCTAGTACACCTAGAGAATCTTGACAAGAAGCGTCGAGATGCCTCTACGACTATCGAAGTGAATAAAATAAATGTCAAGGTATAGTACAATAATTCTATCTATCCTCGATTGTAAGTTGAGGGTGACTTGGTCCTTTTATATTATCAAGCCAAAGAACCACTGGGGGCAGGCAAGTCCAAACCCATGTGGAACGGTCCCTATATCGTGCAAGGTGTCTTAGAAAAATGAGCCTATGAATTAGAATATTTTGAAGGGAACATATTGTTTGAGCCCAGGAATGGGATCTATTTGGAAAGATATTACACTTTAGCTCCAAGATTGGGCGTAACTCTTTGTATACTAATTTCATTTAGTGTATATATATTTTCCCTTTATTTTTTGTCTTCATCTTGCTTATCGAGTTTTCCCTTGGTTGGCAGATGTCAATGGAGTCTTCAGTCTACTTAGGATTTGCAGATGGGGCTAGTCCTCATACACAAAACTTGGCTTCCATCGCTTGGGTTGGTTACTCACCCGAGGGTCTACTGGTGTCTTCACGTGGGGTATGCCTAGGGCCATCCACGAATAATATGGCCGAATATAGCGTCCTTATAGAACTTTTTCACAATTCCATTTCACATGGTATTCGCTCTTTGGAGGTTCGACTGGACTCCCAGTTAGTAGTATGTCAATTGAACGGAAGTTACCGTGTGTAGAACCCTACTTTACTCCGACAATTCCAATGGGTAAAACTATTGGAATGACAATTTGATTTTATTACTTATCATCACATACCTAGGAGTTCTAATTATGTATCTGATGCATATGCTAAATTTTTTTTAGATTCATATTTTTCACATAACTAAAGCAAAGAAAAAATTATCATCAATGTACACATTGTAACATAAGTAAAGTCGAAGAACCATGTTTTTATATATATTTCAAAAATTATGATGTTTATGGTACAAAATTGGGGCTAATACCCTCAATATAGATATACAACCAATCATATAATAACCATGACATCTACGCCTATGGCGCTGGATGTGTGTCATGATAGAAAAATATGGCATTTGCAAGATGCTGAAAGAGTCGCACCCAAGAATGGGGCACTCCTACCACCTATCCCTGCATAGCCTCCGGCAGATCCTCCACCTGAACCATCGGAATCCTTTGTGTGAAACGATACAGTTTTCCCTGCATGTTTTGAAGGACTCTCTCTACATCTCCTCCCACTGCCTCATCTCCCTGGTGCCTCCGATGATGTTGTGGACCTACGTCTGTGTCACATACATGTCTAATTAGTACTTAACATCATCCAAAAATATTTTTGTTTCCCTATACAAAAATACAAAAAATTGAAATATTTAAAAAACATTAACATACCTATGTCTCTGTAGGCAGTCCCTAGTGGTAATGGAATGTTGGGATCTCCTCTGAAGTCAATCCCTATGTAAGGGTAGTCATATAGAGCTATGGCCTATCATCTCCACCAGAAGAATAAGCCATTGTTGTAGGGTGTGGAAACCCTACCTTCCCCATGTCGTCTTATTACCTTGGTTCACCGTGCCATGGCTAGATCGCAAGGTCCACACGGAATAATATCGAATCTAGGTCCCAAGCCTAGAACCCACTTGAAGAAAAATCTACACAAGATAAAAGAGAACCTGAAGTTCCTCTTACTACCCTGTTTGCATTATGTCAATTGTCTCTTCATGTTAGCTAGTAGTGAGGTGCACTAGTCGTACACTGTGGATCTCAAGAACTCTAGTGAGTAGAACATAAGAGGCCTCGATTTCTAGTGCAAAGAGTTCGATCCTGTGATCCATGTCAAAATGAGGACAAAAATCTTGAGGCTTAGATTATTTATCACTCGAATGGGGAGTTGGCTCTCGACCTTCTCGGGCCCTGTAATGCAATAAGCATCTATGTATTCCTCTATTTTAATACAGCTCCCAACTCCTCGAGATTTGAGATTGACCAACTCACACTGATGTGACAACCCCATCAAGTATAAATTTCCTCAACTTCAATCCTTAATGGTTGTCCATCAAGGTTGAAGCTCTCACTATCTGGATCCCAAAAATCCACGAGCAACTGTAGCAACCTCACTTGGGCCCTCATGCCTTTGAGAGCCCAAAAATTATATAGCCTGCATCTTTTCAAGGCCATTTGGGCCCCTAGATCTATCTCTACTGCAGCATCTACCTCCTCATGTTCCCTTTGCCTCCACTCTAGCACCATCCTGCAAGAGAAAAATCCTTTTTTGAGTTAGAAACCACTAAAAAACAATGTTTACAGACATATAATCGGGTTGTTGTGTTCACAGTCGCGTATAGGGATGAGTATACGCAGGTTGTATTTTAGACAGCCATGTATAATCATGCATATACACGACTCGATGAATTGTAGCCCGCATACACCTAAAGTTTTAATTTGCACCCTAAATAACTTAAAAATTGGAGCCTAATTACAAAATATAATCCACTGAAAAGAAAGAGGAGAGGAAGAGGAATTACATGGTCCAGATGGTCGTCGATTTTGTCACTCATAGCTCCCGCAATCACCAGTTGAAGTTTGGAGGAAATTTGGTCCAAATTCCACTATTTGGGTAAAAAATACAAATGGTATAGTAAATTTGGTTTTTTTTACTATTTATAGCAAATTTTTACCCACTTTGCATAGTTTTGGAAAATATTTTGGCCTAATTTACTAATACGACAGTGGATTGAGTTGGTTTTTGTAGTTTTATCCAGGGATTCTTGTGTTTTTCAGTGCCATGTCACCCATTTGTAACTTGGGACAGGTATTTTCATTACCTGGAATATAGGATAGGTATCCATTCCATCATGCACATTTGCATCATCCTATCACTATCGCTCATATGCCTTAGGTACGAACCCATTTTATAGCGACACAGAACCTTCTATATGCAACTAGAAGTGTCGTTATCGAATGTTAGAGACTTACCAAACATGAGTACCCTAGTTAGATCCTCTGCTTCATTCAATGCCCATGCAGAGATTTTTTCTATAGGATCGGGAGCCTCTTATAGATAACACATGACTTTATGTTGAACCTCATTTATCACTTATAATCATGTTGAACTATACCTAGAGGACTCCCAAGCAAGTTTGATTTAATCTATTTTCTGACTCATTTTCAAAAAGCGAAAAGATTGCCGAGTGAACTTGTCTCTTTCACACTCGTAAATTGGATTTGAAAGGATGTCTATTTGGTGCAATTTTATCCCTTTTTCAAACCAAGTAGACTAAGATTATGAAAAAGGACATTTTTTGGTGTTAAGTTGTGATTTCATCTCATGCCCTTGCTTGCAGTATTGAGCCTATTTTTGGTTCTCTCTTTTGCGCTATAAGTCATTTACCTCAGTAGTCTACATTCTGTTAGAAAAATAGGACCGCGGAGCACTAAAATAAAACAAATGCAGAAACAAAAAACATAGAAGACACACAATACAAGAGAGACACAGATTTATGTGGTTCACCCAGTGTGGGCTACGTCCACCAAAGAAATTGCCAGGTCCTTCCTTTATTATTATCCAGCAAAATGAAGGGATAAAACCTACAGCAAAGCCCGTTGTAACTTCCTCTTCTTTCTCTCACAGTCTCCTCTCTCAGAAATACAATATTCACCCTCGTACATAGCCGCAATATATTTCCCTCATAAAAGAGGGTTGCCTTCTAGGGAAAAAAACCCTAACATAATCTCTACCGTTAGATCTGCGACCTTATAATGAATGGTCCAGATTTACAATGAAATTACAATACACTTTTATAAGGCAATTTTTTCTTTGGGGGCTTCACCCCCGAACCCCCGTTGGGGGCCCGCTTGCCCCCAGACCCCCCAGCCGGGGGGATGGACCCCCCGGACCTCGCAGAGGGGGTACCCCCCCTCTGCACTCCCCTGCGTGGAAGAGTGTACATACTTCTGGGGTGTAAATGCTTCATGGGGTATAGACACGGCTGAAAGCAAGGACCTCTGCATCAGGAAGATAATCAGGCTCCACAACCAACAATCTCCCACTTGGAGACTGATCTGAACAACTCCACTGCTGTTGTATATGCTAGACTTTGAACCTTCTTAGACCTGGAAAATTTTTCATCTTCATCTTCAATCTTGAAGACCAACTGAAACTGAGCAAGAACTCAGTTTCTCCCTGGTTACTTTCTTTGTTAACATGTCTGCAGGATTCTGGCTAGTGTGTATCTTTTCCAGCTTCAATTGTCCATCTTCCAAGGTGGATCGTATGAAGTGGTACCTCAACTGTATATGCTTAGTATTTGAATGGAAGGCTGAGTTCTTTGCAAGGTGAATGGCACTCTGACTGTCACAATACAACTTGTTGTTCTCCTGCTTCTTTCCCAATTCCTCCATAAACCTTTGTAACCAAATCATTTCTTTACTAGCCTCTGTTGCAGCAACATACTCTGCCTCTGTTGTTGAAAGTGCAACAACCTTTTTCAGTTTTGAAATCCAACTTACTGTTGTTCCACCTATAGTAAAAACATACCATGTGGTGTTCCTCCTGCTGTCTTTATCACCTGCCATATCTGAATCAACATATCCTTGTAGAAAAGTGTCTGAACCTCCAAAACATAATTCATGTGTAGTAGTACCTCTCAAATACCTGAGAATCCACTTTACTGCCTCCCAATGTTCTTTACCTGGATTGTTCATATACCTGC
>ML779800.1:909507-936926 GCA_009831015.1 Picea engelmannii
AGGTATGGGATTCATTATTTTCAATTCTGCCCATGTTTGTTCATTTCTGTGCATGTAAATTTAAATTTCAGTGTGATAATTCTGACTGGTTATGAGTACAGACTGTGGAAATAAAAGTCAAGATAGACTGTGATGGTTGTGAACGCAAAATTGAGAGGGTTGTTTCCTCTATGTCAGGTAAAACCAAGAGCCAAACAACGATAATATACACAGCGATAATATTCAAAGCAATGATAATATACAGAGCGATAATATACAGAGAGATAATATATGCAGCGATAATTTGCACAGAGAGATAATATACACACCGCGATAATATACACAACGATAATTTACACAAAGTGATAATATACACAGCGATAATTTGCACAGAGCAATAATATACACAGCGATAATTTGCACAGAGCGATTATATACACAAACCGAAAAATAAACACAGACAGAGCGATTATATACACAGAGACAGAATGATTATATACATAGAGACAGAGCGATTATATACACAGAGACAGAGCGATTATATACACAGACAGATAGAGCGATTATATACACAGACAAAGCGATAATATACATAGACCGATAATATACACAGCTATAATATAAATAGAGCCATAATTTTCGATTATATACACAGCGATAATATAAACAGAGCCATAATTTTCGATAATATAAACAGAGCCATAATTTTCGATAATATAAACAGAGCCATAATTTTCGATTATAATTTTCAAAAAATAAACACAGACAGAGCAATTATATACACAGATAGAGCGATTATATACAGAGTGATTATATACACAGACAGAGCGATTATATACACAGACAGACAGAGCGATTATATACACAGACAGACAGAGCGATTATATACACAGACAGAGCGATAATATATACAGACAGCCATAATTTTCATAAACAGAGCCATAATTTTCATAAACAGAGCCATAATATACACAGACAAAGCCATTATATACACAGACAAAGCCATTATATATTATCGCGATTATATACACAGACAGAGATCATAGATTCGAAAGCTTGATATCATTTACAAAGTGGAAAAGTATCGAGCGAGTTTCTCAATCAATCCCATCCTGTACAGAATATAAGGACTTTTATTAATCCCGTCCTGTACAAAATATAAGGACTGTAGGAAGGTTCATTGCAGTCCTCTATATTCTGATTGGGATTTACTAGTTTATATTCCAAAGTATAGAAGACAGCTCATGACAAGACAAGCTACATGATGGGAGTAAACATTTCGGCAATCTCTGAAATACAACCCAATAAATAAATGAAATATTGAGATCATAGATGTCTATACAATCAACAATGAAGGATGAAGAGACAGGCATGCACAGGAAACTTGTTCCAAGGAAGAAAACAGAGAAAAATCAACTGTGGGTCATATCATATTTCCTTGTCTCATCATAATTGCTAAGGTGCTTGCTTGTTCAAAACATTGGTTCCCTATGAAAAATCTAACAAAAAAGAGCCATAAAAAGCTTGATATCATTTACAGATTCGAAAGCTTGAGGAGAGATCCACTTTGTAAATGGATCATATATTCGAAAGCTTGATATCATTTATCAAGATTAAATCGTTCCACTTTGTAAATGATATCAAGCCATAAAAAGAGCCATAATATACACAGACATCCATTATATACATAGACAGATCCATTATATATTATCAGACAGAGCCATAATTTACGCAGACAGAGCCATAATTTACGCAGACAGAGCGATAATTTACGCAGACAGAGCCATAATTTACGCAGACAGAGCCATAATTTTCATAGATAGAGTGATAATTTTTGATTATATACACAGAGAGAACGATAATTTACACAGACAGAGACATAATTTTCATAAACAGAGCCATAATTTTCATAAACAGAGCCATAAAAAGAGCCATAAACAGAGCCATAATATAAACAGAGCCATAATTTTCGAAGCTTGCCTGCGTTCCCTTCGATCTTGGCGACCCCGGCAATCTCAGCGACCTCTCCCTGCGATCTCGGCGACCTCTCCCTCAGCTTCCACGACCAGCTACACACTCCTCTCGCGAGACAGCAAATACGCAAACGAAAAACGTTCTAAAGCCCATGTGTGGATAATATATAAACATACTTTCGGCCGAAAGATAGTTCGGTCGAACAATAGTTCAGCCGAAAAATAGTTCGGCCGAACAATCTTTCGGCCGAAACCTTGTTGCCGGGAAAAAAATATCCGGCCGACCAAATTTCGACACGCAAATCGAGGGCATTGTTATTGCTCTGTTTGATTTGACGTTTCTTTTTTCGGCCGAAAATTAGTTTTAGTTCGGCCGAAAAAATGTTTGTCGAAATTTTGGAAAGCGGATTGTCACGAAAGTGTAACCCACCTTCGTGATTCCACCCATGAGAAAGATTGTCTATCATAAAACAAGAAATCTCACATACAGATGCATAACCAAAAAAACTCGAGTTTATGTTAGAACTTTACAATCAGGAGCTTCCCTCTACCATCGATACCTTACAAAATACAAATACTGAGTCTATATACTCAGAAAATTCACCTAACAATGGCGTGCTCAGTCACCCAAGGCTTGGTGTCCCTTCAGCCGAATTCGGACAGATATTCCTCATCAGATTCCACCTTAACTGCACATGGCTCCTGTAAGGGGAGTAACTAAGCCAGTAAATGTTGAGTTAGCGTGTGCAGACCTCCTCTGGCTAGTTGAGAACTCGGCATGACTTCTCTGGAAAAATTGGTACACAAGACCTTCTCGAATAGACTGCTTTCCAGGCCCTCCATACTTCGCACTTAATGAATGAGGAGAGGTTTCAACCACCCCTTCTTGTCTTCATTTACTCCAAGTGAAGACAAGGATCGAGGTCGGGTCTGATGGCAACTGGAGGTCGTGACAGGCCTCTCTACAACTGAAACCTGACACTTTTGGCCCCTTTTGCACAACTCTTTTCTTTCCCAAGTGACCACGGGTTGTGATCCTATGCTTATTCCCAAGGCGCTTTTGGTGTTCGCGAATGGGAAGGAGCTAATCCTTGTTTCTTGAAATCGCGATGAGCGAAATGCCGAGACGACTTAATCTGATGCCACACATCCCTCTATATCTGACGGTTTTGAACTCTCCCGACGATGCCATGGGCCTGAGTCCTGGATACTCTCGTCACTTCATGCATCAGGGATGTGAGGGAGTTGCTTCTTGTGCTTCAAAATCGTGATGGGCGAAAAGAAGGGGAGCCTAATCGTGCACCAGGTGTCCCCTTTAGATGGACGGCTGAGACTGCTCCTCAATATTGTGGGCCCCCCTTTGGGCACTTTCAGCGCTTTGGGGTTCAGGGTTTCGAGATGTACAACGACATAAAACCTTCACCCTTTGAAAAGCTGACGCGACCAGATCTCACACCACACGTTCTTTGGATGGACGGCTACTATTCTTCCCTGCATACAATATGTGCTCGATCTATTTGCGCTAATTTCAATGCAACTCTGATATCTACGATTTCCTGCCAATCGTTGATCTGCTCGTATGGATGGATCCAAACCGCTGACATTATAATTTTTCTCGCTTGCTTGATTTTAAGTCCGAAAAGGACTTCTTCTATGCATTGCGCTTGGGCGCTCCTCATGCAACCTACAGACCTGGATATCCCGATGCCGAAGACAAGTAATGTTGCTAACATTAGGCTCCATGGGGGATAGAGTCATCCCTGTGATTCTCTAAGGACTCATTTTGCAGTTCCAGTGCCTTGCTATCGGGCTATGGAGTCATTTACTAAGCCGAAACAACACCAAAAATAAAAACGGAGAATAGAAAGGACAATATTTACAAAACATAGGAGCCACCGAAGGCTCAGACAAAACATTTTTTAAGAAAATGCCCATTTACTGGGTTGCTGAAAACTTCTTCGCCTTCCAAATATTGCAACCTGTACGTGTTATTTGAGAAAACCTCAGAGATTCTGAAAGGCCCGATCCACAGGGCTTCAAATTTGTCGTGTTTACCCTTATCTTTCTTAGGAGTGTCCCATTTCAGCACCGGGTCTCGTATCTGGAACTCCTCCTTGTTGGATTTCTTATCAAAAACCTGCTTGATCTTCTGCTGATGGTCCTGAATTCTGATCATTACCTGCTCTCTAGCCTACTGGACTTCTACCAATTGATGAATCCTTCTGACCATATCATTGGGCTCTTCTTGATAATCCTGGAAGAATTTCTCTACAGGAGTAGCCACCTGAGACGGGAGACTAGCTTCTGCTCTGTAAACCAACTGGAAAGGGGAGATGCCTATAGATCTCTTTTTGGTCACCCGATCAGCCCATAGAGCGAATTTTAGCTTTGAGTTCCATGCCCTTTTGTTGTCCTCCAATAATCTTTTGATGATCCTTATTAGGATTTTGTTGGAGGATTTTGCTAAATCATTGCCCTGGGGATAATATGGGGTGGAGTGAATTATCTTGATCCCAAATTGTTCGTAGAACTTGATTAACAAATCAGCCTTGAAAGAGGCTATGTTGTCAGTAACAATCTTTTTTGGGCAGTCGAACCTTACGATGAGGTCTTCCAGGAAACCAATGATTACCTTGTGGGAAGTAATCCTGGTGGGGATAGATTCAATCCACTTGGTAAAGAAATCTGTGGTAGTCAGGATCCATCTATGTTTTCCATTGGAAGCAAGGTGGATTTCTCCAATAAAATCTAGGCCCCATTGTTGGAAAGGTCTCGAAACAACTACAAGCTATAGAGCAAAGACTTGAGTTGTTGTTTTCCTGAAAATATTTGGCATGAGATACAGGCTCTAACTCTTCTATGGACATCAGTGAACAAGGTGGGCTAGTAGTACCCAGCTCTGAGAATTCTGTGGGTTGTGGTCTTCCAGGAATGGTGCCCCCCACATAGGTCGCTATGAAATTTGACCATGATCCTGTCGGCCTCTTGTGGATCCATGCATTTTAATAGCACTCCTAGGGGGTCTTTCCAGTATAAAATTTGACCGATAAGGAAGTATTTGACTGCCTTGAGCTTCAAAGCTCTTGCTTTGTTTCTTTGCAGGCCATCTGGGGGCCGCAACTCCTACAGAAAATATATGACATCCTTATACCAAGGACATCGAGCCAACAAGGGTTATGTTTGAGGGTCTACGTCGGACAACTGATTCTGCTGATTTTTTTATTGTGCATTGACGAAATCCACCCCCAAAGCTTTGCGATTAGTTTCATCCAATAGCTTGGCTAAGCCTTGACCCTTGATCAGCTTGGTAGGCTTTATTTCCAGGTCAAATTCTAGAATCTTGGCGATCCACTTACTCCTCTTCCCATCAATGTCGGGTTGTACAAGGATGTCTTTCACAGAGGCTGAAGGAACGTATGCGATCACTTTTGAGTGCAAGACATAGACTCTAAAATATTTGAGAGCTTTCACTAAGGCATAGGCCTACTTCTCCATGATTTCATATATGACCTCTGCATCTCTTAATGCCTTGATGAAGAAGGCAATGGGTTGCTCTCGCCCTTCCACATTTCTTTGCAACAAGACCGCTGCTATTGTATCAAAATAAGCGAAAGAGAAAATTAGGAAATCCTTGGAATAGTTAGAACTGATCAGCACAGGTGCCTCAGTCAATGCCCTTTTTATTTGGACAAAGGATTATGTGGGTTCAGCAATCCATTTCACTTCATTTCCCTTCTTGAGCATGGTTGTGATGTGTTTCACCAGCTCAGCAAAATTCAAGACGAATCTCCTCAGAAAATTAATCTTTCCCAGAAAGGCTTGAACCTCCTTCTTAGATCTGGGAAGTGACAGGGTCCGAATTTCCTCGACTTTGCTAGGATCAATCCTCACTCCTTTTGTTGATACTATATGGCCTAATAGCTTCCCCTCCTGCATAGCAAACAAAGGTTTTTTGGGATTTAGGGAAAGGCCAAACCTCCGACACTTCAAAAAAAAATTTCTTAGGTGATAGTAGTGTTCCTTGTCAGACCTGGAGAAGACTGTTATGTCATCCAGATAGATCACAACAAACTTATCTTTCTCCCCGATGAAGGCTATGTCCATGGCTCGCTGAAATGTGGCTCCTGCATTCATCAACCCAAAAGGCATTTTGGCATACATGAATGTGCCCCAAGGAGTGGTAAAGGCCATTTTTTCTCTGTCCTCAGGCATGATCGATACCTGATGCACCTTCAGAAATAGAGGCTCAATGTCGTTCAATCCTGGGGAAAATTTTCAACTTCGTCCCCGGCAACGACGCTAGAGATGTTAGCGTCGGAAGTCACCCCTGGATTGCAGTAGGAGTAGAGCCCGACGCCCATCAGTTTATGTCACATTTTTTTTAATGGGGTGATCGAATGGAAGTTAAATCAGAACGATGTGGTTCTAACTCGAAAACTAAGCTAGGCATGCATGGGCAAGTGAGGTCTAAGATAACTTCAGAAAATGGGTTGTAGTAAGGGTGAGTAGGGGGAAGACTTGTATCAGAGAGATGCAAAGGTCTGTCATAAACATCAGGTTTCTAACAAACTATAGAAGAGGGCATCTAAACGCAAGATCTTCTTATGTTCAAAAACAGAAAACCAGAGAATACAATGATGCCACAATAAATCCTTTATCATGTCATAATTGCAATAATTTGTGCGAATGCGTCGATCATGAACTCTCTCAGTATGAGATGAAAATTAGATGGAATGAGAAAGACTGTCTGTCATAAAACAAGAAATCTCACATATAGATGCATAACCAAAAAAACTCGAGTCTCTATTAGAAATTTACAATCATGAGCTTCCCTCTACCATCGATACCTTACAAAATACAAATACTGAGTCTATATACTCAGAAAATTTTCCTAATAGTGGCGTGCTCAGTCACCCAAGGCTTAGTGTCCCTTCAACCGAATTCAGATAGATATTACTCGTCAGATTCCACCTTAACTACGCATGGCTCCTACAGGGGGAGTAGCTGAGCTAGTAAATGATGAGTTAGCGTGTGCAGACCTCCTCCGACTAATTGAGAACTCAGCATGACTTCTCTGGAAAAATTGGTACACAGGACCTTCTCGAACAGACTTCTTGCCAAGCCCTCCATACTTCACACTTAATGAATGAGCAGAGGTTTCAACCACCCCTTCTTGTCTTCATTTACTCCAAGTGAAGACCAGGATCGAGGTTGGGTCTGATGACAACTAGAGGTCATGACAGGCCTCTTTGCGGCTAAAACCCGACGCTTTTGGCCCCTTTTGTGCAACTCTTTTCTTTCCCAAGTGACCACGGGCTATGATCCTGTGCTTATTCCCAAGGTTCTTTTGACGTTCGCGAATGGGAAGGAACTAGTCCTTGTTTCTTGAAATCGCGATGAGCGAAACGCTGAGACGAATTAATCTGATGCCACATGTCCCTCTAGATCTGATGTTTTTGAACTCTTCCGAGGATGCCGTGGGCCTGGTTCCTGGACACTCTCGTCACTTCATGCATCGAGGATGTGAGGGAGCTACTTCTTGCGCTTCAAAATCGCGATGGGCGAAAAGGTGGGGAGCCTAATCACACACCAGGTGTCCCCTTTAGATGGACGGCTGAGACTGCTCCTCGATATTGTGGGCCTACTTTTGGGCACTTTCGACGCTTCGGGGTTCGGGGTTTCGAGATGTACAATGACATAAAACCTTCACCCTTTGAACTCACGACTGTCGAAAAGCCGACATGACTAGATCTCACGCCACGCATCCTTTGGATGGACGGCTACTATTCTTCCCTGCATACAATATGGGTGAGATCTATTTGCGCTAATTTTGGTGAAACTCTACTATCTACGATTTCCCACCAACCGTTTATCTGCTTGTATGGATGGATTTGGACCGCTGACACTATAATTTTGCCCGCTCGCTTGATTTTTAAGTTTGAAAAGGACTTCTTCTATGTGTTGTGCTTGGGCACTCCTTGTGCAACCTGCAGACCTGGATATCCCGATGCCGAAGATAAGTAATGTTGCTAACAAGTCCTATGAGTACCTAGAGGCTTGCAGTCATTAGTGGCAGGTTCTCTCACCATCGATAGTTGGGAATACATCAATGTCTAAATATCGATGGATTCTTCAAGTGTTCGATCCCAACTCCTTTATTCGCACTTGTAAGAATGTACTTGGTTCCTTGATACCTACTTTCATTATCGGTAGGTTGTCTCATGTTTGTTAACGGTATACCTCAATGATTGGTAATCAAATGAAGTCTCATTGTGTTCGACCTCAAATCCTTTATTCACACAATGTAGACTTTCACCTTTGGCAGATTGTGTAGAAGACTTGAAGACATCAGTTTATAGTGACAGCTTTCCTGAGTTGTTTCTACCTTTCATTGGACCAATACCTATGTGACTTCAGTGATCATGGGAGATCAAATTGTACTCCATTGTATACATATATATTTAGAATTATTTTGAGATTAGTTTTATTAGGCCTTGTTCGTGAATATGAGAGCCTTTGGCATGTAGCCACATTTGTATTTCCTTTTCATGGCCATGGACAATTTTTTGGTATATTTTCACATAGATTTGTAGTGTACTTCAAATTGGCATCCATATATGCAAAGTCAGTATAGATTGTAATGAGAAACTAGTTCTTCCAGCTATGTCCCCATTACTCCACTTCAGGGTCTTATAATGTATTTCAGCCATCGGAGATACTCTTTTGACCTCACACATTAGGGGGCATCTGTTATAACAAGATTTGTCTTACCCTATACAAACTTGCACATAGGGTCTTTTTCCATTTCCCTGTGCAGACTTGAAGTCCCGTTTTGCAAATTCCAAAGCTAAAAACATTATTTTTCCACATATACGTGCCCTACCTATATTACAGTATGCATATACATAGGTTGGACCACTACAGCCCACGTACATCGAGATTTATGCCCAAAATTAAAAAATGGTGTCGGGTTTCCATGTCACGTCATGAGATCTATTATCCTTGGCATTCCATATACTAGAAATGTTCCGAATCGACCCTTCAGTTCCACTTGAAGGATACAAATGGGCCAAATCCGAGCTATGGAAAAGAGGAGAAGAATTCAACTTTGAGAGAAAAGTTACTCTAGAGAAATTATTCACTTCATTTTGAGTCTGCATCCCTTTGTCCTTTTAAGTCTGAATACATTGTTCATCCCCCAAGCTCTTCCATACATGATTGAGAATCTCATTGTCTCTCTTATATAAGCTTGCCTTTGGTAGAGGATTGAAGTGGTGGAGGCCCAGCTGGAAGGAACATAGTTTCTTGGTTATGAACCGTGATGACGCAGAAGTTTGTAATTCATTCACTTATGTTGATTACATTTTAATACAAATACTATTTTCTCATCCAATTAATATCTTATGAATATTTGAATTGTTATTCCATGGGCATATTTGTTATGAATGTTGATGGATTATGTTATTGAATGTGCTAACATTATATATTATCACCATATGCTTTTTTTTCTTGGTTGTTGAGGACTAGTTGCAGGTGTAATACTTTGGGTCGAGTGCTCAACGGTGGACTTCATCGAACGTCTAGACGAGGTAGGCCTTTTATCTTGTCTTTCTAGCATATTTTTTTATATAGCATACTTGATATTAGAGTTGATTTTTGCAGTCATTTCTGTCTTTTGTGGTTTACCCCTAGCAATAGAGAGATTTTCCTCGTAACAATATATATATTGTAAACAATGAACATATGATGATGAATAGAAGATTAGAGGTACATATCTAAATAGGTTGTTGGTTTTCCCAGTTTGGGTTTCTAGGGTAAAAATATTTGTGTAATGTGTGTGTGCCATTGTATCTTTTCTGTTTTTATTAAGAATATGTTTGCAGTGATGTACAAGGTTAAAATCTACAATCACCACCCATTTTCCCAAAAAAATGAAATTGAAAAAATAGTTCAAGAGTTGCTAGTTATTTTTTCCATCTTCCTTAACACCAATCCTTATTCATCCCAAGTTATCATGGTACTAAAAATATAAGGAACTTGGCACATGTGTCTTGACTTTTATGCTCTCAACAAAATAATCATTAAGAATAAGATCCCCATTCTAGTCATTGATGATCTTTTGGATGGGATCAAAGGTGCTCAATTATTTACCAAACTTGATCTCTATTATGATTATCACCAAATTCATGTAAAGGAGGCCAATATTCCTAAAACTATGTTTCTCACTCATGAAGGTCATTATGAGAGTCGGGTGATGCCCTTTGGCCTTTGCAATGCACCTTCCACCTTCCAAAGTCTCATCAACCACATATTTAAACCTTTTCTATGTCATTTCGCCCTCATTTTTTTTATGTCATCCTGATATACATTAAAAGTTGACATGCCCATGTCACCCATGTGGATCAAGTCTTACAACTACTTTCTCATCATCAATGTTTTTCTCAAGAGGCCCAAATGTGCCTTTGGTGTCTCTGAAGTAGAATATTTGGGTCATATTGATAGTAATGATGGTATATGAATGGACCCAAAGAAAATTAAGGAAATGAAGGATTGTCCACATCCTAAGACTCTTAAAATTTTATGAGGTTTCCATGGTCCCATTGGGTACTATAGAAAGTTCATCAAGAACCATGGAAATATTGTTACTCTCCTTGCTACCTTACTTAAGAAAAAATATTTCAATTGGAATGGAGCCATAGATCAAGCCTTCTAGGATTTGAAGAATTCTATGTGTAAAACCACAATACTTACTTTTACAAACTTCACTAAGCCTGTTGTTTTGGAATTTGATGCCTCGAGTAAAGGAATTGGAGCAGTCCTTTACTGTCAAACAACCATGTGAGCGACACTTGGGAAAATCCACCTATGAAAAAGAAATGATGGAATGTTGTTTATTATCCCAAAATGCATTATATGATTAAGGTGGATTTTGGACCATCCCTCGTGAGTGAGTTTTCCAAGATTTTTTCTGGTTTATGAAACAAATTTGCTCAATTCCTTCATTATCTCCTTGATAAACTACTTTTATTTCATGTAATGAAGGGAAACTACTTTTTTCATGGATCTACTCACAGATAGAATGAGTTTCTACATTATTTAGTGAGCACTCTCGTAAAGGGTGTTTCTTTCGACATTTTGAGCATAATATAGACAAATACAACTCTTCCTCATCTCGCTTCTTGATTTTCATGGTATCCAATTGGGAACTAAGAGAGATAAGGATGTCAAATTTTAAAATTATCTAACAAATTCTTAATCTCAACTCATCTAACTCCACCCCCTAAGGATTTAATGGTTCTTGATAGACTCTCTCAGGAACCCATACCTTGTTTATTGTTACCTCGTGGATATCATCTACACAATTCATAAATTGCATCTATGGTAATTGAGAAACAAGTTATGATCCAACACCTTAAAAATGATAAAAATTCAATGAATATAGTCCACTTCTAGGCGGAAACCTCGTTTTACAATATACCCAATTCAGAATGTAATATGATATGAGCTAAGATGATCCTAAGACTAGGTCTCCTTGTGATATATATAGGATACAATGGGTACAATTATAATGAAAGGGTACAATTAAGGGTTCTAACTGACCTACTAATATAACACTAGAAATGGCCCAAAGGGGTTGGATCCAATGGTGGAAAGCGAGGAGTTTTTCACCGTTGGGCAAGGTTCAATTCTCGTGAGGGCTTTACCTGGAGCCATGGGGACACCTTGAGGTAGTGGTCGAACGTGTGGTTGCACCCAGAGATACTATAATAAATGGTATCGTGACTCGTGCACACATAAGTGGATCAAGGCCCACCCCCATGTCCTTCAACTTTTATAAGTCCCCGAGGTGTAGGACAGTCGGTGACGGAGTGTGTTGTTAAGCCACTCTGTGTTGTTAAAGTCACTGGTTCAAAACCTGCGGGGACAAAAAAAATCCAACCATGTTAAGGGTTGGTGTGGCTCAGGCCGGGTGCGATCCCCGGGTGATTTTGACGGCTTAGATGCCCCTGAGTCGCGGTTTCTCAAGCCACAGGTTAATCGCAGGTCCTGCACAAATTAACAAACAAACAAAAAATATAACACTAGAAATGTAATAATTCAATATCTAGGGGCTTAATATGGGGTTTTATATATAAAATGGGGATTTGTTTAGGGCTTAACACACCCATCCCATTCAAACAAGTGTTTTCCTTGACTCTTGACTAACTATGGGTGTTTCTACATGAAGACCTGATCTTCCCATGTCACATATTCCATTGGTAGGTTCTTTCATTTGACAAGGTACTCAATAATTGTTTGATTTTGCGGCCACTTTATCCTTATTTCAAGGATTCTTTCTAGTTCTAGTATGATTTTCCCTTCTTCATTAATCTCTATAAAAATAGTTTGGACTGGGATCTTGTCATCGATTACCTTCTTTAATAAATAAACATGGAAGATTGGATGTACACATGAAGATGGAGGCAACTCAAATTTGTAATCCATACTTCCAATCCTTTGCAAGACCTTATCTGGGCCATAATATTTGGGTGTTAATTTATTTTCCTTCTTTTGTTTCTTGAGGGACATTTGTTTATATGGTTGTAGCCTCAAAAATACCCTATCCCCCACTTTAAATTCCGTTTCACTGCGATGTTGATATGCTTGTTGTTTCATCCTATTTTGTTCCATAACTTATTCAGGTGGACATTGGGGACCACCCACTTGTTCCACTGACTCAAATTACAGTTTTCCATTTTGGCAATTTTTCTATAGTTTTTCAGCTCCCAAACTTCTCGGGTTGTTTTGAGGCCCTAAACGGTGTTTTTTTGGCTTGGCAACGCCTAACATGTATCCAAAGGTAGATGATAGGCCAAACCAAATGTGTTTTCCTCATCTTTACCTTTCTGACGAGGTATCAATCTCCCCAAATAGAGTTTGTAGGCAATAGTTACACCCTTGGGAAGTTGACATATCAACTACCCCCAATGGGGCCCACAAACCTTTTGGTGTTTCATCTCTCGGGGTTAGGGTTTTCTCATTTCTTCTTCATGTTAAAAAATTCCTTTGGAGCCTCATTGTAATCAGCTTCTTGCGAATAAGCATAGTATACACATCTCTCCTCATAGATAAGCTACCAACATTCTAGCTAGCTTGTGTGTTTTATCATTTTATATTATTTTGTATTTCAGACAGTCATTAATAGAATATGATATTTACTATATTATTGTGTTCCTTGCCATATCTCCATGTATTTCCTTTTTATAACTATGTTATATTTTTCCTTCATATCGTTCTCAAAATAATATGGATCAGTGGTATCAGAGCAGCGTGCTCCTTATCATTCTTAGTGCATGTCTCTGACGAGGTGAGGGTATAAGGAGTTGGGTCTCAATCTTGCTTCTCTTGAGGACAACCGCTCTCACCCACACAAGAAACCTCCCATGGTGGAATAAAATAGGGATGACGAGACAATATATCCTTTCAAATTGTTTCTCAAGGAATCCCTCAAACGACATGGGAACGAGATGATGGACAATTTCACCCAAATCCTTCGACGACTTCCCACAACAATGGAGGCACCTTAAACCAAAAATCACTTGATAGGTGTGATGCCCTTCAAGGTACAAGTTAACTTTGATATTTTTTTATTTGAAGGCCAGATAGATGTCGACGCTTTGGAAAAATGGTTAAGTCTACTAGAGGGTTATTTCTATGTCCACAATTTTTCCAACAGTGAAAATATCACCTTTGCGCTCCTTAAGGCCCTTCTCCATAACAAATATTGGTGGGATACTTACTATGATCAACATGTTGAGGATGAGTCTGCAATTTTTGGGTCAGGACCCACCTGGTCGAATTTTTTTATTCTCTCAAGGAACAATATTACCCTGTTGGAAATTATGATGACCAATACACGAGATGGACCACACTACACCAAGAGAGGGGCCAAATAGTGTCGAAGTTCACAAATACCTTCCATACCTTGCGCACCAAGATAGGTAACAAAGACTATGAGTTTCATCTGGTCCTAAAATACAGTGGGGTTATACACATGTACATCCAAACTGAAATGGATTTTTTGGACATCTTGTCATTGGAAGTCACTTATAAATATGTTGTCAAAATCGAGCATAAATTTAAGCAGCATAACAAGTGGGGGTTTGGGTCTACAAATATGCAACAACCAAATTAAAGTCAGGGTGACCCTAACTCCCAGGCCAAAGGACAGAGCAAGGATGGTCATCCCTAGGATAACCAGCCTAAGCCACTACCAAATAAGGGTAATGGGAAGTTGAAGAAAGACACTAGAAAGTGGTGTGAGTTCCATAAAATCCATTGGCACAATACTGATGAATGTTGCTCCAAACAATCATTGTTGGTAGAGATGAAAGCCTTCAAGTCATATGGTGAATCAAAATTTGATTCAGAACTGGAAAAGAGAAGAGAGATCATTGATGAAAAACCCAGTGTCACCATTTCTACCAAAAAAGTTCAACCAGAGGAATCAGAGGATCCCGAAGAAGGGGAGTGCCTCTTCCACTCATGGATGTGGATGATGGAGACCCCACTCCATTTCATTATTGACATCGATAGACATAAGAACTTGATATCATCATAGGTTTTCAAGAGGTTGAACCTGGCAATGGCATTGCATCCTCAGCCATACACCATCAGTTGGCTCAACCAGGGACAATACATTTGTGTTAGCCAACAATATCACCTGCACTACGACATCAAACCCTTCAAAGACGAGGTATTGTGTGATGTTTCCCCCCTTCAAGGTTGTGATGTTTTTTTATTACAACCATATATGTAGACGCGTCATGTTGTTTATGAATCTAGGCCCCATAGTGTCATTATTACTTTGGATCAACTCTATAGGGTACCAAAGGCAGACCCAAATGTTGTGATCTCTTCGATCTTCATGAAGCAGTGCAGAAAAGTAGTCTCTCATACTGGGATATTTTTTCTTTGTATGGTTTAATTGGAAGGTAAACGGAAGGTCACTACAACCGTCAAAACCTCTACATGGGGTCTCTCTGCACAACAATGGTAGGTGGACAGAATAGTAAATGAGTACAAAGACATATTCACCTCGCCTACTAGGGTTCTTGTGCACTGGCAGGTAAATCACTCAATTGATATGAAACTTGGTGCTCCTATACCTAACAGCCCTGTATACAGGCATTTTGTTATGGAGAGTGAAGAAATCCAATGCCAGATCCAAGAGCTAATTCTGAAGGGCCACATTAGACCAAGATCCTCACCTTACGGGAGCCCAATTGTTCTGGTACAAAAGAAGTGTTGGCATAGGCCAATTTTGGAAGAAAATAAAGTAAGATTTGAAGAAATCAAGGAAACAACGAAAAATGGGGAGCGTGTCAAAAACATAGGAAAATAAGCACCAGAAACAGAGGAAAATCAACACCGAGGAAAAGAAGTTACAAAGTGGACAAATTGTTGCAAAACAGTTGAAAAGTGGACAAACCTAATCCTCTTAGGGTTAGGGTTTTTGTAAGGGCTTTGTCCCATTTTTTTGTATAAGTAGAATGTATTAGGACTATGAAAGAGAGAGGTTAGGTTGATCGTTAGTTGGTTGAATAGTATTTCTAAGTTTTTTGAAGAGTATTGCGATCTGGGGAGATCGATTGTAATGGAGGAAGAATTGTACAGTGTGCGGCACTGGATTTTGCGTGAAGATTAATAAAGAGCTGAAGCGACTCATCTTTGTGGACGTATCCCTAGGATGGGGTGAACCATGGTATATCTGGGTTATGTGTGAATGGTTGCAATCATTTTGATTATATTTTCTTTAATGAGTTTATGTTGAAAATGTTAAAATGATAAAGGAAATAATATTGTGCACTAAGGATAAACTAATGAAAATTGTAGAAAAGCACTAATGGATGAATAGCATAGTTAGTGTGCATATCTAAATCTTATGTTATAGTAAATGAATAGATGGAATTCAGTATATGTTAGTATAATGGTTCATGAGGTTCTGGTGGAGCAGTTGTGTCATTGGTCAGAACTAAGATCCTTCTAGGGTTATCATAATAAATGAGTGGTCTAGGGCTAGATGTTGAGTAGATCTAATGCCCCGAAGAGAGAATCACATCCCATCCCATGGTTGCAAACACCTGATTCATGTGGCCACCTATTGAATCCATATCGGGTGAGACTGTGGAATGCACTTTGTGCATTGTGTTCACTTTTGGTATCCAGAAGGGTCAATGGTCGAAGGTTTGTTGGTAATCCTATAGTTAGAACCTAGGTCAACCCATAATCATCCAGCAATGGTTTTGTTGTCAGTTGGAACTCAGAATATTAGATCGGGGGGATGTATCACACAAAATAGCATGAGGGTTTAAGAAAGGGGATGTTTTTAGGTTGGAAACCCATGAAAGCAGAGATTGAAAGATGGTTAACAGTTCAGGAACTGGTGTTTTCCCACAAAGATAATATAAACCCTAGGTTTAAGATAAAACAATACTTGGAGAGATATGTATTCAAGGAAATACATGAGAGTTTCTTTAATGAGTTTCCCATGCTAATGCAAGAATGGATAACACAGTTGAAAGATACCCATCCGAAAAATAGAGTTAGATCAATGGAGTGGACAGAAGAGAATATCACGTGATTGAAGAGGGTGAATAATGAATTCACACACGCAATAGATTTCTGGCTAAACAACATTGTAGTGGGGTATATCATTGAGTTTGAAGTAGATACATCAAAGACTTATAGTGTAGTAGAGAAGGATTTTATTAAGGGTCTAAGGGGAAGCTACGTCAGGTCGTTGTACACTTCAATCAAGAAAATCTTGCATTATAAAGGGGTATTAACCATGGAATCGGACAACTAAACTACCCTATGTTCATGGAGGAGTTAGGGGAAACACTGAGGAAATTTTGAGGTGGAGGAGGAAATGGATAGAGAAGAGCGAAATAAAGAAAAAGATCCCATTATGATGGATCAAGAGGAGATCTAGAAAATTCTACATAAGGAAGGAACGATGTGCAGTGGCAGACCCTACCAATATAATCTAAATAGGAAGAAAAGAGCAGCAGCCAAGAGGGAAGGCTTGGATAGTGATGAGGAAGAGGTAGAGAATATCCGTGTTGTGGAGCACATTGAATAAATATTGTGCTCCACATATGAAAAAAATACTAGAGGAGCAAGATCTAATGCAGAAGAAAACACCCCTTTCCAGGTCTGAATCAATGTAGAACCTACAACCCCATGTACGATTAACACATCAGCAAAGAAATATTTGTTTAGAGAACTAGGGACTGACAGTGAGAGGAATCTAGGAGATCAGAATAGAAGTAAGGGTATAAGTGGAAGTACCAACATCAATGTAGGTAGGGATACAAGTGGAAGTACTAGTAGCAATACCAGTGGGAGTTCAAGTCTAAACAATAATACATAGATAGTAGTACCACACGGAGCAGGTACAACACATTCCACAATGGCAAATGTAGATCCAACGATAATATTACCAGAGTTCCATGGGGATGGAACAAAAGAACCATAGAAATACCTATTCGTGTGTGAGTGAATATGGGAAGTGAAAAGAATCACTCATGAGGTAGCAAAAGTAGCGCATCTAGAAATAACGTTCAGAAACTGCACGTTGGATTGGTACATGAATCTAGCAATAAACAATCCATGGGGTGTGTCGGGAATAGTAGCAGAGATCAAACATGCACTGATAACTAAGTTTCAGAGGCCAAAATCAAAGGAACAGTTTATGAATGAGATGATTGAGGTTATATAGAAACCAGGAGAGTTTGTAAGGGACATCGATCAAAAGTTCAAGACATTGAAAGGTAAACTGAAATATCCCATTTCTGACATGCAACACGGATAATTTTTTATAAATTCTTTGTTACCACATTTCAAATACCCATTGAGATAGCATAAATTTCAGAACTAGGAAGAGGCACTGCAAGAAGCAATGTAGTTAGAGGAGAATCAGTATAATAAAAGAGATCCATCTATAGAGGTGTTGAAGGAATACCTGAAGAAATTGACCATGCAATTAAACCGGAATAAAAGTAGGGAGAAAAGAGAAGCAGTCTGGTGTACCCTGTGTAGATTAGAGAGACATCACAAGAATGAGTGTCTGGAATTTACGCAGTACTTGGGAGTAAGGATTCCAAATCCATTTCCTACAGGAGGGCCTTGGTGTGAAATATGAAAGACACATGGAAATGATCCTTAACACTGCCCTATGATGCAGAAGTACAAGACAGAACTGAAAAGTGCTTTTTGTAACTTTTTTAAGTCAGTGGTACATGAAGACAAAAATTGTAGAACCCTGGAGTTAATGAAGGAAAGAACCTCAGATGCATACAAGATGCAGGCTGGGTTGATGGCAGGACAGATTGTGACACAGTTTGGCAATGCGCAACAATTTCAAGCAATGCCACAATTTCAGCAACCTTCGTAGTATAATCAGGTACCATGGTATCATAACATGGATCCAGAGGGGAACAAAGGAGGATTCAAAGGTAGAGGAAGAAGAGGAATGGGTAGAGGCAGAGGGCCTATTATATTCAATAATTGTCAGCAGCAAGGACAGTATGCCAAAGATTGTCCTCAACCAGCAACAACATGTGTGTACTGTCACATAGCAGATCACATGATAGAAGATTTCCCGAATTTAATGACGAATATCCAGGAGAAGAGGAATCTAAATAACTAGAATGTTCAGTGGATTGTTGTGGAAATAAGGGATCCCGGGAGAAACATCAAAATAGTGAATAGAGGAGGAGTGAAGATAGGATCAGATGCACATGATTAGAAGAAGGAATCTTAGTGTAGGATTCAGAAGAACACTCAACCACAGTAGCAGTTTGATGCGAAGAAGGATAAGGAAACTTTCAAGGGAGCAACGAAAGAGTTCCTGCAGGAGAATGTAGCCTCCACATCGAATACTGTGCCGAGGTATGATACTTCTATTTTTTATATGCCTCAGTCTTTGGATCATACTTACAAAGGAGAACAAATAGAGAAAGTAAGTAACTTAAAGAATTTTCTGGAATCTTTCTTTAAATTACTTAATAATAAGAATGTCATGGATTTGTTTAAAAGTGTGCTTGAGAAATATAGCATAGAGAAAGGGGTAGGAATAGAACCAAGGAAGATTAATCAAGTGCATAGAAATAAAAGAACTAGCAGAGAGTTCATATTGAGTGAAAATATATGAGACTTTAACATGGGAAATGTTATCCTAGACTTAAGATCAGATGTCAACATTTTATCAAACAAGACTTGGAAAGCAATGGGAGAACCTACACTAGGGTACTCCAATATCCAATTGAAGCTAGAAAACCAGCAGAGAATGATTCCCATAGGTAGATTGAAGAATACAACAGTGGACCTAGATGGTGTGCGCACCACAACAAACTTTGAAGTAATGGATGTGGTGGATGAGTCTATACCATTTCCAACACTATTGGGAATTGATTGGGCCTTTGATAATCGGGCCATAATTAATTTAAAGACTAGAAAGATGATATTTGAAGATGAGAACTTTAGGGTAGTATCACCTTTAGATCCCTCAGATTGTGAAAAACATGTAGAACTTGTGCCTGATAGTGTTCTAGAGGATGATGTGAACCATTTGTATAGGATTATTGCATGAGATGAAGACTATGTGAATCCAACTATAGATGGAGTACTCAGCTGGAGGAGTATTAATTCTGACATGTCAGATTCTGATATTGGAGTAGAAAACTAGAAGCAAAGATTGCATGAAGTCTCTACTAAGAGGTGCACCAGAGTTACATGTGTAGTAAGATGGGTTGGGATAGAAGTAAGATAGTTTCCCACATTTACTGAAGAGGAAAATTTAGAAAACTTCATGACAAAGCTCAAATCATAGGTTTTGGATAGTCAGATATTATTATTGTTGGATATAGCACTAAGCGAGACACCTGCAAAATGGTGGGGCACACATAAGAAAGTAATTCAGGACTGGTATCAGTGTAAGAGATTGATGCATATAATATTTGGTAGGAGTCGGCAGGATAGACCCTTACAGAAGTATGATGGAAGAGGGAACCCAAGACATCACATAAATTATTGTGTCAATAAATGGATATTGTTACCACCAGGGGAATGGATACATTTGTTGAGAAATACTGAGAGGGGGGGGGGGGTGAATCAATGTTTTGAGCTATCAATCGATTTTTCACTTTTCTTTCACTGAAGATATTAGTCTACTTTATAGAGACCAGTTGTTGTATATTCTTATGAAAACAGTAGTGCATCCAGAGATATTATTATGAATTTCTTCATTCATCAGATGTCTATTAAGAAATAATTCAGTGCAGTAATAACAAAATAAACTAACACAGATGAATAGGACACATGAACACCAAGATTTAAGGTGGAAACCCAAATCGAGAGAAAACCACCGTTGTCATTGTATTTGTCTTCAATGATTATTATTAAGAAAACATTCTACAACAATGTACTAGTGCAGACTCATACTAGTACGCAGGCTTCTACCTGCAGAAGGCTACAACCTTCTCTCATTTACCATCCTTTCCTGGAAGGGAGCTTCAACCCCCTGAAGATAGCACCAATTTCTACTAGTAGATTGCTACTACTGAAGGGTTTAACCCTCATACTCACTGCTGACCACGTTTCATTAATTTTCACACTGGATCAAGCAGTTTCATCTAGTGGTTATGAAAGTAACTGAAATTATCTCAAGACTAAACACAGATCTACAGACTGCCATGCAGTTACCAAAAGACACACATTAAACAAGTCAATAAACCTAGAAATGATGCCTCTGGTCTCGTGGTTGCTTAACCCACAGCTGAGATCTCTCTGTCAATGTAGATATGCCACCTGACTTCCACAAGGAGGTTCCTATTTCCTCAAACCTTCCATGCGGCCTGCACAAATGACCTCACCCACCAGTAGATATCCCTACTGTCAGAAAATGGCCTTTGCGTCCTCCGAAAAGGACCTCTGCAACCTATCACCGTCCTCCTTTGCCTCTGCCGAATCACCTGTAGGAAGAGCATTGACCCCTTCTTAAGCCCATTGGTCCAGGACCCATTCAATGCTCATCGGGTTTCATATTTATTGCTCGGGGGAAATCGGGCCCCTTTTTAAAATTTTGAATTAGATCTACGCGCGCCCCTTTTTAAATCAATGGTTCTGATCAATTCTGTATCTGCCGATCCAGATTCACTTGCGATTTCACGTTTCACGGAATCAGGGTTTTTGATGCTCCTATGCACATGCCTTCGGGATTCCCTATCCTCCAATTCCTGATGTGTCCCTACACACGCTGACAGCTGGCCCCTACTCATCGGGGTTTCGTGGATCGCGATTCTGAATTGCACAAAACTCTTGTCAGCGGGATCCCCTATTTTCCAATGAACAAAATGCCAATGGCGCCTTGATCTTCGACACCTGTCCCTCAGATGGACGGTCCCGATCCCTTCAGGATTTTGAGACTTTCAATGTCTCATTTCCTTCGACCTCAGGAACTCCGATTTCCCGATGGCCAATATGCCGACGATGCCTTGATCTTAGACACCTGTCCCTCAGATGGATGGTCCCGATCGTCGATGCCTCTGCTGACGTCACATGTGGTTTGACACGTGTTAAATAGTGCCACATGTTACTTTGATTCGTTACCCACATGTGCCTGAAATGTTGAATCATTCTGACACTTGTCACTACCTGGTTGTGCCACGTGTCGCTTAGCTGACATAGTCTGTTGTCATGAGTTGGATCGATGGTCTAGATCATATCTTGATCTGACGGTTCAGGTTCAGTCGGAATTTCACTCATCGGGATTTTGGGGTTCTTGTTGACAAGTGAATCGGACATTTCAAAAACCTGATCCCCGAAACTCCGATGAAGAAAATAAACGGTCCATATCTCATGCTTTCTTTAACGACTGCGATCAAATAGAGAAATCGCATATCATGATTTCAGGGTTTTCGTTGTCGAGTGAACTGGGCATTTCAAAGTCTCGATCCCCGATTCTCCGATGGCTTATCTCCCTCGCAGCTTCTGCAGATCTGATGGCTGTCAGCCCATCCAAAACTCAACCATACACTGATTTCCTAACATGAAAGCTATTCTTCCTCCTTTGCCTCATCCGTTTCCATCAATGACAATATTTCCAACAACATTAATTTATTCATACATTAGGAGGAATGCCTAGTAATTGGTACAAGGAATAGGAACTGCGTAGAGAAACTGCAAGTTGGGGCATAGTGCAACAAAACTTTATTAGGAACTTTGCATTTTAAAGTGAGAATCTAGAGGTGGATTTAGCATTACATAAGATCAAATGGAATATATTTGAAGAGTATGGGGTAGATACAATGACAGTAGAAAGAGATTATGAAAAAGAAACACTTGAACAATTAGTTTAATATTATCAAGTTGCAAAGGATGAAGAAGTAGAGGAAAAACCACGTGACATACAGATATTAGAAGGGGAAGGAGAAAGAGGGTTGGAAGGACCCCTGTTACAATCAGAAGAGTTTACCACACCCATGAAAATTAAACAGGTCAATATTGGGACTGAAGAGAATCCCAAGATAGCCAACATTGGATATTACTGGGATAGTGAGACAATGGAAAAAATAATTGAATTAATGCACAAGTATAGTGACTTCTTCCCAACCACATTTTTAGAAATGAAAGGGGTAGTACGAGAAATTGGGGAAATGAAGATACCCCTCAGACTAGAGGCAATACCAGATAAACAAAGACCATATAGATTAAACACCATTTATAAGAAGAAGGTGAAGGAAGAAATTGATAGAATGCTAGTATCAGGAATCATAGAGCATGTGGAATAATCATAGTGGATTATTCCAATGGTGATATAGGAAAAGAAGACTGGAGGGATTAGGATATGTGTGTATCTAAGGAAATTAAATCATGCATGCCTACATGATCCCTTTCCTACTCCATTTACATATGAGGTTTTAGAGAATGTGGGAGGACAGGAAGTGTACTCTTTCACAGATGGATTTTCAGGTTACCATCAGATCATAATTTCTCCAGAGGACATGTACAAAACTAAATTCACAACAGAGTGGGGGTCATATCAGTACACAGTAATGCCATTTGGTTTAAAGAATGCACCGACAATATTTTCTAGAGTAGTAGTATTTGAATTCAAGGATTTTATACATAAATTTTTAGAGGTTTATCTGGATGATTGGACAGTATTCAGTTTATTGAAGGACCATATAGAAATTATGAGGTTAATGTTAGAATGATGTAGGAAATGTCAAATCTCATTGAACATTAAGAAATGTATATTTATCACACTTTTTGGCATCCTACTTGGGCACATTGTATGCAAACAGGGCTTGATAGTATACCCTGTGAATATTGTTGTTATTGTCAATTTACCACCACCAAAGTTAGTGCGCCAGTTGACAGCAACATTGGGCCACAGGGTACTACAAGAAATTCATAAAGGGCTATGAAAATATTACTGCTCCCATGGAGAAGCTACTAAAGAAAGACATCAGGTTTTAGTGGAATGATGAATGCCAAGAGAGCTTGGACATATTGAAAGAGAAGATGGTGACAACACCAATTATAATTTATCTAGATTGGACAAAATAATTTCATGTGCACGTGGAAGCTTCATCCATTCCAATTGGAGAATTTTTGGCACAACTAGGTTAAGGAGACATTGATCACCCAATATCTTTTGCTAGTAGAAAATTGTTTGATTCTGAGCAGAACTATAATACTACAGAAAGGGAAGGTCTACATATGGTATATGCCTTATAGAAGTTCAGATATTATTTATTGGGTCAACATTTTAAGATGTTTACAGATCATTCTGCTTTGAAGTACCTAGTTAACAATCCAGTGTTTGGGGGGAGGATCTGTAGATGGTTGTTATTGTTTCAGGAATTTTATTTTGAAATCATAGTAAAACTAGGGAAGTTGAATGCAGAACTAGATCATCTGTCAAGAATTACTAATGGAGAGGAGCCAAAGAACTTGGAGGAAAATTTCCCTGATGCTAACTTATTTTCTGTTCAGATTGTTGATGATTATTTTGCTGACATTGTTGAATTTTTTAGCACATGAATGGCTTCCAAGGAATTTACTGTCGCACAGAAAAAATAATTGGTAGTGTGCATTGCAGACTATCAAATGATTGCAGGTCATTTATACAAGTTAGGCTTAGATGGAATTATCAAAATATGTGTGATGGAGCATGAGCAGTCCATGGTGTTAGCATAAGCACATGCAGGTATAGCTGGAGGGAACTATGCAGGGAAGACTACAACACAAAAGGTGTTGTGCACAGGATTATGGTGGCCTAAATTACATAAGGATGCAAAGGAATATTTCCAGACCTGTGATGAAATGCCACTTATGCCCCAAGTAAGTTTACAGGTATTTGATAAATGGGTTGTGTATTTCATTGGGGCTAAACTTCGCTCATGGCCTAATTTTCCATGGTTTTTCCAAAAACAAGATTCGCTATTTTAAAAATGATTCACCCAAATTCTATAAGATAAAATTATTTTACCTTAAAAATCGCCAAAATTTTATAAAAATTATATAAAATCCTTAGAAATTTGAATATTTTTACAAAAATATCGCTAATCATTTATAGTTGGCATATGAAGGATTAGTAAGATTTGCGAAGGTTTCTACATTTTAAAATAAATTTCCATCCTTAAAATCATCCCTATCCACCAGCAAGGAGGTCAAAATCCAGATACATCATCATTGCGACATAATACTTAACCATATGGGTAGAAGAAGCCCCAGTGAAGGACTGCAGCATAGTTTCTCTTTGAGAACATAGTGAACAGATTAAGATGTCCTAGAATTTTGTTGAGTGATCAGGGAACTCATTTTATTAACAGTACAATCAACGCTATGATAGAATAATTTGATATACATCATCAGAAGAGCACACCTTACCATCCCCAAGAAAATAGTATAGTAGAAGATTTTAACAAGATTCTATAAAACGCATTGACAAATATTTGCAATGTGAATAGGGATGATTGGGATTTGAAGGTATCAACAGTGTTATGGGCTTACAGGACTACATGCAAGAAGCTTACAGGATAGACACCATTCAAACTGGTGTATGGGTAGGAAGCAGTGGTTCCATTGGATTATTTAGTACCTAGTCTGTGCATTGCAACAATCACCAACCTGATAGAATAAGGTGTTACGTAGGAAATATTGGATCAACTAATGGAGCTGGAAGAAGACATAATTCTAGCAGGATTTCACCAGGAAGTACAGAAAGTGAAGGACAAAGCTTGGAATGATAGGAAAATAAAGAAGAAAATCTTTAAGGAAGGAGATCTAGTTCTCCTCTATGACATGAGGTATATACAACACTCTGGGAAGTTCAAGATGCATTAGTTAGGGCCTTATCAGGTAGAAGCCATTACAAATAGAGGTGTTGTGCAACTGAAAGATCTTGCAAGGAAGAATCTCATAAGACTGGTGAATGGCAGTCGACTGAAGTTGTATCAAGACAGTCAACCTAACAACCTCAGGTAAAAATAGAAAGAGGAGGTATGATTGTACATATTGTATATAGTAGAGGTTAGAAGAAAAAGACAAAAATCCATAAAAATAAGAAATGTAACAAAAAGACAAAAAGATAGAAGAATACTAGAAGGTTTTTGATGTAATAAAATTGTTAGCATTAACAGTGCATCGCAGAAAAACTAGTGTTGAATACACTGCACGTTGGGAAGTAGTTGACATGTAAAAAAGTGTAGCGCGTAGGAAAAAAGTGAAAAAGTGAAAATTGTCAGTACATTGTCCCGCTATAAAGTCAGAAAAAGAGGGAAAATGAAGTCATTTGTCTTTTTATCTAAGTATAAGAATGAAGAGTGAACCCTAAGCACAAGAGAGTGAGAATTCTTAACAGCAGGTTGAGATTTGTAGCACAAAAGTCCATATTTTAGCAAGATGTCACCACCACAAGTTGGAGTGTCGAGCATGGTCAATCAAAACATGAGAAGCAATGCTCGGGTGATTCAACCAGGGACACAAGACATGTCAATGATAGTTGATGTGGATGAAATCCATATGCCATAGTATGAGCCACATAGCACATAGGTGGAGGAGGAAGAAAACACATTGCAGGATGTCGAGAAGCCTGAGGAAGACGCGGAAAGAATAGAGTCTGATGGATCGAGAATAAAAGGGCCACAACACGAAGAACAGTCCATGGGTTTAGCGCAATAGGGCCTAGATCCAAAAGAAGAATAAGAAAAAGAGCAAGAGGGCATACCGGAGGTCGGGGTGTCATCCCTGCGAGCGAAAAAGAAAGCTCAGGTTGAAAGCAGTGTGCAAGGGATATCGCGCCCATGGGATGAACTCACAATAGTAATTCCAAAAATCCTAGATGGAGTGAAAGCGGGTGATGAAAGGATAGGAGGTGTGAACACTATGAAGTACTCAGACCATGAAGTAGAAAATACCATCAAATTCTTGGATTTTTCACAGCACAACTACATGGAAAGTAGAGGAGAGGGCCCATAAGGTGTGTCATTGTTGGATCCTGAGAAGTGGATCTTAGGGCTCTACAACACGGGGATTATGAATTTACTAGATATATCAAACTTTGGGCAGTAAACATATCGATAGATGTGTGAAACAACTCTTAGAAAGGGTGCATGGAGGATTCTTATGGATAGATAGGTCAGTTTCTATCAATGTAGAATTAATAGCTGCAATTACAGGGCTACCCATGGATGGGGAGAATCTAGAACAATATCTGGAGGATAAGACTAAGGAAAAGGCCATTTCAGATGAATTAAGGCGAAATATGGCACGGATAGAGGGAATAGGGGAATCAAGATCAGCGACATAAATGATCTGACAATAAGATTTTCCACAAGGTTGTTAGAATGTAAGTTAATGCGCAAATGCATAAAGGAAGAAGTACCAACAGAGGTGGTAGCGGTTGCAACATAGTGCACGAAGGGGAGATCAATGAGATGGGACCTGTATTTGCTCAATTCTTTCCTGGAAGATTGCAAGGATAGACAATATTGGGGCTTTGATTTCCATTATTCGTGGTTACTCATCCTCATTACACTAGTAGGTTGGAAAGAACCAACGTATATTGTGTTTCTTCAAAGAATAGGAAAGTGTGGTGCATCTTGGTACACTTCACTAAGGAGCATAGCAGATCCAAAGAAGAAGAAGGTGAACAATGATACAGTCATGCTATATATTTTAGAGATTTAGGACCACTTAGCTGACATGTGGAGGATTTCACCTGAGACTATCCAAGAATTTGGATAGATTGCTAACTTTCAGGCAACACACCTGTTGGATTACTGAGAGGGGGGGTGAATCAGTAATAACGTAATTATAATCCTTTTTCTTCAAATGTTATATCAATGTAGAATTATTATCCAAAAGTGAGCAGTAATAAATAAATAATCACACACATGAACAGTACACCAGTGT